>OU744734.1:50891372-51252304 GCA_916613615.1 Steromphala cineraria | reverse complement strand
ACCAGCAGATAGCATTTATTTTTGTGTACATTTGAGCCCATTTTGGTGCATATCCAAGCCATATTAAGAAAATTTCATCGTAGGGAAAATAATGACAATATCTGCTCAACTCTACATAAAGGTCGCATCTAAAGCCAATTATACAAAAACTAAAAATCTCTGAGAAGATTGGTTGGCACCAGCAGATAGCATTGATTTTTTTTGTACATTTGAGCCAATTTTGGTGCATATCAAAGCCATATTAAGAAAATTTCATCGTAGGGACAATAATGACAATATCTGCTCAAATGTACATACATTGTAAAGGTCGCATCTAAAGCCAATTATACAAAAACTAAAAATCTGTGAGAAGATTGGTTTGCACCAGCAGATAGCATTTATTTTTGTGTACATTTGAGCCCATTTTGGTGCATATCCAAGCCATATTAAGAAAATTTCATCGTAGGGAAAATAATGACAATATCTGCTAAACTCTACATAAAGGTCGCATCTAAAGCCAATTATACAAAAACTAAAAATCTGTGAGGAGATTGGTTGGCACCAGCAGATAGCATTGATTTTTGTGTACATTTTGAGCCCATTTTGGTGCATATCAAGGCCATATTAAGAACATTTCATCGTAGGGACAATAATGACAATATCTGCTCAAATGTACAATAAGGTCGCATCTAAAGCCAATTATACAAAAACTAAAAATCTGTGAGAAGATTGGTTGGCACCAGCAGATAGCATTGATTTTTTGTGTACATTTGAGCCCATTTTGGTGCATATCCAGGCCATATTAAGAAAATTTCATCGTAGGGAAAATAATGACAATATCTGCTAAAGTCTACATAAAGGTCGCATCTAAAGCAAATTATACAAAAACTTAAAATCTGTGAGAAGATTGGTTGGCACCAGCAGATAGCATTTATTTTTGTGTACATTTGAGCCCATTTTGGTGCATATCCAAGCCATATTAAGAAAATTTCATCGTAGTGGAAAAATAATGACAATATATGCTCAAGTCTACATAAAGGTCGCATCTAAAAACAATTATACAAAAACTAAAAATCTCTGAGAAGATTGGTTGGCACCAGCAGAAAGCATTGATTTTTGTGTATATTTGAGCCCATTTTGGTGCATATCCAGGCCATATTAAGAAAATTTCATCGTAGGGACAATAATGACAATATCTGCTCAAATGTACAATAAGGTCGCATCTAAAGCCAATTATACAAAAACTAAAAATCTGTGAGAAGATTGGTTGGCACCAGCAGATAGCATTTATTTTTGTGTACATTTGAGCCCATTTTGGTGCATATCCAAGCCATATTAAGAAAATTTCATCGTAGGGAAAATAATGACAATATCTGCTCAAGTCTACATAAAGGTCGCATCTAAAGCCAATTAAACAAAAACTAAAAATCTGTGAGAAGATTGGTTGGCACCAGCAGATAGCATTGATTTTTGTGTACATTTTGAGCCCATTTTGGTGCATGTCCTAGCCATATTAAGAACATTTCATCGTAGGGACAATAATGACAATATCTGCTCAAATGTACAATAAGGTCGCATCTAAAGCCAATTATACAAAAACTAAAAATCTCTGAGAAGATTGGTTGGCACCAGCAGATAGCATTGATTTTTGTGTACATTTGAGCCCATTTTGGTGCATGTCCAGGCCATATTAAGAAAATTTCATCGTGGGGAAAATAATGACAATATCTGCTAAAGTCTACATAAAGGTCGCATCTAAAGCCAATTATACAAAAACTAAAAATCTGTGAGAAGATTGGTTGGCACCAGCAGATAGCATTTATTTTTGTGTACATTTGAGCCCATTTTGGTGCATATCCAAGCCATATTAAGAAAATTTCATCGTAGGGACAATAATGACAATATCTGCTCAAATGTACAATTAGGTCGCATCTAAAGCCAATTTTACAAAAACTAAAAATCTGTGAGAAGATTGGTTGGCACCAGCAGATAGCATTGATTTTTGTGTACATTTGAGCCCATTTTGGTGCATATCCAAGCCATATTAGAAAAATTCATCGTAGGGGAAAATAATGACAATATCTGCTCAACTCTACATAAAGGTCGCATCTAAAGCCAATTATACAAAAAATACAAATCTGTGAGAAGATTGGTTAGCACCAGCAGATAGCATTGATTTTTGTGTACATTTTGAGCCCATTTTGGTGCATATCAAGGCCATATTAAGAAAATTTCATCGTAGGGACAATAATGACAATATCTGCTCAAATGTACAATAAGGTCGCATCTAAAGCCAATTATACAAAAACTAAAAATCTGTCAGAAGATTGGTTAGCACCAGCAGATAGCATTTATTTTTGTGTACATTTGAGCCCATTTTGGTGCATATCCAAGCCATATTAAGAAAATTTCATCGTAGGGAAAATAATGACAATATCTGCTCAACTCTACATAAAGGTCGCATCTAAAGCCAATTATACAAAAACTAAAAATCTCTGAGAAGATTGGTTGGCACCAGCAGATAGCATTGATTTTTTTGTACATTTGAGCCAATTTTGGTGCATATCAAAGCCATATTAAGAAAATTTCATCGTAGGGACAATAATGACAATATCTGCTCAAATGTACATACATTGTAAAGGTCGCATCTAAAGCCAATTATACAAAAACTAAAAATCTGTGAGAAGATTGGTTGGAACCAGCAGATAGCATTTATTTTTGTGTACATATGAGCCCATTTTGGTGCATATCCAAGCCATATTAAGAAAATTTCATCGTAGGGAAAATAATGACAATATCTGCTCAAGTCTACATAAAGGTCGCATCTAAAGCCAATTATACAAAAAATACAAATCTGTGAGAAGATTGGTTAGCACCAGCAGATAGCATTGATTTTTTGTGTACATTTTGAGCCTATTTTGGTGCATATCAAGGCCATATTAAGAAAATTTCATCGTAGGGACAATAATGACAATATCTGCTCAAATGTACAATAAGGTCGCATCTAAAGCCAATTATACAAAAACTAAAATCTGTGAGAAGATTGGTTGGCAACCAGCAGATAGCATTTATTTTTGTGTACATTTGAGCCCATTTTGGTGCATATCCAAGCCATATTAAGAAAATTTCATCGTAGGGAAAATAATGACAATATCTGCTCAACTCTACATAAAGGTCGCATCTAAAGCCAATTATACAAAAACTAAAAATCTCTGAGAAGATTGGTTGGCACCAGCAGATAGCATTGATTTTTTTGTACATTTGAGCCCATTTTGGTGCATAGCAAAGCCATATTAAGAAAATTTCATCGTAGGGACAATAATGACAATATCTGCTCAAATGTACATACATTGTAAAGGTCGCATCTAAAGCCATTATACAAAAACTAAAAATCTGTGAGAAAGATTGGTTGGCACCAGCAGATAGCATTGATTTTTGTGTACATTTGAGCCCATTTTGGTGCATATCCAAGCCATATTAAGAAAATGTCATCGTAGGGAAAATAATGACAATATCTGCTCAAATGTACAATAAGGTCGAATCTAAAGCCAATTATACAAAAACTAAAAATATGTGAGAAGATTGGTTTGCACCAGCAGATAGCATTGATGTTTGTGTACATGTGAGCCCATTTTGGTGCATATCCAAGCCATATTAAGAAAATTTCATCGTAGGGAAAATACTGACAATATCTGCTAAAGTCTACATAAAGGTCGCATCTAAAGCCAATTATACAAAAACTAAAAATCTGTGAGAAGATTGGTTGGCACCAGCAGATAGCATTTATTTTGTGTACATTTGAGCCCATTTTTGGTGCATATCCAAGCCATATTAAGAAAATTTCATCGTAGGGACAAATAATGACAATATCTGCTCAAATGTACAATTAGGTCGCATCTAAAGCCAATTTTACAAAAAACTAAAAATCTGTGAGAAGATTGGTTGGCACCAGCAGATAGCATTGATTTTTGTGTACATTTGAGCCCATTTTGGTGCATATCCAAGCCATATTAAGAAAAATTCATCGTAGGGAAAATAATGACAATATCTGCTCAACTCTACATAAAGGTCGCATCTAAAGCCAATTATACAAAAAATACAAATCTGTGAGAAGATTGGTTAGCACCAGCAGATAGCATTGATTTTTGTGTACATTTTGAGCCCATTTTGGTGCATATCAAGGCCATATTAAGAACATTTCATCGTAGGGACAATAATGACAATATCTGCTCAAATGTACAATAAGGTCGCATCTAAAGCCAATTATACAAAAACTAAAAATCTGTCAGAAGATTGGTTAGCACCAGCAGATAGCATTTATTTTTGTGTACATTTGAGCCCATTTGGTGCATATCCAAGCCATATTAAGAAAATTTCATCGTAGGGAAAATAATGACAATATCTGCTCAACTCTACATAAAGGTCGCATCTAAAGCCAATTATACAAAAACTAAAAATCTCTGAGAAGATTGGTTGGCACCAGCAGATAGCATTGATTTTTTTGTACATTTGAGCCAATTTTGGTGCATATCAAAGCCATATTAAGAAAAATTTCATCGTAGGGACAATAATGACAATATCTGCTCAAATGTACATACATTGTAAAGGTCGCATCTAAAGCCAATTATACAAAAACTAAAAATCTGTGAGAAGATTGGTTGGAACCAGCAGATAGCATTTATTTTTGTGTACATATGAGCCCATTTTGGTGCATATCCAAGCCATATTAAGAAAATTTCATCGTAGGGAAAATAATGACAATATCTGCTCAAGTCTACATAAAGGTCGCATCTAAGCCAATTATACAAAAAATACAAATCTGTGAGAAGATTGGTTAGCACCAGCAGATAGCATTGATTTTTGTGTACATTTTGAGCCTATTTTGGTGCATATCAAGGCCATATTAAGAAAATTTCATCGTAGGGACAATAATGACAATATCTGCTCAAATGTACAATAAGGTCGCATCTAAAGCCAATTATACAAAAACTAAAAATCTGTGAGAAGATTGGTTGGCACCAGCAGATAGCATTTATTTTTGTGTACATTTGAGCGCATTTTGGTGCATATCCAAGCCATATTAAGAAAATTTCATCGTAGGGAAAATAATGACAATATCTGCTCAACTCTACATAAAGGTCGCATCTAAAGCCAATTATACAAAAACTAAAAATCTCTGAGAAGATTGGTTGGCACCAGCAGATAGCATTGATTTTTTTTGTACATTTGAGCCCATTTTGGTGCATATCAAAGCCATATTAAGAAAATTTCATCGTAGGGACAATAATGACAATATCTGCTCAAATGTACATACATTGTAAAGGTCGCATCTAAAGCCAATTATACAAAAACTAAAAATCTGTGAGAAGATTGGTTGGAACCAGCAGATAGCATTTATTTTTGTGTACATATGAGCCCATTTTGGTGCATATCCAAGCCATATTAAGAAAATTTCATCGTAGGGAAAATAATGACAATATCTGCTCAAGTCTACATAAAGGTCGCATCTAAAGCCAATTATACAAAAACTAAAAATCTCTGAGAAGATTGGTTGGCACCAGCAGATAGCATTGATTTTTTTGTACATTTTAAGCACATTTTGGTGCATATCAAGGCCATATTAAAAAAATTTCATCGTAGGGACAATAATGACAATATCTGCTCAAATGTACAATAAGGTCGCATCTAAAGCCAATTATACAAAAAACTAAAAATCTGTGAGAAGATTGGTTGGCACCAGCAGATAGCATTTATTTTTGTGTACATTTGAGCCCATTTTGGTGTATATTCAGGCCATATTAAGAAAATTTCATCGTAGGGAAAATAATGACAATATCTGCTCAACTCTACATAAAGGTCGCATCTAAAGCCAATTATACAAAAACTAAAAATCTGTGAGAAGATTGGTTGGCACCAGCAGATAGCATTTATTTTTGTGTACATTTGAGCCCATTTTGGTGCATATCCTAGCCATATTAAGAAAATTTCATCGTAGGGAAAATAATGACAATATCTGTTCAACTCTACATAAAGGTCGCATCTAAAGCCAAATATACAAAAACTTAAAATCTGTGAGAAGATTGGTTGGCACCAGCAGATAGCAATTATTTTTGTGTACATTTGAGCCCATTTTGGTGCATATCCAAGTCATATTAAGAAAATTTGATCGTAGGGAAAATAATGACAATATCTGCTAAACTCTACATAAAGGTCGCATCTAAAGCCAATTATACAAAAACTAAAAATCTCTGAGAAGATTGGTTGGCACCAGCAGATAGCATTGATTTTTTTGTACATTTGAGCCCATTTTGGTGCATATCAAAGCCATATTAAGAAAATTTCATCGTAGGGACAATAATGACAATATCTGCTCAAATGTACATACATTGTAAAGGTCGCATCTAAAGCCAATTATACAAAAACTAAAAATCTGTGAGAAGATTGGTTGGAACCAGCAGATAGCATTTATTTTTGTGTACATATGAGCCCATTTTGGTGCATATCCAAGCCATATTAAGAAAATTTCATCGTAGGGAAAATAATGACAATATATGCTCAAGTCTACATAAAGGTCGCATCTACAGCCAATTATACAAAAACTAAAAATCTGTGAGAAGATTGGTTAGCACCAGCAGATAGCATTTATTTTTGTGTACATTTGAGCCCATTTTGGTGTATATCCAGGCCATATTAAGAAAATTTCATCGTAGGGAAAATAATGACAATATCTGCTCAACTCTACATAAAGGTCGCATCTAAAGCCAATTATACAAAAACTAAAAATCTGTGAGAAGATTGGTTGGCACCAGCAGATAGCATTTATTTTTGTGTACATTTGAGCCCATTTTGGTGCATATCCTAGCCATATTAAGAAAATTTCATCGTAGGGAAAATAATGACAATATCTGTTCAACTCTACATAAAGGTCGCATCTAAAGCCAAATATACAAAAACTTAAAATCTGTGAGAAGATTGGTTGGCACCAGCAGATAGCATTTATTTTTGTGTACATTTGAGCCCATTTTGGTGCATATCCAAGCCATATTAAGAAAATTTCATCGTAGGGAAAATAATGACAATATCTGCTAAACTCTACATAAAGGTCGCATCTAAAGGCATTTATACAAAAACTAAAAATCTCTGAGAAGATTGGTTGGCACCAGCAGATAGCATTGATTTTTTGTACATTTGAGCCCATTTTGGTGCATATCAAAGCCATATTAAGAAAATTTCATCGTAGGGACAATAATGACAATATCTGCTCAAATGTACATACATTGTAAAGGTCGCATCTAAAGCCAATTATACAAAAACTAAAAATCTGTGAGAAGATTGGTTGGAACCAGCAGATAGCATTTATTTTTGTGTACATATGAGCCCATTTTGGTGCATATCCAAGCCATATTAAGAAAATTTCATCGTAGGGAAAATATTGACAATATATGCTCAAGTCTACATAAAGGTCGCATCTAAAGCCAATTATACAAAAACTAAAAATCTGTGAGAAGATTGGTTGGCACCAGCAGATAGCATTGATTTTTGTGTACATTTTAAGCACATTTTGGTGCATATCAAGGCCATATTAAGAAAATTTCATCGTAGGGACAATAATGACAATATCTGCTCAAATGTACAATAAGGTCGCATCTAAAGCCAATTATACAAAAACTAAAAATCTGTGAGAAGATTGGTTAGCACCAGCAGATAGCATTTATTTTTGTGTACATTTGAGCCCATTTTGGTGTATATCCAGGCCATATTAAGAAAATTTCATCGTAGGGAAAATAATGACAATATCTGCTCAACTCTACATAAAGGTCGCATCTAAAGCCAATTATACAAAAACTAAAAATCTGTGAGAAGATTGGTTGGCACCAGCAGATAGCATTTATTTTTGTGTACATTTGAGCCCATTTTGGTGCATATCCTAGCCATATTAAGAAAATTTCATCGTAGGGAAAATAATGACAATATCTGTTCAACTCTACATAAAGGTCGCATCTAAAGCCAAATATACAAAAACTTAAAATCTGTGAGAAGATTGGTTGGCACCAGCAGATAGCATTTATTTTTGTGTACATTTGAGCCCATTTTGGTGCATATCCAAGCCATATTAAGAAAATTTCATCGTAGGGAAAATAATGACAATATCTGCTAAACTCTACATAAAGGTCGCATCTAAAGGCATTTATACAAAAACTAAAAATCTCTGAGAAGATTGGTTGGCACCAGCAGATAGCATTGATTTTTTGTACATTTGAGCCCATTTTGGTGCATATCAAAGCCATATTAAGAAAATTTCATCGTAGGGACAATAATGACAATATCTGCTCAAATGTACATAAAGGTCGCATCTAAAGCCAATTATACAAAAACTAAAAATCTGTGAGAAGATTGGTTGGCACCAGCAGATAGCATTTATTTTTGTGTACATTTGAGCCCATTTTGGTGCATATCCAAGCCATATTAAGAAAATTTCATCGTAGGGAAAATAATGACAATATCTGCTCAAGTCTACATAAAGGTCGCATCTAAAGCCAATTATACAAAAACTAAAAATCCGTGAGAAGATTGGTTGGCACCAGCAGATAGCATTGATTTTTGTGTACATTTTGAGCCCATTTTGGTGCATGTCCTAGCCATATTAAGAACATTTCATCGTAGGGACAATAATGACAATATCTGCTCAAATGTACAATAAGGTCGCATCTAAAGCCAATTATACAAAAACTAAAAATCTGTGAGAAGATTGGTTGGCACCAGCAGATAGCATTGATTTTTGTGTACATTTGAGCCCATTTTGGTGCATATCCAGGCCATATTAAGAAAATTTCATCGTGGGGAAAATAATGACAATATCTGCTAAAGTCTACATAAAGGTCGCATCTAAAGCCAATTATACAAAAACTAAAAATCTGTGAGAAGATTGGTTGGCACCAGCAGATAGCATTTATTTTTGTGTACATGTGAGCCCATTTTGGTGCATATCCAAGCCATATTAAGAAAATTTCATCGTAGGGACAATAATGACAATATCTGCTCAAATGTACAATTAGGTCGCATCTAAAGCCAATTTTACAAAAACTAAAAATCTGTGAGAAGATTGGTTGGCACCAGCAGATAGCATTGATTTTTGTGTACATTTGAGCCCATTTTGGTGCATATCCAAGCCATATTAAGAAAATGTCATCGTAGGGAAAATAATGACAATATCTGCTCAAATGTACAATAAGGTCGAATCTAAAGCCAATTATACAAAAACTAAAAATATGTGAGAAGATTGGTTTGCACCAGCAGATAGCATTGATGTTTGTGTACATGTGAGCCCATTTTGGTGCATATCCAAGCCATATTAAGAAAATTTCATCGTAGGGAAAATATTGACAATATCTGCTCAAATGTACAATAAGGTCGCATCTAAAGCCAATTATACAAAAACTAAAAATCTGTGAGAAGATTGGTTGGCACCAGCAGATAGCATTGATTTTTGTGTACATTTGAGCCCATTTTGGTGCATATCCAGGCCATATTAAGAAAATTTCATCGTAGGGAAAATAATGACAATATCTGCTAAAGTCTACATAAAGGTCGCATCTAAAGCCAATTATACAAAAACTAAAAATCTGTGAGAAGATTGGTTGGCACCAGCAGATAGCATTTATTTTTGTGTACATTTGAGCCCATTTTGGTGCATATCCAAGCCATATTAAGAAAATTTCATCGTAGGAACAATAATGACAATATCTGCTCAAATGTACAATTAGGTCGCATCTAAAGCCAATTTTACAAAAACTAAAAATCTGTGAGAAGATTGGTTGGCACCAGCAGATAGCATTTCTTTGTGTGTACATTTGAGCCCATTTTGGTGCATATCCAAGCCATTTTAAGAAACTTTCATCGTAGGGACAATAATGACAATATCTGCTCAACTGTACATAAAGGTCGCATCTAAAGCCAATTATACAAAAACTTAAAATCTGTGAGAAGATTGGTTGGCACCAGCAGATAGCATTGATTTTTGTGTACATTTGAGCCCATTTTGGTGCACATCCAAGCCATATTAAGAAAATGTCATCGTAGGGAAAATAATGACAATATCTGCTCAAATGTACAATAAGGTCGAATCTAAAGCCAATTATACAAAAACTAAAAATTTATGAGAAGATTGGTTGGCACCAGCAGAAAGCATTGATTTTTGTGTATATTTGAGCCCATTTTGGTGCATATCCAGGCCATATTAAGAAAATGTCATCGTAGGGACAATAATGACAATATCTGCTCAAATGTACAATAAGGTCGAATCTAAAGCCAATTATACAAAAACTAAAAATCTGTGAGAAGATTGGTTGGCACCAGCAGAAAGCATTGATTTTTGTGTACATTTGAGCCCATTTTGGTGCATATCCAAGCCATATTAAGAAAATTTCATCGTAGGGAAAATAATGACAATATATGCTCAAGTCTACATAAAGGTCGCATCTAAAAACAATTATACAAAAACTAAAAATCTCTGAGAAGATTGGTTGGCACCAGCAGAAAGCATTGATTTTTGTGTACATTTGAGCCCATTTTGGTGCATATCCAAGCCATATTAAGAAAATTTCATCGTAGGGAAAATAATGACAATATCTGCTCAAGTCTACATAAAGGTCGCATCTAAAGCCAATTATACAAAAACTAAAAATCTGTGAGAAGATTGGTTGGCACCAGCAGATAGCATTGATTTTTGTGTACATTTTGAGCCCATTTTGGTGCATATCAAGGCCATATTAAGAACATTTCATCGTAGGGACAATAATGACAATATCTGCTCAAATGTACAATAAGGTCGCATCTAAAGCCAATTATACAAAAACTAAAAATCTGTGAGAAGATTGGTTGGCACCAGCAGATAGCATTGATTTTTGTGTACATTTGAGCCCATTTTGGTGCATATCCAGGCCATATTAAGAAAGTTTCATCGTAGGGAAAATAATGACAATATCTGCTAAAGTCTACATAAAGGTCGCATCTAAAGCCAATTATACAAAAACTAAAAATCTGTGAGAAGATTGGTTGGCACCAGCAGATAGCATTTATTTTTGTGTACATTTGAGCCCATTTTGGTGCATATCCAAGCCATATTAAGAAAATTTCATCGTAGGAAAAATAATGACAATATCTGCTCAAGTCTACATAAAGGTCGCATCTAAAAACAATTATACAAAAACTAAAAATCTCTGAGAAGATTGGTTGGCACCAGCAGAAAGCATTGATTTTTGTGTACATTTGAGCCCATTTTGGTGCATATCCAAGCCATATTAAGAAAATTTCATCGTAGGGAAAATAATGACAATATCTGCTCAAGTCTACATAAAGGTCGCATCTAAAGCCAATTATACAAAAACTAAAAATCTGTGAGAAGATTGGTTGGCACCAGCAGATAGCATTGATTTTTGTGTACATTTTGAGCCCATTTTGGTGCATATCAAGGCCATATTAAGAACATTTCATCGTAGGGACAATAATGACAATATCTGCTCAAATGTACAATAAGGTCGCATCTAAAGCCAATTATACAAAAACTAAAAATCTGTGAGAAGATTGGTTGGCACCAGCAGATAGCATTGATTTTTGTGTACATTTGAGCCCATTTTGGTGCATATCCAAGCCATATTAAGAAAATTTCATCGTAGGAAAAATAATGACAATATCTGCTCAAGTCTACATAAAGGTCGCATCTAAAGCCAATTATACAAAAACTAAAAATCTGTGAGGAGATTGGTTGGCACCAGCAGATAGCATTGATTTTTGTGTACATTTTGAGCCCATTTTGGTGCATATCCAAGCCATTTTAAGAAAATTTCATCGTAGGGACAATAATGACAATATCTGCTCAACTGTACATAAAGGTCGCATCTAAAGCCAATTATACAAAAACTTAAAATCTGTGAGAAGATTGGTTGGCACCAGCAGATAGCATTGATTTTTGTGTACATTTGAGCCCATTTTGGTGCATATCCAAGCCATATTAAGAAAATGTCATCGTAGGGAAAATAATGACAATATCTGCTCAAATGTACAATAAGGTCGAATCTAAAGCCAATTATACAAAAACTAAAAATCTGTGAGAAGATTGGTTTGCACCAGCAGATAGCATCGATGTTTGTGTACTTGTGAGCCCATTTCGGTGCATATCCAAGCCATATTAAGAAAATTTCATCGTAGGGAAAATAATGACAATATCTGCTAAACTCTACATAAAGGTCGCATCTAAAGCCAATTATACAAAAACTAAAAATCTGTGAGAAGATTGGTTGGCACCAGCAGATAGCATTGATTTTGTTTGTACATTTGAGCCCATTTTGGTGCATATCCAAGCCATATTAAGAAAATTTCATCGTAGGAAAAATAATGCGATATCTGCTCAAGTCTACATAAAGGTCGCATCTAAAGCCAATTATACAAAAACTAAAAATCTGTGAGGAGATTGGTTGGCACCAGCAGATAGCATTGATTTTTGTGTACATTTTGAGCCCATTTTGGTGCATATCAAGGCCATATTAAGAACATTTCATCGTAGGGACAATAATGACAATATCTGCTCAAATGTACAATAAGGTCGCATCTAAAGCCAATTATACTAAAACTAAAAATCTGTGAGAAGATTGGTTGGCACCAGCAGATAGCATTGATTTTTGTGTACATTTGAGCCCATTTTGGTGCATATCCAGGCCATATTAAGAAAATTTCATCGTAGGGAAAATAATGACAATATCTGCTAAAGTCTACATAAAGGTCGCATCTAAAGCCAATTATACAAAAACTAAAAATCTGTGAGAAGATTGGTTGGCACCAGCAGATAGCATTTATTTTTGTGTACATTTGAGCCCATTTTGGTGCATATCCAAGCCATATTAAGAAAATTTCATCGTAGGGACAATAATGACAATATCTGCTCAAATGTACAATTAGGTCGCATCTAAAGCCAATTTTACAAAAACTAAAAATCTGTGAGAAGATTGGTTGGCACCAGCAGATAGCATTTCTTTGTGTGTACATTTGAGCCCATTTTGGTGCATATCCAAGCCATTTTAAGAAAATTTCATCGTAGGGACAATAATGACAATATCTGCTCAACTGTACATAAAGGTCGCATCTAAAGCCAATTATACAAATACTTAAAATCTGTGAGAAGATTGGTTGGCACCAGCAGATAGCATTGATTTTTGTGTACATTTGAGCCCATTTTGGTGCATATCCAAGCCATATTAAGAAAATGTCATCGTAGGGACAATAATGACAATATCTGCTCAAATGTACAATAAGTTCGAATCTAAAGCCAATTATACAAAAACTAAAAATCTGTGAGAAGATTGGTTGGCACCAGCAGATAGCATTTATTTTTGTGTACATTTGAGCCCATTTTGGTGCATATCCAAGCCATATTAAGAAAATTTCATCGTAGGGAAAATAATGACAATATCTGCTCAAGTCTACATAAAGGTCGCATCTAAAAACAATTATACAAAAACTAAAAATCTCTGAGAAGATTGGTTGGCACCAGCAGAAAGCATTGATTTTTGTGTATATTTGAGCCCATTTTGGTGCATATCCAGGCCATATTAAGAAAATTTCATCGTAGGGACAATAATGACAATATCTGCTCAAATGTACAATAAGGTCGCATCTAAAGCCAATTATACAAAAACTAAAAATCTGTGAGAAGATTGGTTGGCACCAGCAGATAGCATTTCTTTGTGTGTACATTTGAGCCCATTTTGGTGCATATCCAAGCCATTTTAAGAAAATTTCATCGTAGGGACAATAATGACAATATCTGCTCAACTGTACATAAAGGTCGCATCTAAAGCCAATTATACAAAAACTTAAAATCTGTGAGAAGATTGGTTGGCACCAGCAGATAGCATTGATTTTTGTGTACATTTGAGCCCATTTTGGTGCATATACAAGCCATATTAAGAAAATGTCATCGTAGGGAAAATAATGACAATATCTGCTCAAATGTACAATAAGGTCGAATCTAAAGCCAATTATACAAAAACTAAAAATCTGTGAGAAGATTGGTTTGCACCAGCAGATAGCATTGATGTTTGTGTACATGTGAGCCCATTTTGGTGCATATCCAAGCCATATTAAGAAAATTTCATCGTAGGGAAAATAATGACAATATCTGCTAAACTCTACATAAAGGTCGCATCTAAAGCCAATTATACAAAAAATAAAAATCTGTGAGAAGATTGGTTGGCACCAGCAGATAGCATTGATTTTGTTTGTACATTTGAGCCCATTTTGGTGCATATCCAAGCCATATTAAGAAAATTTCATCGTAGGAAAAATAATGACAATATCTGCTCAAGTTTACATAAAGGTCGCATCTAAAGCCAATTATACAAAAACTAAAAATCTGTGAGGAGATTGGTTGGCACCAGCAGATAGCATTGATTTTTGTGTACATTTTGAGCCCATTTTGGTGCATATTAAGGCCATATTAAGAACATTTCATCGTAGGGACAATAATGACAATATCTGCTCAAATGTACAATAAGGTCACATCTAAAGCCAATTATACAAAAACTAAAAATCTGTGAGAAGATTGGTTGGCACCAGCAGATAGCATTGATTTTTGTGTACATTTGAGCCCATTTTGGTGCATATCCAGGCCATATTAAGAAAATTTCATCGTAGGGAAAATAATGACAATATCTGCTAAAGTCTACATAAAGGTCGCATCTAAAGCCAATTATACAAAAACTAAAAATCTGTGAGAAGATTGGTTGGCACCAGCAGATAGCATTTATTTTTGTGTACATTTGAGCCCATTTTGGTGCATATCCAAGCCATATTAAGAAAATTTCATCGTAGGGACAATAATGACAATATCTGCTCAAATGTACAATTAGGTCGCATCTAAAGCCAATTTTACAAAAACTAAAAATCTGTGAGAAGATTGGTTGGCACCAGCAGATAGCATTTCTTTGTGTGTACATTTGAGCCCATTTTGGTGCATATCCAAGCCATATTAAGAAAATTTCATCGTAGGGACAATAATGACAATATCTGCTCAACTGTACATAAAGGTCGCATCTAAAGCCAATTATACAAAAACTTAAAATCTGTGAGAAGATTGGTTGGCACCAGCAGATAGCATTGATTTTTGTGTACATTTGAGCCCATTTTGGTGCATATCCAAGCCATATTAAGAAAATGTCATCGTAGGGAAAATAATGACAATATCTGCTCAAATGTACAATAAGGTCGAATCTAAAGCCAATTATACAAAAACTAAAAATCTGTGAGAAGATTGGTTTGCACCAGCAGATAGCATTGATGTTTGTGTACTTGTGAGCCCATTTTGGTGCATATCCAAGCCATATTAAGAAAATTTCATCGTAGGGAAAATAATGACAATATCTGCTAAACTCTACATAAAGGTCGCATCTAAAGCCAATTATACAAAAACTAAAAATCTGTGAGAAGATTGGTTGGCACCAGCAGATAGCATTGATTTTGTTTGTACATTTGAGCCCATTTTGGTGCATATCCAAGCCATATTAAGAAAATTTCATCGTAGGAAAAATAATGACAATATCTGCTCAAGTCTACATAAAGGTCGCATCTAAAGCCAATTATACAAAAACTAAAAATCTGTGAGGAGATTGGTTGGCACCAGCAGATAGCATTGATTTTTGTGTACATTTTGAGCCCATTTTGGTGCATATCAAGGCCATATTAAGAACATTTCATCGTAGGGACAATAATGACAATATCTGCTCAAATGTACAATAAGGTCGCATCTAAAGCCAATTATACAAAAACTAAAAATCTGTGAGAAGATTGGTTGGCACCAGCAGATAGCATTGATTTTTGTGTACATTTGAGCCCATTTTGGTGCATATCCAGGCCATATTAAGAAAATTTCATCGTAGGGAAAATAATGACAATATCTGCTAAAGTCTACATAAAGGTCGCATCTAAAGCCAATTATACAAAAACTAAAAATCTGTGAGAAGATTGGTTGGCACCAGCAGATAGCATTTCTTTGTGTGTACATTTGAGCCCATTTTGGTGCATATCCAAGCCATATTAAGAAAATTTCATCGTAGGGACAATAATGACAATATCTGCTCAACTGTACATAAAGGTCGCATCTAAAGCCAATTATACAAATACTTAAAATCTGTGAGAAGATTGGTTGGCACCAGCAGATAGCATTGATTTTTGTGTACATTTGAGCCCATTTTGGTGCATATCCAGGCCATATTAAGAAAATTTCATCGTAGGGAAAATAATGACAATATCTGCTAAAGTCTACATAAAGGTCGCATCTAAAGCCAATTATACAAAAACTAAAAATCTGTGAGAAGATTGGTTGGCACCAGCAGATAGCATTTCTTTGTGTGTACATTTGAGCCCATTTTGGTGCATATCCAAGCCATATTAAGAAAATTTCATCGTAGGGACAATAATGACAATATCTGCTCAACTGTACATAAAGGTCGCATCTAAAGCCAATTATACAAAAACTTAAAATCTGTGAGAAGATTGGTTGGCACCAGCAGATAGCATTGATTTTTGTGTACATTTGAGCCCATTTTGGTGCATATCCAGGCCATATTAAGAAAATTTCATCGTAGGGAAAATAATGACAATATCTGCTAAAGTCTACATAAAGGTCGCATCTAAAGCCAATTATACAAAAACTAAAAATCTGTGAGAAGATTGGTTGGCACCAGCAGATAGCATTTCTTTGTGTGTACATTTGAGCCCATTTTGGTGCATATCCAAGCCATTTTAAGAAAATTTCATCGTAGGGACAATAATGACAATATCTGCTCAACTGTACATAAAGGTCGCATCTAAAGCCAATTATACAAATACTTAAAATCTGTGAGAAGATTGGTTGGCACCAGCAGATAGCATTGATTTTTGTGTACATTTGAGCCCATTTTGGTGCATATCCAAGCCATATTAAGAAAATGTCATCGTAGGGACAATAATGACAATATCTGCTCAAATGTACAATAAGGTCGAATCTAAAGCCAATTATACAAAAACTAAAAATCTGTGAGAAGATTGGTTGGCACCAGCAGATAGCATTTATTTTTGTGTACATTTGAGCCCATTTTGGTGCATATCCAAGCCATATTAAGAAAATTTCATCGTAGGGAAAATAATGACAATATATGCTCAAGTCTACATAAAGGTCGCATCTAAAAACAATTATACAAAAACTAAAAATCTCTGAGAAGATTGGTTGGCACCAGCAGAAAGCATTGATTTTTGTGTATATTTGAGCCCATTTTGGTGCATATCCAGGCCATATTAAGAAAATTTCATCGTAGGGACAATAATGACAATATCTGCTCAAATGTACAATAAGGTCGCATCTAAAGCCAATTATACAAAAACTAAAAATCTGTGAGAAGATTGGTTGGCACCAGCAGATAGCATTTCTTTGTGTGTACATTTGAGCCCATTTTGGTGCATATCCAAGCCATTTTAAGAAAATTTCATCGTAGGGACAATAATGACAATATCTGCTCAACTGTACATAAAGGTCGCATCTAAAGCCAATTATACAAAAACTTAAAATCTGTGAGAAGATTGGTGGCACCAGCAGATAGCATTGATTTTTGTGTACATTTGAGCCCATTTTGGTGCATATACAAGCCATATTAAGAAAATTTCATCGTAGGGAAAATAATGACAATATCTGCTCAAATGTACAATAAGGTCGAATCTAAAGCCAATTATACAAAAACTAAAAATCTGTGAGAAGATTGGTTTGCACCAGCAGATAGCATTGATGTTTTTGTACATGTGAGCCCATTTTGGTGCATATCCAAGCCATATTAAGAAAATTTCATCGTTGGGAAAATAATGACAATATCTGCTAAACTCTACATAAAGGTCGCATCTAAAGCCAATTATACAAAAAATAAAAATCTGTGAGAAGATTGGTTGGCACCAGCAGATAGCATTGATTTTGTTTGTACATTTGAGCCCATTTTGGTGCATATCCAAGCCATATTAAGAAAATTTCATCGTAGGAAAAATAATGACAATATCTGCTCAAGTCTACATAAAGGTCGCATCTAAAGCCAATTATACAAAAACTAAAAATCTGTGAGGAGATTGGTTGGCACCAGCAGATAGCATTGATTTTTGTGTACATTTTGAGCCCATTTTGGTGCATATCAAGGCCATATTAAGAACATTTCATCGTAGGGACAATAATGACAATATCTGCTCAAATGTACAATAAGGTCACATCTAAAGCCAATTATACAAAAACTAAAAATCTGTGAGAAGATTGGTTGGCACCAGCAGATAGCATTGATTTTTGTGTACATTTGAGCCCATTTTGGTGCATATCCAGGCCATATTAAGAAAATTTCATCGTAGGGAAAATAATGACAATATCTGCTAAAGTCTACATAAAGGTCGCATCTAAAGCCAATTATACAAAAACTAAAAATCTGTGAGAAGATTGGTTGGCACCAGCAGATAGCATTTATTTGTGTGTACATTTGAGCCCATTTTGGTGCATATCCAAGCCATATTAAGAAAATTTCATCGTAGGGACAATAATGACAATATCTGCTCAAATGTACAATTAGGTCGCATCTAAAGCCAATTTTACAAAAACTAAAAATCTGTGAGAAGATTGGTTGGCACCAGCAGATAGCATTTCTTTGTGTGTACATTTGAGCCCATTTTGGTGCATATCCAAGCCATATTAAGAAAATTTCATCGTAGGGACAATAATGACAATATCTGCTCAACTGTACATAAAGGTCGCATCTAAAGCCAATTATACAAAAACTTAAAATCTGTGAGAAGATTGGTTGGCACCAGCAGATAGCATTGATTTTTGTGTACATTTGAGCCCATTTTGGTGCATATCCAAGCCATATTAAGAAAATGTCATCGTAGGGACAATAATGACAATATCTGCTCAAATGTTCAATAAGGTCGAATCTAAAGCCAATTATACAAAAACTAAAAATCTGTGAGAAGATTGGTTGGCACCAGCAGATAGCATTTATTTTTGTGTACATTTGAGCCCATTTTGGTGCATATCCAAGCCATATTAAGAAAATTTCATCGTAGGGAAAATAATGACAATATATGCTCAAGTCTACATAAAGGTCGCATCTAAAAACAATTATACAAAAACTAAAAATCTCTGAGAAGATTGGTTGGCACCAGCAGAAAGCATTGATTTTTGTGTATATTTGAGCCCATTTTGGTGCATATCCAGGCCATATTAAGAAAATTTCATTGTAGGGACAATAATGACAATATCTGCTCAAATGTACAATAAGGTCGCATCTAAAGCCAATTATACAAAAACTAAAAATCTGTGAGAAGATTGGTTGGCACCAGCAGATAGCATTGATTTGTGTGTACATTTGAGCCCATTTTGGTGCATATCCAGGCCATATTAAGAAAATTTCATCGTAGGGAAAATAATGACAATATCTGCTAAACTCTACATAAAGGTCGCATCTAAAGCCAATTATACAAAAACTAAAAATCTGTGGAAGATTGGTTGGCACCAGCAGATAGCAATTATTTTTGTGTACATTTGAGCCCATTTTGGTGCATATCCAAGCCATATTAAGAAAGTTTCATCGTAGGGAAAATAATGACAATATCTGCTCAAATGTACAATAAGGTCGCATCTAAAGCCAATTTTCTAAAAACTAAAAATCTGTGAGAAGATTGGTTGGCACCAGCAGATAGCATTGATTTTTTTGTACATTTGAGCCCATTTTGGTGCATATCCAAGCCATATTAAGAAAATTTCATCGTAGGGACAATAATGACAATATCTGCTCAACTCTACATAAAGGTCGCATCTAAAGCCAATTATACAAAAACCAAAAATCTGTGAGAAGATTGGTTGGCACCAGCAGATAGCATTGATTTTTGTGTACATTTTGAGCCCATTTTGGTGCATATCAAGGCCATATTAAGAAAATTTCATCGTAGGGACAATAATGACAATATCTGCTCAAATGTACAATAAGGTCGCATCTAAAGCCAATTATACAAAAACTAAAAATCTGTGAGAAGATTGGTTGGCACCAGCAGATAGCATTGATTTTTGTGTACATTTGAGCCCATTTTGGTGCATATCCAAGCCATATTAAGAAAATGTCATCGTAGGGAAAATAATGACAATATCTGCTCAAATGTACAATAAGGTCGAATCTAAAGCCAATTATACAAAAACTAAAAATCTGTTAGAAGATTGGTTTGCACCAGCAGATAGCATTTATTTTTGTGTACATTTGAGCCCATTTTGGTGCATATCCAAGCCATATTAAGAAAATGTCATCGTAGGGAAAATAATGACAATATCTGCTCAAATGTACAATAAGGTCGAATCTAAAGCCAATTATACAAAAACTAAAAATCTGTGAGAAGATTGGTTTGCACCAGCAGATAGCATTTATTTTTGTGTACATTTGAGCCCATTTTGGTGCATATCCAAGCCATATTAAGAAAATTTCATCGTAGGGAAAATAATGACAATATCTGCTAAACTCTACATAAAGGTCGCATCTAAAGCCAATTATACAAAAACTAAAAATCTGTGAGAAGATTGGTTGGCACCAGCAGATAGCATTGATTTTGTTTGTACATTTGAGCCCATTTTGGTGCATATCCAAGCCATATTAAGAAAATTTCATCGTAGGAAAAATAATGACAATATCTGCTCAAGTCTACATAAAGGTCGCATCTAAAGCCAATTATACAAAAACTAAAAATCTGTGAGGAGATTGGTTGGCACCAGCAGATAGCATTGATTTTTGTGTACATTTGAGCCCATTTTGGTGCATATCCAAGCCATGTTAAGAAAATTTCATCGTAGGGACAATAATGACAATATCTGCTCAAATGTACAATTAGGTCGCATCTAAAGCCAATTTTACAAAAACTAAAAATCTGTGAGAAGATTGGTTGGCACCAGCAGATAGCATTTCTGTGTGTGTACATTTGAGCCCATTTTGGTGCATATCCAAGCCATATTAAGAAAATTTCATCGTAGGAAAAATAATGACAATATCTGCTCAAGTCTACATAAAGGTCGCATCTAAAGCCAATTATACAAAAACTAAAAATCTGTGAGGAGATTGGTTGGCACCAGCAGATAGCATTGATTTTTGTGTACATTTGAGCCCATTTTGGTGCATATCCAAGCCATATTAAGAAAATGTCATCGTAGGGACAATAATGACAATATCTGCTCAAATGTACAATTAGGTCGCATCTAAAGCCAATTTTACAAAAACTAAAAATCTGTGAGAAGATTGGTTGGCACCAGCAGATAGCATTTCTGTGTGTGTACATTTGAGCCCATTTTGGTGCATATCCAAGCCATTTTAAGAAAATTTCATCGTAGGGACAATAATGACAATATCTGCTCAACTGTACATAAAGGTCGCATCTAAAGCCAATTATACAAAAACTTAAAATCTGTGAGAAGATTGGTTGGCACCAGCAGATAGCATTGATTTTTGTGTACATTTGAGCCCATTTTGGTGCATATCCAAGCCATATTAAGAAAATGTCATCGTAGGGACAATAATGACAATATCTGCTCAAATGTACAATAAGGTCGAATCTAAAGCCAATTATACAAAAACTAAAAATCTGTGAGAAGATTGGTTGGCACCAGCAGATAGCATTTATTTTTGTGTACATTTGAGCCCATTTTGGTGCATATCCAAGCCATATTAAGAAAATTTCATCGTAGGGAAAATAATGACAATATCTGCTCAAGTCTACATAAAGGTCGCATCTAAAAACAATTATACAAAAACTAAAAATCTCTGAGAAGATTGGTTGGCACCAGCAGAAAGCATTGATTTTTGTGTATATTTGAGCCCATTTTGGTGCATATCCAGGCCATATTAAGAAAATTTCATCGTAGTGACAATAATGACAATATCTGCTCAAATGTACAATAAGGTCGCATCTAAAGCCAATTATACAAAAACTAAAAATCTCTGAGAAGATTGGTTGGCACCAGCAGATAGCATTGATTTGTGTGTACATTTGAGCCCATTTTGGTGCATATCCAGGCCATATTAAGAAAATTTCATCGTAGGGAAAATAATGACAATATCTGCTAAACTCTACATAAAGGTCGCATCTAAAGCCAATTATACAAAAACTAAAAATCTGTGGAAGATTGGTTGGCACCAGCAGATAGCAATTATTTTTGTGTACATTTGAGCCCATTTTGGTGCATATCCAAGCCATATTAAGAAAGTTTCATCGTTGGGAAAATAATGACAATATCTGCTCAAATGTACAATAAGGTCGCATCTAAAGCCAATTTTCTAAAAACTAAAAATCTGTGAGAAGATTGGTTGGCACCAGCAGATAGCATTGATTTTTTTGTACATTTGAGCCCATTTTGGTGCATATCAAAGCCATATTAAGAAAATTTCATCGTAGGGACAATAATGACAATATCTGCTCAACTCTACATAAAGGTCGCATCTAAAGCCAATTATACAAAAACCAAAAATCTGTGAGAAGATTGGTTGGCACCAGCAGATAGCATTGATTTTTGTGTACATTTTGAGCCCATTTTGGTGCATATCAAGGCCATATTAAGAAAATTTCATCGTAGGGACAATAATGACAATATCTGCTCAAATGTACAATAAGGTCGCATCTAAAGCCAATTATACAAAAACTAAAAATCTGTGAGAAGATTGGTTGGCACCAGCAGATAGCATTGATGTTTGTGTACATTTGAGCCCATTTTGGTGCATATCCAAGCCATATTAAGAAAATTGCATCGTAGGGAAAATAATGACAATATCTGCTCAAATGTACAATAAGGTCGAATCTAAAGCCAATTATACAAAAACTAAAAATCTGTGAGAAGATTGGTTTGCACCAGCAGATAGCATTTATTTTTGTGTACATTTGAGCCCATTTTGGTGCATATCCAAGCCATATTAAGAAAATGTCATCGTAGGGAAAATAATGACAATATCTGCTCAAATGTACAATAAGGTCGAATCTAAAGCCAATTATACAAAAACTAAAAATCTGTGAGAAGATTGGTTTGCACCAGCAGATAGCATTTATTTTTGTGTACATTTGAGCCCATTTTGGTGCATATCCAAGCCATATTAAGAAAATTTCATCGTAGGGAAAATAATGACAATATCTGCTAAACTCTACATAAAGGTCACATCTAAAGCCAATTATACAAAAACTAAAAATCTGTGAGAAGATTGGTTGGCACCAGCAGATAGCATTGATTTTGTTTGTACATTTGAGCCCATTTTGGTGCATATCCAAGCCATATTAAGAAAATTTCATCGTAGGAAAAATAATGACAATATCTGCTCAAGTCTACATAAAGGTCGCATCTAAAGCCAATTATACAAAAACTAAAAATCTGTGAGGAGATTGGTTGGCACCAGCAGATAGCATTGATTTTTGTGTACATTTTGAGCCCATTTTGGTGCATATCAAGGCCATATTAAGAACATTTCATCGTAGGGACAATAATGACAATATCTGCTCAAATGTACAATAAGGTCGCATCTAAAGCCAATTATACAAAAACTAAAAATCTGTGAGAAGATTGGTTGGCACCAGCAGATAGCATTGATTTTTGTGTACATTTGAGCTCATTTTGGTGCATATCCAGGCCATATTAAGAAAATTTCATCGTAGGGAAAATAATGACAATATCTGCTAAAGTCTACATAAAGGTCGCATCTAAAGCCAATTATACAAAAACTTAAAATCTGTGAGAAGATTGGTTGGCACCAGCAGATAGCATTTATTTTTGTGTACATTTGAGCCCATTTTGGTGCATATCCAAGCCATATTAAGAAAATTTCATCGTAGGGAAAATAATGACAATATCTGCTCAAGTCTACATAAAGGTCGCATCTAAAAACAATTATACAAAAACTAAAAATCTCTGAGAAGATTGGTTGGCACCAGCAGAAAGCATTGATTTTTGTGTATATTTGAGCCCATTTTGGTGCATATCCAGGCCATATTAAGAAAATTTCATCGTAGGGACAATAATGACAATATCTGCTCAAATGTACAATAAGGTCGCATCTAAAGCCAATTATACAAAAACTAAAAATCTGTGAGAAGATTGGTTGGCACCAGCAGATAGCATTGATTTGTGTGTACATTTGAGCCCATTTTGGTGCATATCCAGGCCATATTAAGAAAATTTCATCGTAGGGAAAATAATGACAATATCTGCTAAACTCTACATAAAGGTCGCATCTAAAGCCAATTATACAAAAACTAAAAATCTGTGGAAGATTGGTTGGCACCAGCAGATAGCATTGATTTTTGTGTACATTTGAGCCCATTTTGGTGCATATCCAAGCCATATTAAGAAAATGTCATCGTAGGGAAAATAATGACAAAATCTGCTCAAATGTACAATAAGGTCGCATCTAAAGCCAATTATACAAAAACTAAAAATCTCTGAAAAGATTGGTTGGCACCAGCAGAAAGCATTGATTTTTGTGTATATTTGAGCCCATTTTGGTGCATATCAAGGCCATATTAAGAAAATTTCATCGTAGGGAAAATAATGACAATATCTGCTCAAATGTACAATAAGGTCGCATCTAAAGCCAATTATACAAAAACTAAAAATCTGTGAGAAGATTGGTTGGCACCAGCAGATAGCATTGATTTTTGTGTACATTTGAGCCCATTTTGGTGCATATCCAAGCCATATTAAGAAAATGTCATCGTAGGGAAAATAATGACAATATCTGCTCAAATGTACAATAAGGTCGAATCTAAAGCCAATTATACAAAAACTAAAAATCTGTGAGAAGATTGGTTTGCACCAGCAGATAGCATTTATTTTTGTGTACATTTGAGCCCATTTTGGTGCATATCCAAGCCATATTAAGAAAATGTCATCGTAGGGACAATAATGACAATATCTGCTCAAATGTACAATTAGGTCGCATCTAAAGCCAATTTTACAAAAACTAAAAATCTGTGAGAAGATTGGTTGGCACCAGCAGATAGCATTTCTGTGTGTGTACATTTGAGCCCATTTTGGTGCATATCCAAGCCATTTTAAGAAAATTTCATCGTAGGGACAATAATGACAATATCTGCTCAACTGTACATAAAGGTCGCATCTAAAGCCAATTATACAAAAACTTAAAATCTGTGAGAAGATTGGTTGGCACCAGCAGATAGCATTGATTTTTGTGTACATTTGAGCCCATTTTGGTGCATATCCAAGCCATATTAAGAAAATGTCATCGTAGGGACAATAATGACAATATCTGCTCAAATGTACAATAAGGTCGAATCTAAAGCCAATTATACAAAAACTAAAAATCTGTGAGAAGATTGGTTGGCACCAGCAGATAGCATTTATTTTTGTGTACATTTGAGCCCATTTTGGTGCATATCCAAGCCATATTAAGAAAATTTCATCGTAGGGAAAATAATGACAATATCTGCTCAAGTCTACATAAAGGTCGCATCTAAAAACAATTATACAAAAACTAAAAATCTCTGAGAAGATTGGTTGGCACCAGCAGAAAGCATTGATTTTTGTGTATATTTGAGCCCATTTTGGTGCATATCCAGGCCATATTAAGAAAATTTCATCGTAGTGACAATAATGACAATATCTGCTCAAATGTACAATAAGGTCGCATCTAAAGCCAATTATACAAAAACTAAAAATCTCTGAGAAGATTGGTTGGCACCAGCAGATAGCATTGATTTGTGTGTACATTTGAGCCCATTTTGGTGCATATCCAGGCCATATTAAGAAAATTTCATCGTAGGGAAAATAATGACAATATCTGCTAAACTCTACATAAAGGTCGCATCTAAAGCCAATTATACAAAAACTAAAAATCTGTGGAAGATTGGTTGGCACCAGCAGATAGCAATTATTTTTGTGTACATTTGAGCCCATTTTGGTGCATATCCAAGCCATATTAAGAAAGTTTCATCGTAGGGAAAATAATGACAATATCTGCTCAAATGTACAATAAGGTCGCATCTAAAGCCAATTTTCTAAAAACTAAAAATCTGTGAGAAGATTGGTTGGCACCAGCAGATAGCATTGATTTTTTTGTACATTTGAGCCCATTTTGGTGCATATCAAAGCCATATTAAGAAAATTTCATCGTAGGGACAATAATGACAATATCTGCTCAACTCTACATAAAGGTCGCATCTAAAGCCAATTATACAAAAACCAAAAATCTGTGAGAAGATTGGTTGGCACCAGCAGATAGCATTGATTTTTGTGTACATTTTGAGCCCATTTTGGTGCATATCAAGGCCATATTAAGAAAATTTCATCGTAGGGACAATAATGACAATATCTGCTCAAATGAACAATAAGGTCGCATCTAAAGCCAATTATACAAAAACTAAAAATCTGTGAGAAGATTGGTTGGCACCAGCAGATAGCATTGATTTTTGTGTACATTTGAGCCCATTTTGGTGCATATCCAAGCCATATTAAGAAAATGTCATCGTAGGGAAAATAATGACAATATCTGCTCAAATGTACAATAAGGTCGAATCTAAAGCCAATTATACAAAAACTAAAAATCTGTGAGAAGATTGGTTTGCACCAGCAGATAGCATTTATTTTTGTGTACATTTGAGCCCATTTTGGTGCATATCCAAGCCATATTAAGAAAATGTCATCGTAGGGAAAATAATGACAATATCTGCTCAAATGTACAATAAGGTCGAATCTAAAGCCAATTATACAAAAACTAAAAATCTGTGAGAAGATTGGTTGGCACCAGCAGATAGCATTTATTTTTGTGTACATTTGAGCCCATTTTGGTGCATATCCAAGCCATATTAAGAAAATTTCATCGTAGGGAAAATAATGACAATATCTGCTAAACTCTACATAAAGGTCGCATCTAAAGCCAATTATACAAAAACTAAAAATCTGTGAGAAGATTGGTTGGGACCAGCAGATAGCATTGATTTTGTTTGTACATTTGAGCCCATTTTGGTGCATATCCAAGCCATATTAAGAAAATTTCATCGTAGGAAAAATAATGACAATATCTGCTCAAGTCTACATAAAGGTCGCATCTAAAGCCAATTATACAAAAACTAAAAATCTGTGAGGAGATTGGTTGGCACCAGCAGATAGCATTGATTTTTGTGTACATTTTGAGCCCATTTTGGTGCATATCAAGGCCATATTAAGAACATTTCATCGTAGGGACAATAATGACAATATCTGCTCAAATGTACAATAAGGTCGCATCTAAAGCCAATTATACAAAAACTAAAAATCTGTGAGAAGATTGGTTGGCACCAGCAGATAGCATTGATTTTTGTGTACATTTGAGCTCATTTTGGTGCATATCCAGGCCATATTAAGAAAATTTCATCGTAGGGAAAATAATGACAATATCTGCTAAAGTCTACATAAAGGTCGCATCTAAAGCCAATTATACAAAAACTTAAAATCTGTGAGAAGATTGGTTGGCACCAGCAGATAGCATTTATTTTTGTGTACATTTGAGCCCATTTTGGTGCATATCCAAGCCATATTAAGAAAATTTCATCGTAGGGAAAATAATGACAATATATGCTCAAGTCTACATAAAGGTCGCATCTAAAAACAATTATACAAAAACTAAAAATCTGTGAGAAGATTGGTTGGCACCAGCAGATAGCATTGATTTTTGTGTACATTTGAGCCCATTTTGGTGCATATCCAGGCCATATTAAGAAAATTTCATCGTAGGGACAATAATGACAATATCTGCTCAAATGTACAATAAGGTCGCATCTAAAGCCAATTATACAAAAACTAAAAATCTGTGAGAAGATTGGTTGGCACCAGCAGATAGCATTGATTTGTGTGTACATTTGAGCCCATTTTGGTGCATATCCAGGCCATATTAAGAAAATTTCATCGTAGGGAAAATAATGACAATATCTGCTAAACTCTACATAAAGGTCGCATCTAAAGCCAATTATACAAAAACTAAAAATCTGTGGAAGATTGGTTGGCACCAGCAGATAGCATTGATTTTTGTGTATATTTGAGCCCATTTTGGTGCATATCAAGGCCATATTAAGAAAATTTCATCGTAGGGACAATAATGACAATATCTGCTCAAATGTACAATAAGGTCGCATCTAAAGCCAATTATACAAAAACTAAAAATCTGTGAGAAGATTGGTTGGCACCAGCAGATAGCATTGATTTTTGTGTACATGTGAGCCCATTTTGGTGCATATCCAAGCCATATTAAGAAAATGTCATCGTAGGGAAAATAATGACAATATCTGCTCAAATGTACAATAAGGTCGAATCTAAAGCCAATTATACAAAAACTAAAAATCTGTGAGAAGATTGGTTTGCACCAGCAGATAGCATTTATTTTTGTGTACATTTGAGCCCATTTTGGTGCATATCCAAGCCATATTAAGAAAATGTCATCGTAGGGAAAATAATGACAATATCTGCTCAAATGTACAATAAGGTCGAATCTAAAGCCAATTATACAAAAACTAAAAATCTGTGAGAAGATTGGTTTGCACCAGCAGATAGCATTTATTTTTGTGTACATTTGAGCCGATTTTGGTGCATATCCAAGCCATATTAAGAAAATTTCATCGTAGGGAAAATAATGACAATATCTGCTAAACTCTACATAAAGGTCGCATCTAAAGCCAATTATACAAAAACTAAAAATCTGTGAGAAGATTGGTTGGCACCAGCAGATAGCATTGATTTTGTTTGTACATTTGAGCCCATTTTGGTGCATATCCAAGCCATATTAAGAAAATTTCATCGTAGGAAAAATAATGACAATATCTGCTCAAGTCTACATAAAGGTCGCATCTAAAGCCAATTATACAAAAACTAAAAATCTGTGAGGAGATTGGTTGGCACCAGCAGATAGCATTGATTTTTGTGTACATTTTGAGCCCATTTTGGTGCATATCAAGGCCATATTAAGAACATTTCATCGTAGGGACAATAATGACAATATCTGCTCAAATGTACAATAAGGTCGCATCTAAAGCCAATTATACAAAAACTAAAAATCTGTGAGAAGATTGGTTGGCACCAGCAGATAGCATTGATTTTTGTGTACATTTGAGCCCATTTTGGTGCATATCCAAGCCATATTAAGAAAATGTCATCGTAGGGAAAATAATGACAATATCTGCTCAAATGTACAATAAGGTCGCATCTAAAGCCAATTATACAAAAACTAAAAATCTCTGAGAAGATTGGTTGGCACCAGCAGAAAGCATTGATTTTTGTGTATATTTGAGCCCAATTTGGTGCATATCAAGGCCATATTAAGAAAATTTCATCGTAGGGACAATAATGACAATATCTGCTCAAATGTACAATAAGGTCGCATCTAAAGCCAATTATACAAAAACTAAAAATCTGTGAGAAGATTGGTTGGCACCAGCAGATAGCATTGATTTTTGTGTACATTTGAGCCCATTTTGGTGCATAACCAAGCCATATTAAGAAAATGTCATCGTAGGGAAAATAATGACAATATCTGCTCAAATGTACAATAAGGTCGAATCTAAAGCCAATTATACAAAAACTAAAAATCTGTGAGAAGATTGGTTTGCACCAGCAGATAGCATTTATTTTTGTGTACATTTGAGCCCATTTTGGTGCATATCCAAGCCATATTAAGAAAATGTCATCGTAGGGAAAATAATGACAATATCTGCTCAAATGTACAATAAGGTCGAATCTAAAGCCAATTATACAAAAACTAAAAATCTGTGAGAAGATTGGTTTGCACCAGCAGATAGCATTTAGTTTTGTGTACATTTGAGCCCATTTTGGTGCATATCCAAGCCATATTAAGAAAATTTCATCGTAGGGAAAATAATGACAATATCTGCTAAACTCTACATAAAGGTCGCATCTAAAGCCAATTATACAAAAACTAAAAATCTGTGAGAAGATTGGTTGGCACCAGCAGATAGCATTGATTTTGTTTGTACATTTGAGCCCATTTTGGTGCATATCCAAGCCATATTAAGAAAATTTCATCGTAGGAAAAATAATGACAATATCTGCTCAAGTCTACATAAAGGTCGCATCTAAAGCCAATTATACAAAAACTAAAAATCTGTGAGGAGATTGGTTGGCACCAGCAGATAGCATTGATTTTTGTGTACATTTTGAGCCCATTTTGGTGCATATCCAGGCCATATTAAGAACATTTCATCGTAGGGACAATAATGACAATATCTGCTCAAATGTACAATAAGGTCGCATCTAAAGCCAATTATACAAAAACTAAAAATCTGTGAGAAGATTGGTTGGCACCAGCAGATAGCATTGATTTTTGTGTACATTTGAGCCCATTTTGGTGCATATCCAGGCCATATTAAGAAAATTTCATCGTAGGGAAAATAATGACAATATCTGCTAAAGTCTACATAAAGGTCGCATCTAAAGCCAATTATACAAAAACTTAAAATCTGTGAGAAGATTGGTTGGCACCAGCAGATAGCATTTATTTTTGTGTACATTTGAGCCCATTTTGGTGCATATCCAAGCCATATTAAGAAAATTTCATCGTAGGGAAAATAATGACAATATATGCTCAAGTCTACATAAAGGTCGCATCTAAAAACAATTATACAAAAACTAAAAATCTCTGAGAAGATTGGTTGGCACCAGCAGAAAGCATTGATTTTTGTGTATATTTGAGCCCATTTTGGTGCATATCCAGGCCATATTAAGAAAATTTCATCGTAGGGACAATAATGACAATATCTGCTCAAATGTACAATAAGGTCGCATCTAAAGCCAATTATACAAAAACTAAAAATCTGTGAGAAGATTGGTTGGCACCAGCAGATAGCATTGATTTGTGTGTACATTTGAGCCCATTTTGGTGCATATCCAGGCCATATTAAGAAAATTTCATCGTAGGGAAAATAATGACAATATCTGCTAAACTCTACATAAAGGTCGCATCTAAAGCCAATTATACAAAAACTAAAAATCTGTGGAAGATTGGTTGGCACCAGCAGATAGCAATTATTTTTGTGTACATTTGAGCCCATTTTGGTGCATATCCAAGCCATATTAAGAAAGTTTCATCGTAGGGAAAATAATAACAATATCTGCTCAAATGTACAATAAGGTCGCATCTAAAGCCAATTTTCTAAAAACTAAAAATCTGTGAGAAGATTGGTTGGCACCAGCAGATAGCATTGATTTTTTTGTACATTTGAGCCCATTTTGGTGCATATCAAAGCCATATTAAGAAAATTTCATCGTAGGGACAATAATGACAATATCTGCTCAACTCTACATAAAGGTCGCATCTAAAGCCAATTATACAAAAACCAAAAATCTGTGAGAAGATTGGTTGGCACCAGCAGATAGCATTGATTTTTGTGTACATTTGAGCCCATTTTGGTGCATATCCAGGCCATATTAAGAAAATTTCATCGTAGGGAAAATAATGACAATATCTGCTAAACTGTACATAAAGGTCGCATCTAAAGCCAATTATACAAAAACTAAAAATCTGTGGAAGATTGGTTGGCACCAGCAGATAGCAATTATTTTTGTGTACATTTGAGCCCATTTTGGTGCATATCCAGGCCATATTAAGAAAGTTTCATCGTAGGGAAAATAATGACAATATCTGCTCAAATGTACAATAAGGTCGCATCTAAAGCCAATTTTACAAAAACTAAAAATCTGTGAGAAGATTGGTTGGCACCAGCAGATAGCATTGATGTTTGTGTACATTTGAGCCCATTTTGGTGCATATCCAAGCCATATTAAGAAAGTTTCATCGTAGGGACAATAAGGACAATATCTGTTCGAATGTACAATAAGGTCGCATCTAAAGCCAATTATAGAAAAACTAAAAATCTGTGAGAAGATTGGTTGGCACCAGCAGATAGCATTTATTTTTGTGTACATTTGAGCCCATTTTGGTGCATATCCAAGCCATATTAGGAAAATTTCATCGTAGGGAAAATAATGACAATATCTGCTAAAGTCTACATAAAGGTCGCATCTAAAGCCAATTATACAAAAACTAAAAATCTGTGAGAAGATTGGTTGGCACCAGCAGATAGCATTTATTTTTGTGTACATTTGAGCCCATTTTGGTGCATATCCAAGCCATATTAAGAAAATTTCATCGTAGGGACAATAATGACAATATCTGCTCAAATGTACAATTAGGTCGCATCTAAAGCCAATTTTACAAAAACTAAAAATCTGTGAGAAGATTGGTTGGCACCAGCAGATAGCATTTATTTTTGTGTACATTTGAGCCCATTTTGGTGCATATCCAAGCCATATTAGGAAAATTTCATCGTAGGGAAAATAATGACAATATCTGCTAAAGTCTACATAAAGGTCGCATCTAAAGCCAATTATACAAAAACTAAAAATCTGTGAGAAGATTGGTTGGCACCAGCAGATAGCATTTATTTTTGTGTACATTTGAGCCCATTTTGGTGCATATCCAGGCCATATTAAGAAAGTTTCATCGTAGGGAAAATAATGACAATATCTGCTCAAATGTACAATAAGGTCGCATCTAAAGCCAATTTTACAAAAACTAAAAATCTGTGAGAAGATTGGTTGGCACCAGCAGATAGCATTGATGTTTGTGTACATTTGAGCCCATTTTGGTGCATATCCAAGCCATATTAAGAAAGTTTCATCGTAGGGACAATAATGACAATATCTGTTCGAATGTACAATAAGGTCACATCTAAAGCCAATTATACAAAAACTAAAAATCTGTGAGAAGATTGGTTGGCACCAGCAGATAGCATTTATTTTTGTGTACATTTGAGCCCATTTTGGTGCATATCCAAGCCATATTAGGAAAATTTCATCGTAGGGAAAATAATGACAATATCTGCTAAAGTCTACATAAAGGTCGCATCTAAAGCCAATTATACAAAAACTAAAAATCTGTGAGAAGATTGGTTGGCACCAGCAGATAGCATTTATTTTTGTGTACATTTGAGCCCATTTTGGTGCATATCCAAGCCATATTAAGAAAATTTCATCGTAGGGACAATAATGACAATATCTGCTCAAATGTACAATTAGGTCGCATCTAAAGCCAATTTTACAAAAACTAAAAATCTGTGAGAAGATTGGTTGGCACCAGCAGATAGCATTTATTTTTGTGTACATTTGAGCCCATTTTGGTGCATATCCAAGCCATTTTAAGAAAATTTCATCGTAGGGACAATAATGACAATATCTGCTCAACTGTACATAAAGGTCGCATCTAAAGCCAATTATACAAAAACTTAAAATCTGTGAGAAGATTGGTTGGCACCAGCAGATAGCATTGATTTTTGTGTACATTTGAGCCCATTTTGGTGCATATCCAAGCCATATTAAGAAAATGTCATCGTAGGGTCAATAATGACAATATCTGCTCAAATGTACAATAAGGTCGAATCTAAAGCCAATTATACAAAAACTAAAAATCTGTGAGAAGATTGGTTGGCACCAGCAGATAGCATTTATTTTTGTGTACATTTGAGCCCATTTTGGTGCATATCCAAGCCATATTAAGAAAATTTCATCGTAGGGAAAATAATGACAATATATGCTCAAGTCTACATAAAGGTCGCATCTAAAAACAATTATACAAAAACTAAAAATCTCTGAGAAGATTGGTTGGCACCAGCAGAAAGCATTGATTTTTGTGTATATTTGAGCCCATTTTGGTGCATATCCAGGCCATATTAAGAAAATTTCATCGTAGGGACAACACTGGACAAAATACCCTAATTTAATGAGGTATACTGATCAGTATACCCCGAATATACAAAATAGTATACCTCAGTATACTTAGGATATCCAAAAATTTCCTGGTCAGTATACTCCGAATTTCCAAAACCAGTATACTCTTGTATATTTTTGTATATTCTTGTATATTATTGTATATTTTTATATGCTCTTGTATATTGTTGTTTACTCTTGTATATTGTTGTTTACTATTGTATATTTTGTTTACTATTGTATATTATTGTTTATTTTTTTATACTCTTGTATATTTGTGTATATGTATGAAAGTTTTGTGTTGTCTCAACATTTAAATGTATCAAAAGAAAAGAATATCACCTATTGATGGTTTTTCGACGCTACAGGCATGCAGGAGACAACTGCTATCTCTGATGACTGAATTAGTCTTTTAAAGTCTGATATCTTGTAGAATGTTCTTAATTCTCGCAAGATTTAAAAAATGTTTATTTTTTAGGTGTCATTTTGATAATTATTTCAAAAGAATAACACTGTGTTTTATGAATGCGAATGACTGATTAAGTCTTGTAAAGTCTGATATATTGTAGAATGTTCTTAATTCTCGCAAGATATGATAATTATTTCAAAAGAATATCACTGTTTTATGCATGCTTCGTCCAATCTGATGAATACTTGGCGAACCAAAATAACACTTAACTAACAATACAATAATAATAATATGTATGGTTTTCCAACGCAACAGGGATGCAAAAGAGAAATACTATCTCCTTGATGATTAGTCTTGAAAAGTGTGTTATCCTGTAGAATGTTCCTAATTCTCGCATGATTTGAAATAAATAACAGTGATAGTATGGAAACTATCGTAATATGGTCCATGCCCCTAACACTGCATAATGCGACATACATACCAGTTAGAGAAAAATAATCATCAATATTCCTACTAGCAAAAAAGATGCCCATGAGACAGCCTCTTTAAATAACATATAAAACACAACAACATTATGCTATTACATCATTAAATGTACCGGTATATGTACAAAACAAAATATTTACAATTCAAACACATTATATATTACAATGATAAAGTTATATTAATTATATACAATTTGTTGTAAAATATTACTATTGAATGCATTTGGCAGCTTTTTTCAATGGAATATCCAATTGAAACAAACATTGTTCTTCCTTAACTTTTTGTTACAAAGGGACAAGTAATCTAACGTATTTGACATAGTAACAATCTTACAAATTTCGATATCAAACAATTGAAATACATGGCAACCATATATACAAACTACATATCAAATGACCAAGTTTGCCAAAAGATGGCTGCAAAAGCATGTGAAACTTACCTTTTCCGAATATGAGTATCAATATTCCATCAAATGCACATTAATCCATCACTGATTTGATCAGATTAAGCAACACATTTTGGCCTCTGTCTTCATAGGTCATTTCAACAATGATCAGGTCGGGTACATAGGTCAATGCAGACATTTAGCTAAAATCATCTCATTGGTTCTTTCTTTTAACCACTAGGATTTCAATAATCAGATACTGCATCATATTGTTATAAGAGAGACACGTGACAAGCAATGGCTTGAGTATGCCCACCTGTAAGTCTGTATACACAGCAGGTGCCAATCTGTGATATATTGTCAACTTGACAGCAGGGGCTAACGAGGGCTGATTGTTACAATAACAGTTCCCAATTAACGGCTAACATAGATAGGCTTGATGTTGAACACTCTGACATATGCAAAATTGAAGAAAATTAATTGTCAAAAGCATCCAGGAAAACAACCAATAAAGCTTTAAACTTTTCAGAAACCAAAAAAAAAACCCAAGACAAATTACATTTTTATACAGATAAAGTAAAACCCTGAAATGCAAGTAAAATATACCTCATAACACAAAAAATGAATCTGGACTAATTGATATTGTATCATTGTGTTTATTTTCAGTTAATTATTTATCTTGTATTATGTTATTGGTGCAAATAATCCTCAATGACTACCACTGTGAATTAAAACATTGAACAATATCATTATTTGAAATGGTTTCAACATATTTTATTATTCGTGGAAATATGAAACGGACTGACAAACAAGCCAGGGGCTTATATTAATACCGTTCCGATACAAATGTGATGCTTCAAGCAAAGGACATTCTGATGACATGAAATGCAATAATACAATCAACAATAAAAATAGAAATTTCCTTTCAATGGCTTGGAAGTAAACATCTTAAACTCTTTTTTCGAATCTATTAGATTATATGGAGAGGGTGTTCTAAATTGGACAACTTGTTTCCAATCCTATTCTTCTGAATAAGATATTTTTAAATCAAAATCATCTATTAGAAGTGGTGATGAAGAGGTTAACAGATTTTAAAATGGTGAAGTTGCCAAGATCAGATATATCATGGTTTCCATATAAAATTGTTTTAAGCTGTACCTTTTTGGTAGTATAATGCACCATTTCTTAAGTGAGAAAAGTTTGGGAAAACCAGTAAATAATGAGATTAGCGCCTCATGAACAGGTGGGATCATCTGAAATATGCCTTTCAAATTTATTAAAATCTAGATCACTAGAGCCTAAACGAAGCCTACAGTACATAATTTGAAATAATATATGTTTAAATTTACAGCTAACTTTGTTGGATAAACTTGCATTTAGTAAGAACGTACTATTACTGTAGCTTAACACATTCATCTGATGGCCATTTGTATCCTTGTGAAAAAGACAATATCTGTGAAGTAATTCATTTGCAAAATATTTATCTGAGTTAATTCTTATGTATTTCTTTACGTTTATCATATCAAATATATCATGCCTAACACATTAAATCTATCATGTTTGGAAATATTACAGCAACCATCCAAGAAAATTCTAAACTTTTAGAATCCATTCATTGCTACATCTAACAAACTGGCAGATTTGGTAAACATTAAGTTGGTTTAAACATATTATTCATGTTAATGATACATGAATTAGGACACGAAAACAAGCAAGTATTTGCTGCCTGAGATTCACTTCCAGCTTGATCTCAAGTGACTTATTCTCAATGAAGAATGCAATTAAAAAGGATTTACTTATACAAAATGAAAAAGGATAAATGCAGAATCCAAGCTTAAAAGATCAGCGAACCGAATTATATATTTAGTGACCTATTAAATGCCCATGTGAAATTACCCTATTTTATTCATAGTTATAAATAAACTTTTGTGTGCAATTTACATGTATAGTTAATCCAACATTTTTCAATATGTGTGTTTATTGTTATCCAGTGTCCATATATAAACACTTTTGTCGTATGAAATAAGCAATATGTGCAAGCAGCATTTTTTTTTTAAATTTAGTTTTGGATTCATGCAAAACAAGGTGGCGTTTATCATCTGTAAATGCACTGTCGTCTTTTAGTTGAATGGACGGTTATATCTCCATGAACAGCTTGTTCTTGTTGTCGTAATCATGAAGACTATTTCCTTTATTTCCTATTGTATTCTATATACAGCGACCGTTGACCAAAAATCTGTGTTTGGAAGAAAGTTACCAGAAGAAAAGTCCCAAATTTGACAAGAAAAAAGAGTCCCCTGGAAAAAAAGTCCTATTAATGACTTTATATTACTTTATATTTACATATATTACGAAAAAACATTTGGTTGTTATTCACTTTATTTAGATGCAATAATTTAATAACATGATACAATACATATATGAATATTTATTTATTGCCCATACTTTGATAAGTTCTAATAAATTTGTCTATAGACGGCATTTGTATACCATTCTATATGTTAACTAATATTCAAGCATATTATTTAATCAGAATTTCCTTGAATCTGTCCAAACATTTATGCACGATTCACAACATTTCAAATAATTATTAAACTCCTAAATTCAATTTATCATTGTTGATTGTTTACCGTTTATTGCTGTCCACTATTTTATCATCGTGTAAATACTTATCTAATTACTTTGTGAATTTTGATGTTGTTTTTTTTGTGAGATCTAAAGGAACAGCACTTAAATATGCTGAAAGCTTATTGTGCTGATCCATTTTCATTAATAAAAATCATAGATATATAAAAATTTTCATTGTTTCTTAGCAATGATTACATATTCACTGGAATTGAATCTTTGAGATCTCTTTGGCTGATAGCCAACAACTACTTGTTTTACACTTTTTTCATATACACCAATGAAATTATTTGATAATATAATCTCTAAACACTGTTTACACATTCTCCCTGACCTAACATCATGAGTTTTTGCACTCTTTGAGACTCACACCTCATGAATGAATACTCTTGATTAATCTGTGTCTAATACCACAGTTGATTCAATAGATGGAGACAAACTCACATTTCCTTAATTCTTAATTAATCCATATTTAGATAGCACAACATCATTATTGATATCTTAATTACAAACTAATTATGTTTTTTTACAATATCTTTGATGTTAACCTGTTTTTATAGTAATAAGAGACTTCCAAGAGCGTTTATTATGTTGTTTTAGTCATAGTGTGTTGACAGAGGTCCAGTTGGTGCCCATTCATGACTGATTGCTTGCTGTCATTAATGACTCAGTGTCAAACTCCTCTTCTCTCATATGCCAAGTTGTGTTGTCCCGTAGTTACATACAGTTTGAAAGTTTTCTGCATTAATTATTTTCATTCTCTGTAAAAGGTATGTTACTTTCGAATTTGATGTCATGTACCTAGGCCCTTGAATGCGTCGTCTACTTTTTTACTTTTTATTTTTTCAACTTTAGTAACAAAGACTTACGTTTATAATGCAGAATGAACCCTTTTAAAACAAATGAACTGTGAATGTCATTTTGTTTCCCTCTGACTATGTATTTACAGCAATAGATAAATCTCATCGGAGAGGAAACAAATACATTTAAACATTTATTATGTACAATAGTGTTTTTAACTGATTTGTATGTTTGAATTATTTTTCTTAAAACTGAGAATAATGAAGGACGTTGTTAATTCTTAACTTGACGATGCATCTTCCAAGTATAATCTACGGGAAAATATCTTATTATTAACATAAAGCAATACTCAGTTATTACATGTACATATATTATGTAACTTTATTTAGAACAAATGTCTTTAAAGCAAATAACTTCTACAGGCATGAGGCCTTATAAGTACTGAAATAAAGATTTATTGATCTCACGCAACTTCAAGATGGAATAAGTGAATATTATTTATCAATTTATCTATACAACGAAATTCATGTATCTATTATTTATATAAGGAAATTCATTTATTTTTACATTATATTAAATACTATATCATTATATATATCAATATAAATCATTGTTTTGAGTTATTCAAAGATAATTTAAGAAACTTCTCACAAACGCCACAAAGACAATTTCACTGTCTTTGATCTTTTTATCACCCTGTAATAAAAATCTCGAGGTGTACCGCCTGGTACAGCAAAGTATTTGTGTATTGCCTACATGTAACTCGTTTGCAAATGCAGATACTTAGTTGCTGAATTCGATTTATATGTCAAAATTATGATTTTTTTTTCTTGCAAATTCAAAACTTGATTTGTCGATTTATGAAGTAGGTAACAATAATTTCTCAAAAAGCAAGGGTGATATGCAATTCACATAATAAGTGACTATCAAATAACTATGATAAATGATTGTCTTTGATGTTTGTTTTACTGAAATCTCTTTGATAATAAAGAAGTGAAGATAAGCCCACTGAAGCAAATGTTATCTAGACTTTCTTCACTAGTGTATACTTGTGTGTATTTTAACATATATTTTGGCAGAAAAAAAACTTATTTTTTTTCTTTTGATGTAATACAGATTGATTTTTTCTTCCTCGTATCGTAATCTCTATATCTATAAGGTTTGTTGCTAAAAATGTTTTTTATAAACGGTCTTAATAGTTATATATATAGTTATAGGTATGGTTCCCTGTGATTAACTTACGTAAACACATGAATTTACATATCAAGGCAAACGCTGACTCCAGAAATATTTATTTAAACTATCTTTCAAAATATTTCAAATATCTCTAAGACAGAATCATGCCTTTTTAAAACAAATAGAATGTGAATGATGTTTTGTTTTTCTATGATTGTATATTTTCTATTTTATAAGATTAAAAACAGACCAACAAATATATGAATCTTTATTTGTAATTATTATCTTGTAAAGTTATTACATTTTAATGCGTTTTACTGAGAATGTCAGTTATTTGTTCCTGAATTTACATCTCTTTTATCACATATTCTAATTATAAATATAGTTTTATGTCTGAACCATTTAAGATTATATAACGTGAACATTTCTTTTTTTTTCTTTTTTATTCCTTTTTGTGGTACGTGAACATTCTTCATAAACAAGTTACAAGTGACAAAAAGAACAAGTGACAAAAAGAAAATACCACAATTATTTCATGTTTATAAATTGTAATAGGAAAGGATATAGACACATTACGATAATAGATATGTAAAGATTTTTAACCATGCTGGAATATTCCAGCATATGTCAAGAAAACACCTCAACCCAACAAGTCATTATCTCTGTATCTTTGAACTTTTTATGGCCCTGTAATAAAAGTCTCGTTAGTAAATATGTCCCCGCGCGGGTCTGCCCTTTAAATGTGTATTGCCTACAGGTACTTCGTTTTCAGGTACAGGCACTTGTATTGGTAATTGTTGGATTATATTTAATTCGTCAATATTGAAATGTCTTAGTTAATACATTTGTAAATTCATATAACCTGATATGTCAGTTAATGTGTTGTAATAACACATTCCAACATTTTGATACAAAAAAAAGATAAAACAATTTACTGCCCTATAATCAGAGTACGTAGATCAAGTCTATTTTCTTAAGAACTTAAAGTGTGATATGCAATTGTAATATACTACTCAAAGGAACACTCGAGATTTTAATATAGTCTCTGTTAATTCATACCCACATGCATTCCTGACGTTGGGCTACTGATTTTTTAACGGATTTGTGGAAATTTGATTAGTTTTTGAATTTCTGTATTTTCAATCACATTTCTTCAGGGGATTTCACTACAGGGGATATCACATTCAAAGCACTAAAATAACCCAAGACAAGACCTCAATGTTTTGAGCATGAGCAATCTGACGTCCTGTAACTTTCATTTTCGACTCTGGCCTTGGTAATAAAGTTTCAATTTTTTATTCATAGATACACACAATAACATGTTTTTTATTACATTATAGAGGCGAACTAGAACATGCATATTTCCGCGCGGTATAAATATAAACATTTGGTTGTTTACCAATCCGGTTCCTTCTTTTGTGTTTAAACCACATGCATATTTGTCAATCTTTGCCATAGTTCATTGATTAAGCACTTCTAGTTGAGGGCAGTCATTACTGATTAGGAGCATTACAACTGGTCATTAAGGGGTATGACATAATCAATTTAAATGTATGAATGGGATAACAATTTCATTTATTTTAATATGATAAAAGTATACATCTTTTGAGAATTGTCGGTGTTACATTAATCTTTATAAAAAAAATTCTTCCTTAAAGTATTATTGGCATCAAAGTTAAAAATTAAATTCCAAATTTCATCAATTTCAACAATATCAAAGTCACAAAAGTAATTTTGTCTTAAATTTCATTAAACTTTTCCTATAATTCCTCTAAAAATCAAACAGAGAGAGGGAATTTGTTTCTTTATGTTTTATCTTCAACAAAATTGGCACAAGAGACAAACAATACATCCCTTAGCACTGACATGCATTCTGCCTTTTTAATTTTTTAATCAGTTAATTCGAAATAATACATTTAACTTTTTTAACTAAAACTTGTTTGATAATAATCTAGTGGAAATAATTATTTCAAGGATGCATACAGGCATCAAAATAGAGCATTATCTTTAACTCATTTGAGGTTGTCATGTCTTTTTGTACAAAACTATAAACAAAACCTGGGCTAAAGATATATGCAACAAAAGGGAAATATCAATTATATTTAAGGTTATTTTTATGTGTTCTTTCTTTAAAACCGCAAACAAAATTTTAACTGAATATGAACACAATGATAGCAGGTTTTGGCACTTTTGGTGTAATGAAATATGTTTCACTTATATATCTGTTGCTGTATATCTGTATCTATATATTCAGTAATGTATTTCTCTTTTCAAAGACAAGCTCATCAATGTAAGCCGTATATTGGAATCTGTTTTTGTAGCATTCAGCCCTCATTAACTATTGGTGTCAATTAGACGATACCATTTCCTCATTAGCTTATGGCGTCAATTAGACAGATTGACACGTGTATTGACAATCCACGCTGACAGGTGAGTAATACTCGAGGCATTGTTTGTCACTGGTCTCTCTTATCTAGTTATCCAATCAGATGTTAGAGGTTAACCAAGACCCAATGCAAAGTTTCTTTCCCTATATTTCTGCATATTCATTTGTACCTAACTTTTGTTGAAGTAAGGCAGAGACTGCAAGGTGCTGCAACATAGTGTTATCACTAATCATTGATGGATTTATGTGCTTTAATATAGAGGATTTCATTTTCGATAAGGTTAGTTTCACATGTTGTTTATGCAGCCGATCTTTTGGCATACTTTGTAATGCCGATGTCACATAATATGTATAAATGATAAACGGTTGCCATGTATTTCAAAAACTAAATTTTTAAGATTGTAAACTAATTCATTCTGATTCCTAATCCCTCATAGAGAGAGAGTTTATTCAGTAACTAGGCCACCGGCCCATTATACATTGCATAGTTATATAATTCTACATTTCAATCCCTCATAAGAGGAAATGGATTTCTAACCAATGGATACCTATTAAAATGATATGAAAAAGCATTCCACCAACCATTGATATTAATATTTCACAATATCCTGCAATGTTTAGATTATTAGAGACTTTTTATTGGGAGTTATTTGAAAAAAAGGATTCTTGATTTTAGCCAGTTATCCAGATCAACACGTTTATTGCCAAGACGATGTTGAAGATGAATTTCACTTTATATTGAATAGTCCACAATATTACGCTTAAAGGGGCAGTAGCACGTTTTTAGAGGGAATATAAGGTGATGTCAGGAAAATGAAAATAAATGGTTCCAATTGAAAGGCAATGTTTCAAACCAAATGGAGCAGTAATAATTCAAATATATAATGTAAAGTTTAGCCATGTGATTCTTTTTCTTACACAAAATGAACTAAAGGTGTTCACAAAAAAATGGCCGCCAATGGATTTTAGGTAAATCTTCATACTTTGTTCTCTGACTATGAATGATTGGCTTGGTAATGAGATTTTTGACACTATCAAAGTAATACATTTAGCGTTAACATACAATTATCAGTGAAAATTTTTAAATATAAAATTCTCAAAAAACGTGCTACTGCCCCTTTAAAGAACAACGTTTAATAAGCCGCATTGATATAGATATCCATCGGTATTTAAATTTCTATTATGATGATATCTATGTAAGGCTAATTTAAGTCATGAATAAATCAGTAAAAGTGTTATTTCATAACTGTTCATTCTCCCCTAGCGATACTGTTTCCATACGATATTACATAATCTGAAACATTGTTACAAAATCATTTAGTTTATGACCTTCAAATCTAATTCACTGTTAATGGTTTTTACTCTATCCTATCAATGTTATTACTCACTTTGACCCGCCGATAAATTCAATTGTGTACACAGTACTACACAACTCATTTAAAAACGAGTAGGTCATTTGGGTTTATGGTGTCGTACGTTATCTATCACATTTATCTATTTATCTAACTAAAAGTTCGATTAGAAGAATTGCAGCTGGAATAAACCAAACAATATATAAATACTACATTATAAATAACACAAAAATCAAATGTATCTTGAATTTGTTTAAATGAGCACTTCCTGACGTAAACTGAGATATACTGAGATATACTGAGATATACTGAGATATACTGAGCTATGGAAATTCAGAGTATACTGACCAGTATACGTCAGTAAATTAGGGTGGTTTCCTAATTAGTATACCTCAGTATATTAGGGTGGTTTACTGACGTATACTGGTCCAGTATACGAGCATTTTTCTTCACGTGCAATAATGACAATATCTGCTCAAATGTACAATAAGGTCGCATCTAAAGCCAATTATACAAAAACTAAAAATCTGTGAGAAGATTGGTTTGCACCAGCAGATAGCATTTATTTTTGTGTACATTTAAACCCATTTTGGTGCATATCCAAGCCATATTAAGAAAATTTCATCGTAGGAAAAAGAATGACAATATCTGCTCAAGTCTACATAAAGGTCGCATCTAAAGCCAATTATACAAAAACTAAAAATCTGTGGAAGATTGGTTGGCACCAGCAGATAGCAATTATTTTTGTGTACATTTGAGCCCATTTTGGTGCATATCCAGGCCATATTAAGAAAGTTTCATCGTAGGGAAAATAATGACAATATCTGCTCAAATGTACAATAAGGTCGCATCTAAAGCCAATTTTACAAAAACTAAAAATCTGTGAGAAGATTGGTTGGCACCAGCAGATAGCATTGATGTTTGTGTACATTTGAGCCCATTTTGGTGCATATCCAAGCCATATTAAGAAAGTTTCATCGTAGGGACAATAATGACAATATCTGTTCGAATGTACAATAAGGTCACATCTAAAGCCAATTATAGAAAAACTAAAAATCTGTGAGAAGATTGGTTGGCACCAGCAGATAGCATTTATTTTTGTGTACATTTGAGCCCATTTTGGTGCATATCCAAGCCATATTAGGAAAATTTCATCTTAGGGAAAATAATGACAATATCTGCTAAAGTCTACATAAAGGTCGCATCTAAAGCCAATTATACAAAAACTAAAAATCTGTGAGAAGATTGGTTGGCACCAGCAGATAGCATTTCTTTTTGTGTACATTTGAGCCCATTTTGGTGCATATCCAAGCCATATTAAGAAAATGTCATCGTAGGGACAATAATGACAATATCTGCTCAAATGTACAATAAGGTCGAATCTAAAGCCAATTATACAAAAACTAAAAATCTGTGAGAAGATTGGTTGGCACCAGCAGATAGCATTTATATTTGTGTACATTTGAGCCCATTTTGGTGCATATCCAAGCCATATTAAGAAAATTTCATCGTAGGGAAAATAATGACAATATATGCTCAAGTCTACATAAAGGTCGCATCTAAAAACAATTATACAAAAACTAAAAATCTCTGAGAAGATTGGTTGGCACCAGCAGAAAGCATTGATTTTTGTGTATATTTGAGCCCATTTTGGTGCATATCCAGGCCATATTAAGAAAATTTCATCGTAGGGACAATAATGACAATATCTGCTCAAATGTACAATAAGGTCGCATCTAAAGCCAATTATACAAAAACTAAAAATCTGTGAGAAGATTGGTTTGCACCAGCAGATAGCAATTATTTTTGTGTACATTTAAACCCATTTTGGTGCATATCCAAGCCATATTAAGAAAATTTCATCGTAGGAAAAAGAATGACAATATCTGCTCAAGTCTACATAAAGGTCGCATCTAAAGCCAATTATACAAAAACTAAAAATCTGTGGAAGATTGGTTGGCACCAGCAGATAGCAATTATTTTTGTGTACATTTGAGCCCATTTTGGTGCATATCCAGGCCATATTAAGAAAGTTTCATCGTAGGGACAATAATGACAATATCTGCTCAAATGTACAATAAGGTCGCATCTAAAGCCAATTTTACAAAAACTAAAAATCTGTGAGAAGATTGGTTGGCACCAGCAGATAGCATTGATGTTTGTGTACATTTGAGCCCATTTTGGTGCATATCCAAGCCATATTAAGAAAGTTTCATCGTAGGGACAATAATGACAATATCTGTTCGAATGTACAATAAGGTAACATCTAAAGCCAATTATAGGAAAACTAAAAATCTGTGAGAAGATTGGTTGGCACCAGCAGATAGCATTTATTTTTGTGTACATTTGAGCCCATTTTGGTGCATATCCAAGCCATATTAGGAAAATTTCATCTTAGGGAAAATAATGACAATATCTGCTAAAGTCTACATAAAATCGCATCTAAAGCCAATTATACAAAAACTAAAAATCTGTGAGAAGATTGGTTGGCACCAGCAGATAGCATTTATTTTTGTGTACATTTGAGCCCATTTTGGTGCATATCCAAGCCATATTAAGAAAATTTAATCGTAGGGACAATAATGACAATATCTGCTCAAATGTACAATTAGGTCGCATCTAAAGCCAATTTTACAAAAACTAAAAATCTGTGAGAAGATTGGTTGGCACCAGCAGATAGCATTTCTTTGTGTGTACATTTGAGCCCATTTTGGTGCATATCCAAGCCATTTTAAGAAAATTTCATCGTAGGGACAATAATGACAATATCTGCTCAACTGTACATAAAGGTCGCATCTAAAGCCAATTATACAAAAACTTAAAATCTGTGAGAAGATTGGTTGGCACCAGCAGAAAGCATTGATTTTTGTGTACATTTGAGCCCATTTTGGTGCATATCCAAGCCATATTAAGAAAATGTCATCGTAGGGACAATAATGACAATATCTGCTCAAATGTACAATAAGGTCGAATCTAAAGCCAATTATACAAAAACTAAAAATCTGTGAGAAGATTGGTTGGCACCAGCAGATAGCATTTATTTTTGTGTACATTTGAGCCCATTTTGGTGCATATCCAAGCCATATTAAGAAAATTTCATCGTAGGTAAAATAATGACAATATATGCTCAAGTCTACATAAAGGTCGCATCTAAAAACAATTATACAAAAACTAAAAATCTGTGAGAAGATTGGTTGGCACCAGCAGAAAGCATTGATTTTTGTGTATATTTGAGCCCATTTTGGTGCATATCCAGGCCATATTAAGAAATTTCATCGTAGGGACAATAATGACAATATCTGCTCAAATGTACAATAAGGTCGCATCTAAAGCCAAGTATACAAAAACTAAAATTCTGTAAGAAGATTGGTCGGCACCAGCAGAAAGCATTGATTTTTGTGTACATTTGAGCCCATTTTGGTGCATATCCAGGCCATATTAAGAAAATTTAATCGTAGGGAAAATAATGACAATATCTGCTAAACTCTACATAAAGGTCGCATCTAAAGCCAATTATACAAAAACTAAAAATCTGTGGAAGATTGGTTTGCACCAGCAGATAGCATTTATTTTTGTGTACATTTGAGCCCATTTTGGTGCATATCCAAGCCATATTAAGAAAATTTCATCGTAGGGAAAATAATGACAATATCTGCTCAAGTCTACATAACGGTCGCATCTAAAGCCAATTATACAAAAACTAAAAATCTGTGAGAAGATTGGTTGGCACCAGCAGATAGCATTGATTTTTGTGTACATTTGAGCCCATTTTGGTGCATATCCAGGCCGTTGTAAGAAAATTTAATCGTAGGGAAAATAATGACAATATCTGCTAAACTCTACATAAAGGTCGCATCTAAAGCCAATTATAAAAAAACTAAAAATCTGTGAGAAGATTGGTTGGCACCAGCAGATAGCATTTATTTTCTTGTACATTTGAGCCCATTTTGGTGCATATCCAAGACATATTAAGAAAATTTCATCGTAGGGAAAATAAAGACAATATCTGCTCAAGTCTACATAAAGGTCGCATCTAAAGCCAATTATACAAAAACTAAAAATCTGTGAGAAGATTGGTTGGCACCAGCAGATAGCATTGATTTTTGTGTACATTTAAACCAATTTTGGTGCATATCCAAGCCATATTAGGACATCTTCATCGTAGGGAAAATAATGACAATATCTGCTCAAGTCTACATAAAGGTCGCATCTAAAGCCAATTATACAAAAACTAAAAATCTGTGAGAAGATTGGTTGGCACCAGCAGATAGCATTGATTTTTGTGTATATTTGAGCCCATTTTGGTGCATATCCAGGCCATATTAAGAAAATTTCATCGTAGGGACAATAATGACAATATCTGTTCAAATGTACAATAAGGTCGCATCTAAAGCCAATTTTACAAAAACTAAAAATCTGTGAGAAGATTGGTTGGCACCAGCAGATAGCATTTATTTTTGTGTACATTTAAACCAATTTTGGTGCATATCCAAGCCATATTAGGACATCTTCATCGTAGGGAAAATAATGACAATATCTGCTCAAGTCTACATAAAGGTCGCATCTAAAGCCAATTATACAAAAACTAAAAATCTGTGAGAAGATTGGTTGGCACCAGCAGATAGCAGTGATTTTTGTGTACATTTGAGCCCATTTTGGTGCATATCCAAGCCATATTAAGAAAATTTCATCGTAGGGACAATAATGACAATATCTGCTCAAATGTACAATAAGGTCGCATCTAAAGCCAAGTATACGAAAACTAAAAATCTGTAAGAAGATTGGTTGGCACCAGCAGAAAGCATTGATTTTTGTGTACATTTGAGCCCATTTTGGTGCATATCCAGGCCGTATTAAGAAAATTTAATCGTAGGGAAAATAATGACAATATCTGCTAAACTCTACATAAAGGTCGCATCTAAAGCCAATTATACAAAAACTAAAAATCTGTGAGAAGATTGGTTGGCACCAGCAGATAGCATTTATTTTCTTGTACATTTGAGCCCATTTTGGTGCATATCCAAGACATATTAAGAAAATTTCATCGTAGGGAAAATAAAGACAATATCTGCTCAAGTCTACATAAAGGTCGCATCTAAAGCCAATTATACAAAAACTAAAAATCTGTGAGAAGATTGGTTGGCACCAGCAGATAGCATTGATTTTTGTGTACATTTGAGCCCATTTTGGTGCATATCCAGGCCATATTAAGAAAATGTCATCGTAGGGACAATAATGACAATATCTGCTCAAATGTACAATTAGGTCGCATCTAAAGCCAAGTATACAAAAACTAAAAATCTGTGAGAAGATTGGTTGGCACCAGCAGATAGCATTGATTTTTGTGTACATTTGAGCCCATTTTGGTGCATATCCAGGCCGTTTTAAGAAAATTTAATCGTAGGGAAAATAATGACAATATCTGCTAAACTCTACATAAAGGTCGCATCTAAAGCCAATTATACAAAAACTAAAAATCTGTGAGAAGATTGGTTGGCACCAGCAGATAGCATTGATTTTGTTTGTATATTTGAGCCCATTTTGGTGCATATCCAAGCCATATTAAGAAAATTTAATCGTAGGGAAAATAATGACAATATCTGCTCAACTCTACATAAAGGTCGCATCTAAAGCCAATTATACAAAAACTAAAAATCTGTGAGAAGATTGGTTGGCACCAGCAGATAGCATTGATTTTGTTTGTACATTTGAGCCCATTTTGGTGCATATCCAAGCCATATTAAGAAAATTTAATCGTAGGGAAAATAATGACAATATCTGCTCAACTCTACATAAAGGTCGCATCTAAAGCCAATTATACAAAAACTAAAAATCTGTGAGAAGATTGGTTGGCACCAGCAGATAGCATTGATTTTTGTGTACATTTGAGTCCATTTTGGTGCATATCCAGGCCATATTAAGAAAATGTCATCGTAGGGACAATAATGACAATATCTGCTCAAATGTACAATTAGGTCGCATCTAAAGCCAAGTATACAAAAACTAAAAATCTGTGAGAAGATTGGTTGGCACCAGCAGATAGCATTGATTTTTGTGTACATTTGAGCCCATTTTGGTGCATATCCAGGCCGTTTTAAGAAAATTTAATCGTAGGGAAAATAATGACAATATCTGCTAAACTCTACATAAAGGTCGCATCTAAAGCCAATTATACAAAAACTAAAAATCTGTGAGAAGATTGGTTGGCACCAGCAGATAGCATTGATTTTGTTTGTACATTTGAGCCCATTTTGGTGCATATCCAAGCCATATTAAGAAAATTTAATCGTAGGGAAAATAATGACAATATCTGCTCAACTCTACATAAAGGTCGCATCTAAAGCCAATTATACAAAAACTAAAAATCTGTGAGAAGATTGGTTGGCACCAGCAGATAGCATTGATTTTGTTTGTACATTTGAGCCCATTTTGGTGCATATCCAAGCCATATTAAGAAAATTTAATCGTAGGGAAAATAATGACAATATCTGCTCAACTCTACATAAAGGTCGCATCTAAAGCCAATTATACAAAAACTAAAAATCTGTGAGAAGATTGGTTGGCACCAGCAGATAGCATTAATTTTTGTGTACATTTGAGTCCATTTTGGTGCATATCCAGGCCATATTAAGAAAATTTCATCGTAGGGAAAATAAAGACAATATCTGCTCAAGTCTACATAAAGGTCGCATCTAAAGCCAATTATACAAAAACTAAAAATCTGTGAGAAGATTGGTTGGCACCAGCAGATAGCATTGATTTTTGTGTACATTTGAGCCCATTTTTGTGCATATCCAGGCCATATTAAGAAAATGTCATCGTAGGGACAATAATGACAATATCTGCTCAAATGTACAATTAGGTCGCATCTAAAGCCAAGTATACAAAAACTAAAAATCTGTGAGAAGATTGGTTTGCACCAGCAGATAGCATTTATTTTTGTGTACATTTGAGCCCATTTTGGTGCATATCCAGGCCGTTTTAAGAAAATTTAATCGTAGGGAAAATAATGACAATATCTGCTAAACTCTACATAAAGGTCGCATCTAAAGCCAATTATACAAAAACTAAAAATCTGTGAGAAGATTGGTTGGCACCAGCAGATAGCATTGATTTTGTTTGTACATTTGAGCCCATTTTGGTGCATATCCAAGCCATATTAAGAAAATTTAATCGTAGGGAAAATAATGACAATATCTGCTCAAGTCTACATAAAGGTCGCATCTAAAGCCAATTATACAAAAACTAAAAATCTGTGAGAAGATTGGTTGGCACCAGCAGATAGCATTGATTTTTGTGTACATTTGAGTCCATTTTGGTGCATATCCAGGCCATATTAAGAAAATGTCATCGTAGGGACAATAATGACAATATCTGCTCAAATGTACAATTAGGTCGCATCTAAAGCCAAGTATACAAAAACTAAAAATCTGTGAGAAGATTGGTTGGCACCAGCAGATAGCATTGATTTTTGTGTACATTTGAGCCCATTTTGGTGCATATCCAGGCCGTTTTAAGAAAATTTAATCGTAGGGAAAATAATGACAATATCTGCTAAACTCTACATAAAGGTCGCATCTAAAGCCAATTATACAAAAACTAAAAATCTGTGAGAAGATTGGTTGGCACCAGCAGATAGCATTGATTTTGTTTGTACATTTGAGCCCATTTTGGTGCATATCCAAGCCATATTAAGAAAATTTAATCGTAGGGAAAATAATGACAATATCTGCTCAACTCTACATAAAGGTCGCATCTAAAGCCAATTATACAAAAACTAAAAATCTGTGAGAAGATTGGTTGGCACCAGCAGATAGCATTGATTTTGTTTGTACATTTGAGCCCATTTTGGTGCATATCCAAGCCATATTAAGAAAATTTCATCGTAGGGAAAATAATGACAATATCTGCTCAACTCTACATAAAGGTCGCATCTAAAGCCAATTATACAAAAACTAAAAATCTGTGAGAAGATTGGTTGGCACCAGCAGATAGCATTAATTTTTGTGTACATTTGAGCCCATTTTGGTGCATATCCAGGCCATATTAAGAAAATTTCATCGTAGGGAAAATAAAGACAATATCTGCTCAAGTCTACATAAAGGTCGCATCTAAAGCCAATTATACAAAAACTAAAAATCTGTGAGAAGATTGGTTGGCACCAGCAGATAGCATTGATTTTTGTGTACATTTGAGCCCATTTTTGTGCATATCCAGGCCATATTAAGAAAATGTCATCGTAGGGACAATAATGACAATATCTGCTCAAATGTACAATTAGGTCGCATCTAAAGCCAAGTATACAAAAACTAAAAATCTGTGAGAAGATTGGTTTGCACCAGCAGATAGCATTTATTTTTGTGTACATTTGAGCCCATTTTGGTGCATATCCAGGCCGTTTTAAGAAAATTTAATCGTAGGGAAAATAATGACAATATCTGCTAAACTCTACATAAAGGTCGCATCTAAAGCCAATTATACAAAAACTAAAAATCTGTGAGAAGATTGGTTGGCACCAGCAGATAGCATTGATTTTGTTTGTACATTTGAGCCCATTTTGGTGCATATCCAAGCCATATTAAGAAAATTTAATCGTAGGGAAAATAATGACAATATCTGCTCAACTCTACATAAAGGTCGCATCTAAAGCCAATTATACAAAAACTAAAAATCTGTGAGAAGATTGGTTGGCACCAGCAGATAGCATTGATTTTGTTTGTACATTTGAGCCCATTTTGGTGCATATCCAAGCCATATTAAGAAAATTTAATCGTAGGGAAAATAATGACAATATCTGCCTCAACTCTACATAAAGGTCGCATCTAAAGCCAATTATACAAAAACTAAAAATCTGTGAGAAGATTGGTTGGCACCAGCAGATAGCATTGATTTTTGTGTTACATTGAGTCCATTTTGGTGCATATCCAGGCCATATTAAGAAAATTTCATCGTAGGGAAAATAAAGACAATATCTGCTCAAGTCTACATAAAGGTCGCATCTAAAGCCAATTATACAAAAACTAAAAATCTGTGAGAAGATTGGTTGGCACCAGCAGATAGTATTTATTTCTGTGTATATTTGAGCCCATTTTTGTGCATATCCAGGCCATATTAAGAAAATGTCATCGTAGGGACAATAATGACAATATCTGCTCAAATGTACAATTAGGTCGCATCTAAAGCCAAGTATACAAAAACTAAAAATCTGTGAGAAGATTGGTTGGCACCAGCAGATAGCATTGATTTTTGTGTACATTTGAGCCCATTTTGGTGCATATCCAGGCCGTTTTAAGAAAATTTAATCGTAGGGAAAATAATGACAATATCTGCTAAACTCTACATAAAGGTCGCATCTAAAGCCAATTATACAAAAACTAAAAATCTGTGAGAAGATTGGTTGGCACCAGCAGATAGCATTGATTTTGTTTGTACATTTGAGCCCATTTTGGTGCATATCCAAGCCATATTAAGAAAATTTAATCGTAGGGAAAATAATGACAATATCTGCTCAACTCTACATAAAGGTCGCATCTAAAGCCAATTATACAAAAACTAAAAATCTGTGAGAAGATTGGTTGGCACCAGCAGATAGCATTGATTTTGTTTGTACATTTGAGCCCATTTTGGTGCATATCCAAGCCATATTAAGAAAATTTAATCGTAGGGAAAAGAATGACAATATCTGCTCAACTCTACATAAAGGTCGCATCTAAAGCCAATTATACAAAAACAAAAAAATCTGTGAGAAGATTGGTTGGCACCAGCAGATAGCATTGATTTTTGTGTACATTTGAGTCCATTTTGGTGCATATCCAGGCCATATTAAGAAAATTTCATCGTAGGGAAAATAATGACAATATCTGCTAAACTCTACATAAAGGTCGCATCTTAAGCCAATTATACAAAAACAAAAAATCTGTGGAAGATTGGTTGGCACCAACAGATAGCAATTATTTTTGTGTACATTTGAGCCCATTTTGGTGCATATCCAAGCCATATTAAGAAAGTTTCATCGTAGGGAAAATAATGACAATATCTGCTCAACTCTACATAAAGGTCGCATCTAAAGCAAATCATACAAAAACTAAAAATCTGTGAGAAGATTGGTTTGCACCAGCAGATAGCATTTATTTTTGTCTACATTTGAGCCCATTTTGGTGCATATCCAAGCCATATTAAGAAAATTTCATCGTAGGGAAAATAATGACAATATATGCTCAAGTCTACATAAAGGTCGCATCTAAAAACAATTATACAAAAACTAAAAATCTGTGAGAAGATTGGTTGGCACCAGCAGAAATCTTTGATTTTTGTGTATATTTGAGCCCATTTTGGTGCATATCCAGGCCATATTAAGAAAATTTCATCGTAGGGACAATAATGACAATATCTGCTCAAATGTACAATAAGGTCGCATCTAAAGCCAAGTATACAAAAACTAAAAATCTGTGGAAGATTGGTTGGCACCAGCAGATAGCATTTATTTTTGTGTACATTTGAGCCCATTTTGGTGCATATCCAAGCCATATTAAGAAAGTTTCATCGTCGGGACAATAATGACAATATCTGTTCAAATGTACAATAAGGTCGCATCTAAAGCCAATTTTATAAAACAAAAAATCTGTGAGAAGATTGGTTGGCATCAGCAGATAGCATTGATTTTTTTGTACATTTGAGCCAATTTTGGTGCATATCCAAGCCATATTAGGACAATTTCATCGTAGCGAAAATAATGACAATATCTGCTCAACTCTACATAAAGGTCGCATCTAAAGCCAATTATACAAAAACTAAAAATCTGTGAGAAGATTGGTTTGCACCAGCAGATAGCATTTATTTTTGTGTACATTTAAACCCATTTTGGTGCATATCCAAGCCATATTAAGAAAATTTCATCGTAGGAAAAAGAATGACAATATCTGCTCAAGTCTACATAAAGGTCGCATCTAAAGCCAATTATACAAAAACTAAAAATCTGTGAGAAGATTGGTTGGCACCAGCAGATAGCATTGATTTTGTTTGTACATTTGAGCCCATTTTGGTGCATATCCAAGCCATATTAGGAAAATTGCATCGTAGGGAAAATAATGACAATAACTGCTCAACTCTACATAAAGGTCGCATCTAAAGCAAATTTTACAAAAATTACAAATCTGTGAGAAGATTGGTTTGCACCAGCAGAAAGCATTGATTTTTGTGTAAATTTGAGCCCAATTTGGTGCATATCCAAGCCATATTAAGAAAATTTCATTGTAGGGAAATTAAAGACAATATCTGCTAAACTCTACATAAAGGTCGCATCTAAAGCCAATTATACAAAAACTAAAAATCTGTAAGAAGATTGGTTGGCACCAGCAGATAGCATTGATTTTGTTTGTACATTTGAGCCCATTTTGGTGCATATCCAAGCCATATTAAGAAAATTTAATCGTAGGGAAAATAATGACAATATCTGCTCAACTCTACATAAAGGTCGCATCTAAAGCCAATTATACAAAAACTAAAAATCTGTGAGAAGATTGGTTGGCACCAGCAGATAGCATTTATTTTTGTGTACATTTAAACCCATTTTGGTGCATATCCAAGCCATATTAAGAAAATTTCATCGTAGGAAAAAGAATGACAATATCTGCTCAAGTCTACATAAAGGTCGCATCTAAAGCCAATTATACAAAAACTAAAAATCTGTGAGAAGATTGGTTGGCACCAGCAGATAGCATTGATTTTGTTTGTACATTTGAGCCCATTTTGGTGCATATCCAAGCCATATTAAGAAAATTGCATCGTAGGGAAAATAATGACAATAACTGCTCAACTCTACATAAAGGTCGCATCTAAAGCAAATTTTACAAAAATTACAAATCTGTGAGAAGATTGGTTTGCACCAGCAGAAAGCATTGATTTTTGTGTACATTTGAGCCCATTTTGGTGCATATCCAAGCCATATTAAGAAAATTTCATTGTAGGGAAATTAAAGACAATATCTGCTAAACTCTACATAAAGGTCGCATCTAAAGCCAATTATACAAAAACTAAAAATCTGTAAGAAGATTGGTTGGCACCAGCAGATAGCATTGATTTTGTTTGTACATTTGAGCCCATTTTGGTGCATATCCAAGCCATATTAAGAAAATTTAATCGTAGGGAAAATAATGACAATATCTGCTCAACTCTACATAAAGGTCGCATCTAAAGCCAATTATACAAAAACTAAAAATCTGTGAGAAGATTGGTTGGCACCAGCAGATAGCATTGATTTTTGTGTACATTTGAGCCCATTTTGGTGCATATCCAGGCCATATTAAGAAAATTTCATCGTAGGGAAAATAATGACAATATCTGCTAAACTCTACATAAAGGTCGCATCTAAAGCCAATTATACAAAAACAAAAAATCTGTGTAAGATTGGTTGGCACCAGCAGATAGCAATTATGTTTGTGTACATTTGAGCCCATTTTGGTGCATATCCAAGCCATATTAAGAAAGTTTCATCGTAGGGAAAATAATGACAATATCTGCTCAACTCTACATAAAGGTCGCATCTAAAGCAAATCATACAAAAACTAAAAATCTGTGAGAAGATTGGTTTGCACCAGCAGATAGCATTGATTTTTGTCTACATTTGAGCCCATTTTGGTGCATATCCAAGCCATATTAAGAAAATTTCATCGTAGGGAAAATAATGACAATATCTGCTCAAATGTACAATAAGGTCGCATCTAAAGCCAAGTATACAAAAACTAAAAATCTGTGGAAGATTGGTTGGCACCAGCAGATAGCATTTATTTTTGTGTACATTTGAGCCCATTTTGGTGCATATCCAAGCCATATTAAGAAAATTTCATCGTAGGGAAAATAATGACAATATCTGCTCAAGTCTACATAACGGTCGCATCTAAAGCCAATTATACAAAAACTAAAAATATGTGAGAAGATTGGTTGGCACCAGCAGATAGCATTTATTTTTGTGTACATTTGAGCCCATTTTGGTGCATATCCAGGCCATATTAAGAAAATTTCATCGTAGGGAAAATAATGACAATATCTGCTCAAGTCTACATAACGGTCGCATCTAAAGCCAATTATACAAAAACTAAAAATATGTGAGAAGATTGGTTGGCACCAACAGATAGCATTGATTTTTTTGTACATTTGAGCCCATTTTGGTGCATATCCAGGCCGTTGTAAGAAAATTTAATCGTAGGGAAAATAATGACATTATCTGCTAAACTCTACATAAAGGTCGCATCTAAAGCCAATTATACAAAAACTAAAAATCTGTGAGAAGATTGGTTGGCACCAGCAGATAGCAATTATTTTTGTGTACATTTGAGCCCATTTTGGTGCATATCCAAGCCATATTAAGAAAGTTTCATCGTAGGGACAATAATGACAATATCTGTTCAAATGTACAATAAGGTCGCATCTAAAGCCAATTTTACAAAATCTATAAATCTGTGAGAAGATTGGTTGGCACCAGCAGATAGCATTTATTTTTGTGTATATTTAAACCAATTTTGGTGCATATCCAAGCCATATTAGGACATCTTCATCGTAGGGAAAATAATGACAATATCTGCTCAAGTCTACATAAAGGTCGCATCTAAAGCCAATTATAAAAAAACTAAAAACCTGTGAGAAGACTGGTTGGCACCAGCAGATAGCAGTGATTTTTGTGTACATTTGAGCCCATTTTGGTGCATATCCAAGCCATATTAAGAAAATTTCATCGTAGGGACAATAATGACAATATCTGCTCAAATGTACAATAAGGTCGCATCTAAAGCCAATTATACAAAAACTAAAAATCTGTAAGAAGATTGGTTGGCACCAGCAGAAAGCATTGATTTTTGTGTACATTTGAGCCCATTTTGGTGCATATCCAGGCCGTATTAAGAAAATTTAATCGTAGGGAAAATAATGACAATATCTGCTAAACTCTACATAAAGGTCGCATCTAAAGCCAATTATAAAAAAACTAAAAATCTGTGAGAAGATTGGTTGGCACCAGCAGATAGCATTTATTTTCTTGTACATTTGAGCCCATTTTGGTGCATATCCAAGACATATTAAGAAAATTTCATCGTAGGGAAAATAATGACAATATCTGCTCAAGTCTACATAAAGGTCGCATCTAAAGCCAATTATACAAAAACTAAAAATCTGTGAGAAGATTGGTTGGCACCAGCAGATAGCATTGATTTTTGTGTACATTTGAGCCCATTTTGGTGCATATCCAGGTCATATTAAGAAAATTTCATCGTAGGGACAATAATGACAATATCTGCTCAAATGTACAATTAGGTCGCATCTAAAGCCAAGTATACAAAAACTAAAAATCTGTGAGAAGATTGGTTGGCACCAGCAGATAGCATTGATTTTTGTGTACATTTGAGCCCATTTTGGTGCATATCCAAGCCATATTAAGAAAGTTTCATCGTAGGGACAATAATGACAATATCTGTTCAAATGTACAATAAGGTCGCATCTAAAGCCAATTTTACAAAACAAAAAATCTGTGAGAAGATTGGTTGGCATCAGCAGAGAGCATTGATTTTTTTGTACATTTGAGCCAATTTTGGTGCATATCCAAGCCATATTATAAATTAGGACAATTTCATCGTAGGGAAAATAATGACAATATCTGCTCAACTCTACATAAAGGTCGCATCTAAAGCCAATTATACAAAAACTAAAAATCTGTGAAAAGATTGGTTTGCACCAGCAGATAGCATTTATTTTTGTGTACATTTAAACCCATTTTGGTGCATATCCAAGCCATATTAAGAAAATTTCATCGTAGGGAAAATAATGACAATAACTGCTCAAGTCTACATAACGGTCGCATCTAAAGCCAATTATACAAAAACTAAAAATATGTGAGAAGATTGGTTGGCACCAGCAGATAGCATTTATTTTTGTGTACATTTGAGCCCATTTTGGTGCATATCCAAGCCATATTAAGAAAATTTCATCGTAGGGAAAATAATGACAATATCTGCTCAAGTCTACATAACGGTCGCATCTAAAGCCAATTATACAAAAACTAAAAATATGTGAGAAGATTGGTTGGCACCAACAGATAGCATTGATTTTTTTGTACATTTGAGCCCATTTTGGTGCATATCCAGGCCGTTGTAAGAAAATTTAATCGTAGGGAAAATAATGACATTATCTGCTAAACTCTACATAAAGGTCGCATCTAAAGCCAATTATACAAAAACTAAAAATCTGTGAGAAGATTGGTTGGCACCAGCAGATAGCAATTATTTTTGTGTACATTTGAGCCCATTTTGGTGCATATCCAAGCCATATTAAGAAAGTTTCATCGTAGGGACAATAATGACAATATCTGTTCAAATGTACAATAAGGTCGCATCTAAAGCCAATTTTACAAAATCTATAAATCTGTGAGAAGATTGGTTGGCACCAGCAGATAGCATTTATTTTTGTGTATATTTAAACCAATTTTGGTGCATATCCAAGCCATATTAGGACATCTTCATCGTAGGGAAAATAATGACAATATCTGCTCAAGTCTACATAAAGGTCGCATCTAAAGCCAATTATAAAAAAACTAAAAATCTGTGAGAAGACTGGTTGGCACCAGCAGATAGCAGTGATTTTTGTGTACATTTGAGCCCATTTTGGTGCATATCCAAGCCATATTAAGAAAATTTCATCGTAGGGACAATAATGACATTATCTGCTCAAATGTACAATAAGGTCGCATCTAAAGCCAATTATACAAAAACTAAAAATCTGTAAGAAGATTGGTTGGCACCAGCAGAAAGCATTGATTTTTGTGTACATTTGAGCCCATTTTGGTGCATATCCAGGCCGTATTAAGAAAATTTAATCGTAGGGAAAATAATGACAATATCTGCTAAACTCTACATAAAGGTCGCATCTAAAGCCAATTATAAAAAAACTAAAAATCTGTGAGAAGATTGGTTGGCACCAGCAGATAGCATTTATTTTCTTGTACATTTGAGCCCATTTTGGTGCATATCCAAGACATATTAAGAAAATTTCATCGTAGGGACAATAATGACAATATCTGCTCAAGTCTACATAAAGGTCGCATCTAAAGCCAATTATACAAAAACTAAAAATCTGTGAGAAGATTGGTTGGCACCAGCAGATAGCATTGATTTTTGTGTACATTTGAGCCCATTTTGGTGCATATCCAGGTCATATTAAGAAAATTTCATCGTAGGGACAATAATGACAATATCTGCTCAAATGTACAATTAGGTCGCATCTAAAGCCAAGTATACAAAAACTAAAAATCTGTGAGAAGATTGGTTGGCACCAGCAGATAGCATTGATTTTTGTGTACATTTGAGCCCATTTTGGTGCATATCCAAGCCATATTAAGAAAGTTTCATCGTAGGGACAATAATGACAATATCTGTTCAAATGTACAATAAGGTCGCATCTAAAGCCAATTTTACAAAACAAAAAATATGTGAGAAGATTGGTTGGCATCAGCAGATAGATTTGATTTTTTTCTACATTTGAGCCAATTTTGGTGCATATCCAAGCCATATTATAAATTAGGACAATTTCATCGTAGGGAAAATAATGACAATATCTGCTCAACTCTACATAAAGGTCGCATCTAAAGCCAATTATACAAAAACTAAAAATCTGTGAAAAGATTGGTTTGCACCAGCAGATAGCATTTATTTTTGTGTACATTTAAACCCATTTTGGTGCATATCCAAGCCATATTAAGAAAATTTCATCGTAGGGAAAATAATGACAATAACTGCTCAACTCTACATAAAGGTCGCATCTAAAGCCAATTTTACAAAAAATACAAATCTGTGAGAAGATTGGTTTGCACCAGCAGAAAGCATTGATTTTTGTGTACATTTGAGCCCATTTTGGTGCATATCCAAGCCATATTAAGAAAATTTCATCGTAGGGAAATTAAAGACAATATCTGCTAAACTCTACATAAAGGTCGCATCTAAAGCCAATTATACAAAAACTAAAACTCTGTGAGAAGATTGGTTGGCACCAGCAGATAGCATTGATTTTGTTTGTACATTTGAGCCCATTTTGGTGCATATCCAAGCCATATTAAGAAAATTTCATCGTAGGGACAATAATGACAATATCTGCTCAACTGTACATAAAGGTCGCATCTAAAGCCAATTATACAAAAACTAAAAATCTGTGAGAAGATTGGTTGGCACCAGCAGATAGCATTGATTTTTGTGTACATTTGAGCCCATTTTGGTGCATATCCAGGCCATATTAAGAAAATTTCATCGTAGGGAAAATAATGACAATATCTGCTAAACTCTACATAAAGGTCGCATCTAAAGCCAATTATACAAAAACAAAAAATCTGTGGAAGATTGGTTGGCACCAGCAGATAGCAATTATTTTTGTGTACATTTGAGCCCATTTTGGTGCATATCCAAGCCATATTAAGAAAGTTTCATCGTAGGGAAAATAATGACAATATCTGCTCAACTCTACATAAAGGTCGCATCTAAAGCAAATCATACAAAAACTAAAAATCTGTGAGAAGATTGGTTTGCACCAGCAGATAGCATTGATTTTTGTCTACATTTGAGCCCATTTTGGTGCATATCCAAGCCATATTAAGAAAATTTCATCGTAGGGAAAATAATGACAATATCTGCTAAACTCTACATAAAGTTCGCATCTAAAAACAATTATACAAAAACTAAAAATCTGTGAGAAGATTGGTTTGCACCAGCAGATAGCATTGATTTTTGTGTACATTTTAGCCCATTTTGGTGCATATCCAGGCCGTTTTAAGAAAATTTAATCGTAGGGAAAATAATGACAATATCTGCTAAACTCTACATAAAGGTCGCATCTAAAGCCAATTATACAAAAACTAAAAATCTGTGAGAAGATTGGCTGGCACCAGCAGATAGCAATTATTTTTGTGTACATTTGAGCCCATTTTGGTGCATATCCAAGCCATATTAAGAAAGTTTCATCGTAGGGACAATAATGACAATATCTGTTCAAATGTACAATAAGGTCGCATCTAAAGCCAATTTTACAAAATCTAAAAATCTGTGAGAAGATTGGTTGGCACCAGCAGATAGCATTTATTTTTGTGTACATTTAAACCAATTTTGGTGCATATCCAAGCCATATTAGGACATCTTCATCGTAGGGAAAATAATGTCAATATCTGCTCAAGTCTACATAAAGGTCGCATCTAAAGCCAATTATACAAAAACTAAAAATCTGTGAGAAGATTGGTTGGCACCAGCAGATAGCAGTGATTTTTGTGTACATTTGAGCCCATTTTGGTGCATATCCAAGCCATATTAAGAAAATTTCATCGTAGGGACAATAATGACAATATCTGCTCAAATGTACAATAAGGTCGCATCTAAAGCCAAGTATACAAAAACTAAAAATCTGTAAGAAGATTGGTTGGCACCAGCAGAAAGCATTGATTTTTGTGTACATTTGAGCCCATTTTGGTGCATATCCAGGCCGTATTAAGAAAATTTAATCGTAGGGAAAATAATGACAATATCTGCTAAACTCTACATAAAGGTCGCATCTAAAGCCAATTATAAAAAAACTAAAAATCTGTGAGAAGATTGGTTGGCACCAGCAGATAGCATTTATTTTCTTGTACATTTGAGCCCATTTTGGTGCATATCCAAGACATATTAAGAAAATTTCATCGTAGGGAAAATAATGTCAACATCTGCTCAAGTCTACATAAAGGTCGCATCTAAAGCCAATTATACAAAAACTAAAAATCTGTGAGAAGATTGGTTGGCACCAGCAGATAGCAGTGATTTTTGTGTACATTTGAGCCCATTTTGGTGCATATCCAGGCCATATTAAGAAAATTTCATCGTAGGGACAATAATGACAATATCTGCTCAAATGTACAATTAGGTCGCATCTAAAGCCAAGTATACAAAAACTAAAAATCTGTGAGAAGATTGGTTGGCACCAGCAGATAGCATTTATTTTTGTGTACATTTGAGCCCATTTTGGTGCATATCCAGGCCGTATTAAGAAAATTTAATCGTAGGGAAAATAATGACAATATCTGCTAAACTCTACATAAAGGTCGCATCTAAAGCCAATTATACAAAAACAAAAAATCTGTCGAAGATTGGTTGGCACCAGCAGATAGCAATTATTTTTGTGTACATTTGAGCCCATTTTGGTGCATATCCAAGCCATATTAAGAAAGTTTCATCGTAGGGAAAATAATGACAATATCTGCTCAACTCTACATAAAGGTCGCATCTAATGCAAATCATACAAAAACTAAAAATCTGTGAGAAGATTGGTTTGCACCAGCAGATAGCATTGATTTTTGTCTACATTTGAGCCCATTTTGGTGCATATCCAAGCCATATTAAGAAAATTTCATCGTAGGGAAAATAATGACAATATATGCTCAAGTCTACATAAAGGTCGCATCTAAAAACAATTATACAAAAACTAAAAATCTGTGAGAAGATTGGTTGGCACCAGCAGAAATCTTTGATTTTTGTGTATATTTGAGCCCATTTTGGTGCATATCCAGGCCATATTAAGAAAATTTCATCGTAGGGACAATAATGACAATATCTGCTCAAATGTACAATAAGGTCGCATCTAAAGCCAAGTATACAAAAACTAAAAATCTGTGGAAGATTGGTTGGCACCAGCAGATAGCATTTATTTTTGTGTACATGTGAGCCCATTTTGGTGCATATCCAAGCCATATTAAGAAAATTTCATCGTAGGGAAAATAATGACAATATATGCTCAAGTCTACATAAAGGTCGCATCTAAAAACAATTATACAAAAACTAAAAATCTGTGAGAAGATTGGTTGGCACCAGCAGAAATCTTTGATTTTTGTGTATATTTGAGCCCATTTTGGTGCATATCCAGGCCATATTAAGAAAATTTCATCGTAGGAACAATAATGACAATATCTGCTCAAATGTACAATAAGGTCGCATCTAAAGCCAAGTATACAAAAACTAAAAATCTGTGGAAGATTGGTTGGCACCAGCAGATAGCATTTATTTTTGTGTACATTTGAGCCCATTTTGGTGCATATCCAAGCCATATTAAGAAAATTTCATCGTAGGGAAAATAATGACAATATCTGCTCAAGTCTACATAATGGTCGCATCTAAAGCCAATTATACAAAAACTAAAAATCTGTGGAAGATTGGTTGGCACCAGCAGATAGCATTTATTTTTGTGTACATTTGAGCCCATTTTGGTGCATATCCAAGCCATATTAAGAAAATTTCATCGTAGGGAAAATAATGACAATATCTGCTCAAGTCTACATAACGGTCGCATCTAAAGCCAATTATACAAAAACTAAAAATATGTGAGAAGATTGGTTGGCACCAGCAGATAGCATTTATTTTTGTGTACATTTGAGTCCATTTTGGTGCATATCCAAGCCATATTAAGAAAATTTCATCGTAGGGAAAATAATGACAATATCTGGTCAAGTCTACATAACGGTCGCATCTAAAGCCAATTATACAAAAACTAAAAATATGTGAGAAGATTGGTTGGCACCAGCAGATAGCATTGATTTTTTTGTACATTTGAGCCCATTTTGGTGCATATACAGGCCGTTGTAAGAAAATTTAATCGTAGGGAAAATAATGACAATATCTGCTAAACTCTACATAAAGGTCGCATCTAAAGCCAATTATACAAAAACTAAAAATCTGTGAGAAGATTGGTTGGCACCAGCAGATAGCAATTATTGTTGTGTACATTTGAGCCCATTTTGGTGCATATCCAAGCCATATTAAGAAAGTTTCATCGTAGGGACAATAATGACAATATCTGTTCAAATGTACAATAAGGTCGCATCTAAAGCCAATTTTACAAAATCTATAAATCTGTGAGAAGATTGGTTGGCACCAGCAGATAGCATTTATTTTTGTGTACATTTAAACCAATTTTGGTGCATATCCAAGCCATATTAGGACATCTTCATCGTAGGGAAAATAATGACAATATCTGCTCAAGTCTACATAAAGGTCGCATCTAAAGCCAATTATAAAAAAAATAAAAATCTGTGAGAAGACTGGTTGGCACCAGCAGATAGCAGTGATTTTTGTGTACATTTGAGCCCATTTTGGTGCATATCCAAGCCATATTAAGAAAATTTCATCGTAGGGACAATAATGACAATATCTGCTCAAATGTACAATAAGGTCGCATCTAAAGCCAATTATACAAAAACTAAAAATCTGTGAGAAGATTGGTTGGCACCAGCAGAAAGCATTGATTTTTGTGTACATTTGAGCCCATTTTGGTGCATATCCAAGCCATATTAAGAAAGTTTCATCGTAGGGACAATAATGACAATATCTGTTCAAATGTACAATAAGGTCGCATCTAAAGCCAATTTTACAAAACAAAAAATCTGTGAGAAGATTGGTTGGCATCAGCAGATAGCATTGATTTTTTTGTACATTTGAGCCAATTTTGGTGCATATCCAAGCCATATTATAAATTAGGACAATTTCATCGTAGGGAAAATAATGACAATATCTGCTCAACTCTACATAAAGGGCGCATCTAAAGCCAATTATACAAAAACTAAAAATCTGTGAAAAGATTGGTTTGCACCAGCAGATAGCATTTATTTTTGTGTACATTTAAACCCATTTTGGTGCATATCCAAGCCATATTAAGAAAATTTCATCGTAGGGAAAATAATGACAAAAACTGCTCAACTCTACATAAAGGTCGCATCTAAAGCCAATTGTACAAAAAATACAAATCTGTGAGAAGATTGGTTTGCACCAGCAGAAAGCATTGATTTTTGTGTACATTTGAGCCCATTTTGGTGCATATCCAAGCCATATTAAGAAAATTTCATCGTAGGGAAATTAAAGACAATATCTGCTAAACTCTACATAAAGGTCGCATCTAAAGCCAATTATACAAAAACTAAAACTCTGTGAGAAGATTGGTTGGCACCAGCAGATAGCATTGATTTTGTTTGTACATTTGAGCCCATTTTGGTGCATATCCAAGCCATATTAAGAAAATTTAATCGTAGGGAAAATAATGACAATATCTGCTCAACTCTACATAAAGGTCGCATCTAAAGCCAATTATACAAAAACTAAAAATCTGTGAGAAGATTGGTTGGCACCAGCAGATAGCATTGATTTTTGTGTACATTTGAGCCCATTTTGGTGCATATCCAGGCCATATTAAGAAAATTTAATCGTAGGGAAAATAATGACAATATCTGCTAAACTCTACATAAAGGTCGCATCTAAAGCCAATTATACAAAAACAAAAAATCTGTGGAAGATTGGTTGGCACCAGCAGATAGCAATTATTTTTGTGTACATTTGAGCCCATTTTGGTGCATATCCAAGCCATATTAAGAAAGTTTCATCGTAGGGAAAATAATGACAATATCTGCTCAACTCTACATAAAGGTCGCATCTAAAGCAAATCATACAAAAACTAAAAATCTGTGAGAAGATTGGTTTGCACCAGCAGATAGCATTGATTTTTGTCTACATTTGAGCCCATTTTGGTGCATATCCAAGCCATATTAAGAACATTTCATCGTAGGGAAAATAATGACAATATCTGCTAAACTCTACATAAAGTTCGCATCTAAAAACAATTATACAAAAACTAAAAATCTGTGAGAAGATTGGTTTGCACCAGCAGATAGCATTGATTTTTGTGTACATTTTAGCCCATTTTGGTGCATATCCAGGCCGTTTTAAGAAAATTTAATCGTAGGGAAAATAATGACAATATCTGCTAAACTCTACATAAAGGTCGCATCTAAAGCCAATTATACAAAAACTAAAAATCTGTGAGAAGATTGGCTGGCACCAGCAGATAGCAATTATTTTTGTGTACATTTGAGCCCATTTTGGTGCATATCCAAGCCATATTAAGAAAGTTTCATCGTAGGGACAATAATGACAATATCTGTTCAAATGAACAATAAGGTCGCATCTAAAGCCAATTTTACAAAATCTAAAAATCTGTGAGAAGATTGGTTGGCACCAGCAGATAGCATTTATTTTTGTGTACATTTAAACCAATTTTGGTGCATATCCAAGCCATATTAGGACATCTTCATCGTAGGGAAAATAATGTCAATATCTGCTCAAGTCTACATAAAGGTCGCATCTAAAGCCAATTATACAAAAACTAAAAATCTGTGAGAAGATTGGTTGGCACCAGCAGATAGCAGTGATTTTTGTGTACATTTGAGCCCATTTTGGTGCATATCCAAGCCATATTAAGAAAATCTCAACGTAGGGACAATAATGACAATATCTGCTCAAATGTACAATAAGGTCGCATCTAAAGCCAAGTATACAAAAACTAAAAATCTGTAAGAAGATTGGTTGGCACCAGCAGAAAGCATTGATTTTTGTGTACATTTGAGCCCATTTTGGTGCATATCCAGGCCGTATTAAGAAAATTTAATCGTAGGGAAAATAATGACAATATCTGCTAAACTCTACATAAAGGTCGCATCTAAAGCCAATTATAAAAAAACTAAAAATCTGTGAGAAGATTGGTTGGCACCAGCAGATAGCATTTATTTTCTTGTACATTTGAGCCCATTTTGGTGCATATCCAAGACATATTAAGAAAATTTCATCGTAGGGAAAATAATGACAATATCTGCTCAAGTCTACATAAAGGTCGCATCTAAAGCCAATTATACAAAAACTAAAAATCTGTGAGAAGATTGGTTGGCACCAGCAGATAGCATTGATTTTTGTGTACATTTGAGCCCATTTTGGTGCATATCCAGGCCATATTAAGAAAATTTCATCGTAGGGACAATAATGACAATATCTGCTCAAATGTACAATTAGGTCGCATCTAAAGCCAAGTTTACAAAAACTAAAAATCTGTGAGAAGATTGGTTGGCACCAGCAGATAGCATTTATTTTTGTGTACATTTGAGCCCATTTTGGTGCATATCCAGGCCGTTTTAAGAAAATTTAATCGTAGGGAAAATAATGACAATATCTGCTAAACTCTACATTAAGGTCGCATCTAAAGCCAATTATACAAAAACTAAAAATCTGTGAGAAGATTGGTTGGCACCAGCAGATAGCAATTATTTTTGTGTACATTTGAGCCCATTTTGGTGCATATCCAAGCCATATTAAGAAAGTTTCATCGTAGGGACAATAATGACAATATCTGTTCAAATGTACAATAAGGTCGCATCTAAAGCCAATTTTACAAAACAAAAAATCTGTGAGAAGATTGGTTGGCATCAGCAGATAGCATTGATTTTTTTGTACATTTGAGCCAATTTTGGTGCATATCCAAGCCATATTAGGACAATTTCATCGTAGGGAAAATAATGACAATATCTGCTCAAGTCTACATAAAGGTCGCATCTAAAGCCAATTATACAAAAACTAAAAATCTGTGAGAAGATTGGTTTGCACCAGCAGATAGCATTTATTTTTGTGTACATTTAAACCCATTTTGGTGCATATCCAAGCCATTTTAAGAAAATTTCATCGTAGGGACAATAATGACAATATCTGCTCAAATGTACAATAAGGTCGCATCTAAAGCCAAGTATACAAAAACAAAAAATCTGTAAGAAGATTGGTTGGCACCAGCAGAAAGCATTGATTTTTGTGTACATTTGAGCCCATTTTGGTGCATATCCAGGCCGTATTAAGAAAATTTAATCGTAGGGAAAATAATGACAATATCTGCTAAACTCTACATAAAGGTCGCATCTAAAGCCAATTATAAAAAAACTAAAAATCTGTGAGAAGATTGGTTGGCACCAGCAGATAGCATTTATTTTCTTGTACATTTGAGCCCATTTTGGTGCATATCCAAGACATATTAAGAAAATTTCATCGTAGGGAAAATAATGACAATATCTGCTCAAGTCTACATACAGGTCGCATCTAAAGCCAATTATACAAAAACTAAAAATATGTGAGAAGATTGGTTGGCACCAGCAGATAGCATTGATTTTTGTGTACATTTGAGCCCATTTTGGTGCATATCCAGGCCATATTAAGAAAATTTCATCGTAGGGACAATAATGACAATATCTGCTCAAATGTACAATTAGGTCGCATCTAAAGCCAAGTATACAAAAACTAAAAATCTGTGAGAAGATTGGTTGGCACCAGCAGATAGCATTGATTTTTGTGTACATTTGAGCCCATTTTGGTGCATATCCAGGCCGTTTTAAGAAAATTTAATCGTAGGGAAAATAATGACAATATCTGCTAAACTCTACATAAAGGTCGCATCTAAAGCCAATTATACAAAAACTAAAAATCTGTGAGAAGATTGGTTGGCACCAGCAGATAGCAATTATTTTTGTGTACATTTGAGCCCATTTTGGTGCATATCCAAGCCATATTAAGAAAGTTTCATCGTAGGGACAATAATGACAATATCTGTTCAAATGTACAATAAGGTCGCATCTAAAGCCAATTTTACAAAACAAAAAAACTGTGAGAAGATTGGTTGGCATCAGCAGATAGCATTGATTTTTTTGTACATTTGAGCCAATTTTGGTGCATATCCAAGCCATATTAGGACAATTTCATCGTAGGGAAAATAATGACAATATCTGCTCAACTCTACATAAAGGTCGCATCTAAAGCCAATTATACAAAAACTAAAAATCTGTGAGAAGATTGGTTTGCACCAGCAGATAGCATTTATTTTTGTGTACATTTAAACCCATTTTGGTGCATATCCAAGCCATATTAAGAAAATTTCATCGTAGGAAAAAGAATGACAATATCTGCTCAAGTCTACATAAAGGTCGCATCTAAAGCCAATTATACAAAAACTAAAAATCTGTGAGAAGATTGGTTGGCACCAGCAGATAGCATTGATTTTGTTTGTACATTTGAGCCCATTTTGGTGCATATCCAAGCCATATTAAGAAAATTGCATCGTAGGGAAAATAATGACAATAACTGCTCAACTCTACATAAAGGTCGCATCTAAAGCCAATTTTACAAAAAATACAAATCTGTGAGAAGATTGGTTTGCACCAGCAGAAAGCATTGATTTTTGTGTACATTTGAGCCCATTTTGGTGCATATCCAAGCCATATTAAGAAAATTTCATCGTAGGGAAATTAAAGACAATATCTGCTAAACTCTACATAAAGGTCGCATCTAAAGCCAATTATACAAAAACTAAAAATCTGTGAGAAGATTGGTTGGCACCAGCAGATAGCATTGATTTTGTTTGTACATTTGAGCCCATTTTGGTGCATATCCAAGCCATATTAAGAAAATTTAATCGTAGGGAAAATAATGACAATATCTGCTCAACTCTACATAAAGGTCGCATCTAAAGCCAATTATACAAAAACTAAAAATCTGTGAGAAGATTGGTTGGCACCAGCAGATAGCATTGATTTTTGTGTACAATTGAGCCCATTTTGGTGCATATCCAAGCCATATTAAGAAAATTGCATCGTAGGGAAAATAATGACAATAACTGCTCAACTCTACATAAAGGTCGCATCTAAAGCCAATTTTACAAAAAATACAAATCTGTGAGAAGATTGGTTTGCACCAGCAGAAAGCATTGATTTTTGTGTACATTTGAGCCCATTTTGGTGCATATCCAAGCCATATTAAGAAAATTTCATCGTAGGGAAATTAAAGACAATATCTGCTAAACTCTACATAAAGGTCGCATCTAAAGCCAATTATACAAAAACTAAAAATCTGTGAGAAGATTGGTTGGCACCAGCAGATAGCATTGGTTTTGTTTGTACATTTGAGCCCATTTTGGTGCATATCCAAGCCATATTAAGAAAATTTAATCGTAGGGAAAATAATGACAATATCTGCTCAACTCTACATAAAGGTCGCATCTAAAGCCAATTATACAAAAACTAAAAACCTGTGAGAAGATTGGTTGGCACCAGCAGATAGCATTGATTTTTGTGTACATTTGAGCCCATTTTGGTGCATATCCAGGCCATATTAAGAAAATTTCATCGTAGGGAAAATAATGACAATATCTGCTAAACTCTACATAAAGGTCGCATCTAAAGCCAATTATACAAAAACAAAAAATCTGTGGAAGATTGGTTGGCACCAGCAGATAGCAATTATTTTTGTGTACATTTGAGCCCATTTTGGTGCATATCCAAGCCATATTAAGAAAGTTTCATCGTAGGGAAAATAATGACAATATCTGCTCAACTCTACATAAAGGTCGCATCTAAAGCAAATCATACAAAAACTAAAAATCTGTGAGAAGATTGGTTTGCACCAGCAGATAGCATTTATTTTTGTGTACATTTGAGCCCATTTTGGTGCATATCCAAGCCATATTAAGAACATTTCATCGTAGGGAAAATAATGACAATATCTGCTAAACTCTACATAAAGGTCGCATCTAAAAACAATTATACAAAAACTAAAAATCTGTGAGAAGATTGGTTGGCACCAGCAGAAAGCATTGATTTTTGTGTACATTTGAGCCCATTTTGGTGCATATCCAGGCCGTATTAAGAAAATTTAATCGTAGGGAAAATAATGACAATATCTGCTAAACTCTACATAAAGGTCGCATCTAAAGCCAATTATAAAAAAACTAAAAATCTGTGAGAAGATTGGTTGGCACCAGCAGAAAGCATTGATTTTTGTGTACATTTGAGCCCATTTTGGTGCATATCCAAGCCATATTAAGAAAGTTTCATCGTAGGGACAATAATGACAATATCTGTTCAAATGTACAATAAGGTCGCATCTAAAGCCAATTTTACAAAACAAAAAATCTGTGAGAAGATTGGTTGGCATCAGCAGATAGCATTGATTTTTTTGTACATTTGAGCCAATTTTGGTGCATATCCAAGCCATATTAGGACAATTTCATCGTAGGGAAAATAATGACAATATCTGCTCAAGTCTACATAAAGGTCGCATCTAAAGCCAATTATACAAAAACTAAAAATCTGTGAGAAGATTGGTTTGCACCAGCAGATAGCATTTATTTTTGTGTACATTTAAACCCATTTTGGTGCATATCCAAGCCATTTTAAGAAAATTTCATCGTAGGGACAATAATGACAATATCTGCTCAAATGTACAATAAGGTCGCATCTAAAGCCAAGTATACAAAAACAAAAAATCTGTAAGAAGATTGGTTGGCACCAGCAGAAAGCATTGATTTTTGTGTACATTTGAGCCCATTTTGGTGCATATCCAGGCCGTATTAAGAAAATTTAATCGTAAGGAAAATAATGACAATATCTGCTAAACTCTACATAAAGGTCGCATCTAAAGCCAATTATAAAAAAACTAAAAATCTGTGAGAAGATTGGTTGGCACCAGCAGATAGCATTTATTTTCTTGTACATTTGAGCCCATTTTGGTGCATATCCAAGACATATTAAGAAAATTTCATCGTAGGGAAAATAATGACAATATCTGCTCAAGTCTACATACAGGTCGCATCTAAAGCCAATTATACAAAAACTAAAAATATGTGAGAAGATTGGTTGGCACCAGCAGATAGCATTGATTTTTGTGTACATTTGAGCCCATTTTGGTGCATATCCAGGCCGTTTTAAGAAAATTTAATCGTAGGGAAAATAATGACAATATCTGCTAAACTCTACATAAAGGTCGCATCTAAAGCCAATTATACAAAAACTAAAAATCTGTGAGAAGATTGGTTGGCACCAGCAGATAGCAATTATTTTTGTGTACATTTGAGCCCATTTTGGTGCATATCCAAGCCATATTAAGAAAGTTTCATCGTAGGGACAATAATGACAATATCTGTTCAAATGTACAATAAGGTCGCATCTAAAGCCAATTTTACAAAACAAAAAATCTGTGAGAAGATTGGTTGGCATCAGCAGATAGCATTGATTTTTTTGTACATTTGAGCCAATTTTGGTGCATATCCAAGCCATATTAGGACAATTTCATAGTAGGGAAAATAATGACAATATCTGCTCAAGTCTACATAAAGGTCGCATCTAAAGCCAATTATACAAAAACTAAAAATCTGTGAGAAGATTGGTTTGCACCAGCAGATAGCATTTATTTTTGTGTACATTTAATCCCATTTTGGTGCATATCCAAGCCATTTTAAGAAAATTTCATCGTAGGGACAATAATGACAATATCTGCTCAAATGTACAATAAGGTCGCATCTAAAGCCAAGTATACAAAAACAAAAAATCTGTAAGAAGATTGGTTGGCACCAGCAGAAAGCATTGATTTTTGTGTACATTTGAGCCCATTTTGGTGCATATCCAGGCCGTATTAAGAAAATTTAATCGTAGGGAAAATAATGACAATATCTGCTAAACTCTACATAAAGGTCGCATCTAAAGCCAATTATAAAAAAACTAAAAATCTGTGAGAAGATTGGTTGGCACCAGCAGATAGCATTTATTTTCTTGTACATTTGAGCCCATTTTGGTGCATATCCAAGACATATTAAGAAAATTTCATCGTAGGGAAAATAATGACAATATCTGCTCAAGTCTACATACAGGTCGCATCTAAAGCCAATTATACAAAAACTAAAAATATGTGAGAAGATTGGTTGGCACCAGCAGATAGCATTGATTTTTGTGTACATTTGAGCCCATTTTGGTGCATATCCAGGCCATATTAAGAAAATTTCATCGTAGGGACAATAATGACAATATCTGCTCAAATGTACAATTAGGTCGCATCTAAAGCCAAGTATACAAAAACTAAAAATCTGTGAGAAGATTGGTTGGCACCAGCAGATAGCATTGATTTTTGTGTACATTTGAGCCCATTTTGGTGCATATCCAGGCCGTTTTAAGAAAATTTAATCGTAGGGAAAATAATGACAATATCTGCTAAACTCTACATAAAGGTCGCATCTAAAGCCAATTATACAAAAACTAAAAATCTGTGAGAAGATTGGTTGGCACCAGCAGATAGCAATTATTTTTGTGTACATTTGAGCCCATTTTGGTGCATATCCAAGCCATATTAAGAAAATTTCATCGTAGGGACAATAATGACAATATCTGTTCAAATGTACAATAAGGTCGCATCTAAAGCCAATTTTACAAAACAAAAAAACTGTGAGAAGATTGGTTGGCATCAGCAGATAGCATTGATTTTTTTGTACATTTGAGCCAATTTTGGTGCATATCCAAGCCATATTAGGACAATTTCATCGTAGGGAAAAAGAATGACAATATCTGCTCAAGTCTACATAAAGGTCGCATCTAAAGCCAATTATACAAAAACTAAAAATCTGTGAGAAGATTGGTTGGCACCAGCAGATAGCATTGATTTTGTTTGTACATTTGAGCCCATTTTGGTGCATATCCAAGCCATATTAAGAAAATTGCATCGTAGGGAAAATAATGACAATAACTGCTCAACTCTACATAAAGGTCGCATCTAAAGCCAATTTTACAAAAAATACAAATCTGTGAGAAGATTGGTTTGCACCAGCAGAAAGCATTGATTTTTGTGTACATTTGAGCCCATTTTGGTGCATATCCAAGCCATATTAAGAAAATTTCATCGTAGGGAAATTAAAGACAATATCTGCTAAACTCTACATAAAGGTCGCATCTAAAGCCAATTATACAAAAACTAAAAATCTGTGAGAAGATTGGTTGGCACCAGCAGATAGCATTGATTTTGTTTGTACATTTGAGCCCATTTTGGTGCATATCCAAGCCATATTAAGAAAATTTCATCGTAGGAAAAAGAATGACAATATCTGCTCAAGTCTACATAAATGTCGCATCTAAAGCCAATTATACAAAAACTAAAAATCTGTGAGAAGATTGGTTGGCACCAGCAGATAGCATTGATTTTTGTGTACATTTGAGCCCATTTTGGTGCATATCCAGGCCGTTTTAAGAAAATTTAATCGTAGGGAAAATAATGACAATATCTGCTAAACTCTACATAAAGGTCGCATCTAAAGCCAATTATACAAAAACTAAAAATCTGTGAGAAGATTGGTTGGCACCAGCAGATAGCAATTATTTTTGTGTACATTTGAGCCCATTTTGGTGCATATCCAAGCCATATTAAGAAAGTTTCATCGTAGGGACAATAATGACAATATCTGTTCAAATGTACAATAAGGTCGCATCTAAAGCCAATTTTACAAAACAAAAAAACTGTGAGAAGATTGGTTGGCATCAGCAGATAGCATTGATTTTTTTGTACATTTGAGCCAATTTTGGTGCATATCCAAGCCATATTAGGACAATTTCATCGTAGGGAAAAAGAATGACAATATCTGCTCAAGTCTACATAAAGGTCGCATCTAAAGCCAATTATACAAAAACTAAAAATCTGTGAGAAGATTGGTTGGCACCAGCAGATAGCATTGATTTTGTTTGTACATTTGAGCCCATTTTGGTGCATATCCAAGCCATATTAAGAAAATTGCATCGTAGGGAAAATAATGACAATAACTGCTCAACTCTACATAAAGGTCGCATCTAAAGCCAATTTTACAAAAAATACAAATCTGTGAGAAGATTGGTTTGCACCAGCAGAAAGCATTGATTTTTGTGTACATTTGAGCCCATTTTGGTGCATATCCAAGCCATATTAAGAAAATTTCATCGTAGGGAAATTAAAGACAATATCTGCTAAACTCTACATAAAGGTCGCATCTAAAGCCAATTATACAAAAACTAAAAATCTGTGAGAAGATTGGTTGGCACCAGCAGATAGCATTGATTTTGTTTGTACATTTGAGCCCATTTTGGTGCATATCCAAGCCATATTAAGAAAATTTAATCGTAGGGAAAATAATGACAATATCTGCTCAACTCTGCATAAAGGTCGCATCTAAAGCCAATTATACAAAAACTAAAAATCTGTGAGAAGATTGGTTGGCACCAGCAGATAGCATTGATTTTTGTGTACAATTGAGCCCATTTTGGTGCATATCCAAGCCATATTAAGAAAATTGCATCGTAGGGAAAATAATGACAATAACTGCTCAACTCTACATAAAGGTCGCATCTAAAGCCAATTTTACAAAAAATACAAATCTGTGAGAAGATTGGTTTGCACCAGCAGAAAGCATTGATTTTTGTGTACATTTGAGCCCATTTTGGTGCATATCCAAGCCATATTAAGAAAATTTCATCGTAGGGAAATTAAAGACAATATCTGCTAAACTCTACATAAAGGTCGCATCTAAAGCCAATTATACAAAAACTAAAAATCTGTGAGAAGATTGGTTGGCACCAGCAGATAGCATTGGTTTTGTTTGTACATTTGAGCCCATTTTGGTGCATATCCAAGCCATATTAAGAAAATTTAATCGTAGGGAAAATAATGACAATATCTGCTCAACTCTACATAAAGGTCGCATCTAAAGCCAATTATACAAAAACTAAAAATCTGTGAGAAGATTGGTTGGCACCAGCAGATAGCATTGATTTTTGTGTACTTTTGAGCCCATTTTGGTGCATATCCAGGCCATATTAAGAAAATTTCATCGTAGGGAAAATAATGACAATATCTGCTAAACTCTACATAAAGGTCGCATCTAAAGCCAATTATACAAAAACAAAAAATCTGTGGAAGATTGGTTGGCACCAGCAGATAGCAATTATTTTTGTGTACATTTGAGCCCATTTTGGTGCATATCCAAGCCATATTAAGAAAGTTTCATCGTAGGGAAAATAATGACAATATCTGCTCAACTCTACATAAAGGTCGCATCTAAAGCAAATCATACAAAAACTAAAAATCTGTGAGAAGATTGGTTTGCACCAGCAGATAGCATTTATTTTTGTGTACATTTGAGCCCATTTTGGTGCATATCCAAGCCATATTAAGAACATTTCATCGTAGGGAAAATAATGACAATATCTGCTAAACTCTACATAAAGGTCGCATCTAAAAACAATTATACAAAAACTAAAAATCTGTGAGAAGATTGGTTGGCACCAGCAGATAGCATTGATTTTTGTTTACATTTCAGCCCATTTTGGTGCATATCCAGGCCGTTTTAAGAAAATTTAATCGTAGGGAAAATAATGACAATATCTCCTAAACTCTACATAAAGGTCGCATCTAAAGCCAATTATACAAAAACTAAAAATCTGTGAGAAGATTGGTTGGCACCAGCAGATAGCAATTATTTTTGTGTACATTTGAGCCCATTTTGGTGCATATCCAAGCCATATTAAGAAAGTTTCATCGTAGGGACAATAATGACAATATCTGCTAAACTCTACATAAAGGTCGCATCTAAAGCCAATTATACAAAAACAAAAAATCTGTGGAAGATTGGTTGGCACCAGCAGATAGCAATTATTTTTGTGTACATTTGAGCCCATTTTGGTGCATATCCAAGCCATATTAAGAAAGTTTCATCGTAGGGAAAATAATGACAATATCTGCTCAACTCTACATAAAGGTAGCATCTAAAGCAAATCATACAAAAACTAAAAATCTGTGAGAAGATTGGTTTGCACCAGCAGATAGCATTGATGTTTGTGTACATTTGAGCCCATTTTGGTGCATATCCAAGCCATATTAAGAACATTTCATCGTAGGGAAAATAATGACAATATCTGCTCAAGTCTACATAAAGGTCGCATCTAAAAACAATTATACAAAAACTAAAAATCTGTGAGAAGATTGGTTGGCACCAGCAGATAGCATTGATTTTTGTGTACATTTGAGCCCATTTTGGTGCATATCCAGGCCGTTTTAAGAAAATTTAATCGTAGGGAAAATAATGACAATATCTGCTAAACTCTACATAAAGGTCGCATCTAAAGCCAATTATACAAAAACTAAAAATCTATGAGAAGATTGGTTGGCACCAGCAGATAGCAATTATTTTTGTGTACATTTGAGCCCATTTTGGTGCATATCCAAGCCATATTAAGAAAGTTTCATCGTAGGGACAATAATGACAATATCTGTTCAAATGTACAATAAGGTCGCATCTAAAGCCAATTTTACAAAACAAAAAATCTGTGAGAAGATTGGTTGGCATCAGCAGATAGCATTGATTTTTTTGTACATTTGAGCCAATTTTGGTGCATATCCAAGCCATATTAAGAAAGTTTCATCGTAGGGACAATAATGACAATATCTGTTCAAATGTACAATAAGGTCGCATCTAAAGCCAATTTTACAAAACAAAAAATCTGTGAGAAGATTGGTTGGCATCAGCAGATAGCATTGATTTTTTTGTACATTTGAGCCAATTTTGGTGCATATCCAAGCCATATTAGGACAATTTCATCGTAGGGAAAATAATGACAATATCTGCTCAACTCTACATAAAGGTCGCATCTAAAGCCAATTATACAAAAACTAAAAATCTGTGAGAAGATTGGTTTGCACCAGCAGATAGCATTTATTTTTGTGTACATTTAAACCCATTTTGGTGCATATCCAAGCCATATTAAGAAAATTTCATCGTAGGAAAAAGAATGACAATATCTGCTCAAGTCTACATAAAGGTCGCATCTAAAGCCAATTATACAAAAACTAAAAATCTGTGAGACGATTGGTTGGCACCAGCAGATAGCATTGATTTTGTTTGTACATTTGAGCCCATTTTGGTGCATATCCAAGCCATATTAAGAAAATTGCATCGTAGGGAAAATAATGACAATAACTGCTCAACTCTACATAAAGGTCGCATCTAAAGCCAATTTTACAAAAAATACAAATCTGTGAGAAGATTGGTTTGCACCAGCAGAAAGCATTGATTTTTGTGTACATTTGAGCCCATTTTGGTGCATATCCAAGCCATATTAAGAAAATTTCATCGTAGGGAAATTAAAGACAATATCTGCTAAACTCTACATAAAGGTCGCATCTAAAGCCAATTATACAAAAACTAAAAATCTGTGAGAAGATTGGTTGGCACCAGCAGATAGCATTGATTTTGTTTGTACATTTGAGCCCATTTTGGTGCATATCCAAGCCATATTAAGAAAATTTCATCGTAGGGAAAATAATGACAATATCTGCTCAACTCTACATAAAGGTCGCATCTAAAGCCAATTATACAAAAACTGAAAATCTGTGAGAAGATTGGTTGGCACCAGCAGATAGCATTGATTTTTGTGTACATTTGAGCCCATTTTGGTGCATATCCAAGCCATATTAAGAAAATTGCATCGTAGGGAAAATAATGACAATAACTGCTCAACTCTACATAAAGGTCGCATCTAAAGCCAATTTTACAAAAAATACAAATCTGTGAGAAGATTGGTTTGCACCAGCAGAAAGCATTGATTTTTGTGTACATTTGAGCCCATTTTGGTGCATATCCAAGCCATATTAAGAAAATTTCATCGTAGGGAAATTAAAGACAATATCTGCTAAACTCTACATAAAGGTCGCATCTAAAGCCAATTATACAAAAACTAAAAATCTGTGAGAAGATTGGTTGGCACCAGCAGATAGCATTTATTTTGTTTGTACATTTGAGCCCATTTTGGTGCATATCCAAGCCATATTAAAAACATTTCATCGTAGGGAAAATAATGACAATATCTGCTCAACTCTACATAAAGGTCGCATCTAAAGCCAATTATACAAAAACTAAAAATCTGTGAGAAGATTGGTTGGCACCAGCAGATAGCATTGATTTTTGTGTACATTTGAGCCCATTTTGGTGCATATCCAAGCCATATTAAGAAAATTGCATCGTAGGGAAAATAATGACAATAACTGCTCAACTCTACATAAAGGTCGCATCTAAAGCCAATTTTACAAAAAATACAAATCTGTGAGAAGATTGGTTTGCACCAGCAGAAAGCATTGATTTTTGTGTACATTTGAGCCCATTTTGGTGCATATCCAAGCCATATTAAGAAAATTTCATCGTAGGGAAATTAAAGACAATATCTGCTAAACTCTACATAAAGGTCGCATCTAAAGCCAATTATACAAAAACTAAAAATCTGTGAGAAGATTGGTTGGCACCAGCAGATAGCATTGATTTTGTTTGTACATTTGAGCCCATTTTGGTGCATATCCAAGCCATATTAAGAAAATTTAATCGTAGGGAAAATAATGACAATGTCTGCTCAACTCTACATAAAGGTCGCATCTAAAGCCAATTATACAAAAACTAAAAATCTGTGAGAAGATTGGTTGGCACCAGCAGAAAGCATTGATTTTTGTGTACATTTGAGCCCATTTTGGTGCATATCCAGGCCATATTAAGAAAATTTCATCGTAGGGAAAATAATGACAATATCTGCTAAACTCTACATAAAGGTCGCATCTAAAGCCAATTATACAAAAACAAAAAATCTGTGGAAGATTGGTTGGCACCAGCAGATAGCATTGATTTTTGTGTACATTTGAGCCCATTTTGGTGCATATCCAGGCCGTTTTAAGAAAATTTAATCGTAGGGAAAATAATGACAATATCTGCTAAACTCTACATAAAGGTCGCATCTAAAGCCAATTATACAAAAACTAAAAATCTGTGAGAAGATTGGTTGGCACCAGCAGATAGCAATTATTTTTGTGTACATTTGAGCCCATTTTGGTGCATATCCAAGCCATATTAAGAAAGTTTCATCGTAGGGACAATAATGACAATATCTGTTCAAATGTACAATAAGGTCGCATCTAAAGCCAATTTTACAAAATCTAAAAATCTGTGAGAAGATTGGTTGGCACCAGCAGATAGCATTTATTTTTGGGTACATTTAAACCAATTTTGGTGCATATCCAAGCCATATTAGGACATCTTCATCGTAGGGAAAATAATGTCAATATCTGCTCAAGTCTACATAAAGGTCGCATCTAAAGCCAATTATGCAAAAACTAAAAATCTGTGAGAAGATTGGTTGGCACCAGCAGATAGCAGTGATTTTTGTGTACATTTGAGCCCATTTTGGTGCATATCCAAGCCATATTAAGAAAATTTCATCATAGGGACAATAATGACAACATCTGCTCAAATGTACAATAAGGTCGCATCTAAAGCCAAGTATACAAAAACTAAAAATCTGTAAGAAGATTGGTTGGCACCAGCAGAAAGCATTGATTTTTGTGTACATTTGAGCCCATTTTGGTGCATATCCAGGCCGTATTAAGAAAATTTAATCGTAGGGAAAATAATGACAATATCTTCTAAACTCTACATAAAGGTCGCATCTAAAGCCAATTATGAAAAAACTAAAAATCTGTGAGAAGATTGGTTGGCACCAGCAGATAGCATTTATTTTCTTGTACATTTGAGCCCATTTTGGTGCATATCCAAGACATATTAAGAAAATTTCATCGTAGGGAAAATAATGACAATATCTGCTCAAGTCTACATAAAGGTCGCATCTAAAGCCAATTATACAAAAACTAAAAATCTGTGAGAAGATTGGTTGGCACCAGCAGATAGCATTGATTTTTGTGTACATTTGAGCCCATTTTGGTGCATATCCAGGCCATATTAAGAAAATTTCATCGTAGGGACAATAATGACAATATCTGCTCAAATGTACAATTAGGTCGCATCTAAAGCCAAGTATACAAAAACTAAAAATCTGTGAGAAGATTGGTTGGCACCAGCAGATAGCATTGATTTTTGTGTACATTTGAGCCCATTTTGGTGCATATCCAGGCCGTTTTAAGAAAATTTAATCGTAGGGAAGATAATGACAATATCTGCTAAACTCTACATAAAGGTCGCATCTAAAGCCAATTTTACAAAAACTAAAAATCTGTGAGAAGATTGGTTGGCACCAGCAGATAGCAATTATTTTTGTGTACATTTGAGCCCATTTTGGTGCATATCCAAGCCATATTAAGAAAGTTTCATCGTAGGGACAATAATGACAATATCTGTTCAAATGTACAATAAGGTCGCATCTAAAGCCAATTTTACAAAACAAAAAATCTGTGAGAAGATTGGTTGGCATCAGCAGATAGCATTGATTTTTTTGTACATTTGAGCCAATTTTGGTGCATATCCAAGCCATATTAGGACAATTTCATCGTAGGGAAAATAATGACAATATCTGCTCAAATGTACAATAAGGTCGCATCTAAAGCCAAGTATACAAAAACTAAAAATCTGTAAGAAGATTGGTTGGCACCAGCAGAAAGCATTGATTTTTGTGTACATTTGAGCCCATTTTGGTGCATATCCAGGCCGTATTAAGAAAATTTAATCGTAGGGAAAATAATGACAATATCTGCTAAACTCTACATAAAGGTCGCATCTAAAGCCAATTATAAAAAAACTAAAAATCTGTTAGAAGATTGGTTGGCACCAGCAGATAGCATTTATTTTCTTGTACATTTGAGCCCATTTTGGTGCATATCCAAGACATATTAAGAAAATTTCATCATAGGGAAAATAATGACAATATCTGCTCAAGTCTACATAAAGGTCGCATCTAAAGCCAATTATACAAAAACTAAAAATCTGTGAGAAGATTGGTTGGCACCAGCAGATAGCATTGATTTTTGTGTACATTTGAGCCCATTTTGGTGCATATCCAGGCCATATTAAGAAAATTTCATCGTAGGGACAATAATGACAATATCTGCTCAAATGTACAATTAGGTCGCATCTAAAGCCAAGTATACAAAAACTAAAAATCTGTGAGAAGATTGGTTGGCACCAGCAGATAGCATTGATTTTTGTGTACATTTGAGCCCATTTTGGTGCATATCCAGGCCGTTTTAAGAAAATTTAATCGTAGGGAAAATAATGACAATATCTGCTAAACTCTACATAAAGGTCGCATCTAAAGCCAATTATGCAAAAACTAAAAATCTGTGAGAAGATTGGTTGGCACCAGCAGATAGCAATTATTTTTGTGTACATTTGAGCCCATTTTGGTGCATATCCAAGCCAGATTAAGAAAGTTTCATCGTAGGGACAATAATGACAATATCTGTTCAAATGTACAATAAGGTCGCATCTAAAGCCAATTTTACAAAACAAAAAATATGTGAGAAGATTGGTTGGCATCAGCAGATAGCATTGATTTTTTTGTACATTTGAGCCAATTTTGGTGCATATCCAAGCCATATTAGGACAATTTCATCGTAGGGAAAATAATGACAATATCTGCTCAACTCTACATAAAGGTCGCATCTAAAGCCAATTATACAAAAACTAAAAATCTGTGAGAAGATTGATTTGCACCAGCAGATAGCATTTATTTTTGTGTACATTTAAACCCATTTTGGTGCATATCCAAGCCATATTAAGAAAATTTCATCGTAGGAAAAAGAATGACAATATCTGCTCAAGTCTACATAAAGGTCGCATCTAAAGCCAATTATACAAAAACTAAAAATCTGTGAGAAGATTGGTTGGCACCAGCAGATAGCATTGATTTTGTTTGTACATTTGAGCCCATTTTGGTGCATATCCAAGCCATATTAAGAAAATTGCATCGTAGGGAAAATAATGACAATAACTGCTCAACTCTACATAAAGGTCGCATCTAAAGCCAATTATACAAAAAATACAAATCTGTGAGAAGATTGGTTTGCACCAGCAGAAAGCATTGATTTTTGTGTACATTTGAGCCCATTTTGGTGCATATCCAAGCCATATTAAGAAAATTTCATCGTAGGGAAATTAAAGACAATATCTGCTAAACTCTACATAAAGGTCGCATCTAAAGCCAATTATACAAAAACTAAAAATCTGTGAGAAGATTGGTTGGCACCAGCAGATAGCATTGATTTTGTTTGTACATTTGAGCCCATTTTGGTGCATATCCAAGCCATATTAAGAAAATTTAATCGTAGGGAAAATAATGACAATATCTGCTCAACTCTACATAAAGGTCGCATCTAAAGCCAATTATACAAAAACTAAAAATCTGTGAGAAGATTGGTTGGCACCAGCAGATAGCATTGATTTTTGTGTACATTTGAGCCCATTTTGGTGCATATCCAGGCCATATTAAGAAAATTTCATCGTAGGGAAAATAATGACAATATCTGCTAAACTCTGCATAAAGGTCGCATCTAAAGCCAATTATACAAAAACAAAAAATCTGTGGAAGATTGGTTGGCACCAGCAGATAGCAATTATTTTTGTGTACATTTGAGCCCATTTTGGTGCATATCCAAGCCATATTAAGAAAGTTTCATCGTAGGGAAAATAATGACAATATCTGCTCAACTCTACATAAAGGTCGCATCTAAAGCAAATCATACAAAAACTAAAAATCTGTGAGAAGATTGGTTTGCACCAGCAGATAGCATTGCTTTTTGTCTACATTTGAGCCCATTTTGGTGCATATCCAAGCCATATTAAGAAAATTGCATCGTAGGGAAAATAATGACAATAACTGCTCAACTCTACATAAAGGTCGCATCTAAAGCCAATTTTACAAAAAATACAAATCTGTGAGAAGATTGGTTGGCACCAGCAGATAGCATTTATTTTTGTCTACATTTGAGCCCATTTTGGTGCATATCCAAGCCATATTAAGAAAATTTCATCGTAGGGAAATTAAAGACAATATCTGCTAAACTCTACATAAAGGTCGCATCTAAAGCCAATTATACAAAAACTAAAAATCTGTGAGAAGATTGGTTGGCACCAGCAGATAGCATTGATTTTTGTGTACATTTGAGCCCATTTTGGTGCATATCCAAGCCATATTAAGAAAATTTCATCGTAGGGACAATAATGACAATATCTGTTCAAATGTACAATAAGGTCGCATCTAAAGCCAATTATAAAAAAACTAAAAATCTGTGAGAAGATTGGTTGGCACCAGCAGATAGCATTGATTTTTGTGTACATTTGAGCCCATTTTGGTGCATATCCAAGCCATATTAAGAAAATTTCATCGTAGGGACAATAATGACAATATCTGCTCAAATGTACAATAAGGTCGCATCTAAAGCCAAGTATACAAAAACTAAAAATCTGTAAGAAGATTGGTTGGCACCAGCAGAAAGCATTGATTTTTGTGTACATTTGAGCCCATTTTGGTGCATATCCAGGCCGTATTAAGAAAATTTAATCGTAGGGAAAATAATGACAATATCTGCTAAACTCTATATAAAGGTCGCATCTAAAGCCAATTATACAAAAACTAAAAATCTGTGGAAGATTGGTTGGCACCAGCAGATAGCTTTTATTTTTGTGTACATTTGAGCCCATTTTGGTGCATATCCAAGCCATATTAAGAAAATTTAATCATAGGGAAAATAATGACAATATCTGCTCAACTCTACATAAAGGTCGCATCTAAAGCCAATTATAGAAAAACTAAAAATCTGTGAGAAGATTGGTTGGCACCAGCAGATAGCATTGATTTTTGTGTACATTTGAGCCCATTTTGGTGCATATCCAGGCCATATTAAGAAAATTTCATCGTTGGGACAATAATGACAATATCTGCTCAAATGTACAATAAGGTCGCATCTAAAGCCAAGTATACAAAAACTAAAAATCTGTGAGAAGATTGGTTGGCACCAGCAGATAGCATTGATTTTTGTGTACATTTGAGCCCATTTTGGTGCATATCCAGGCCATATTAAGAAAATTTCATCGTAGGGACAATAATGACAATATCTGCTCAAATGTACAATTAGGTCGCATCTAAAGCCAAGTATACAAAAACTAAAAATCTGTGAGAAGATTGGTTGGCACCAGCAGATAGCATTGATTTTTGTGTACATTTGAGCCCATTTTGGTGCATTTCCAGGCCGTTTTAAGAAAATTTAATCGTAGGGAAAATAATGACAATATCTGCTAAACTCTACATAAAGGTCGCATCTAAAGCCAATTATACAAAAACTAAAAATCTGTGAGAAGATTGGTTGGCACCAGCAGATAGCAATTATTTTTTGTGTACATTTGAGCCCATTTTGGTGCATATCCAAGCCATATTAAGAAAATTTCATCGTAGGGACAATAATGACAATATCTGCTCAAATGTACAATAAGGTCGCATCTAAAGCCAAGTATACAAAAACTAAAAATCTGTAAGAAGATTGGTTGGCACCAGCAGAAAGCATTGATTTTTGTGTACATTTGAGCCCATTTTGGTGCATATCCAGGCCGTATTAAGAAAATTTAATCGTAGGGAAAATAATGACAATATCTGCTAAACTCTACATAAAGGTCGCATCTAAAGCCAATTATACAAAAACTAAAAATCTGTGGAAGATTGGTTGGCACCAGCAGATAGCTTTGATTTTTGTGTACATTTGAGCCCATTTTGGTGCATATCCAAGCCATATTAAGAAAGTTTCATCGTAGGGAAAATAATGACAATATCTGCTCAAGTCTACATAAAGGTCGCATCTAAAGCCAATTATACAAAAACTAAAAATCTGTGAGAAGATTGGTTGGCACCAGCAGATACCATTGATTTTTGTGTACATTTGAGCCCATTTTGGTGCATATCCAGGCCATATTAAGAAAATTTCATCGTAGGGACAATAATGACAATATCTGCTCAAATGTACAATTAGGTCGCATCTAAAGCCAAGTATACAAAAACTAAAAATCTGTGAGAAGATTGGTTGGCACCAGCAGATAGCAATTATTTTTTGTGTACATTTGAGCCCATTTTGGTGCATATCCAAGCCATATTAAGGAAGTTTCATCGTAGGGACAATAATGACAATATCTGTTCAAATGTACAATAAGGTCGCATCTAAAGCCAATTTTACAAAACAAAAAATATGTGAGAAGATTGGTTGGCATCAGCAGATAGCATTGATTTTTTTGTACATTTGAGCCAATTTTGGTGCATATCCAAGCCATATTAGGACAATTTCATCGTAGGGAAAATAATGACAATATCTGCTCAACTCTACATAAAGGTCGCATCTAAAGCCAATTATACAAAAACTAAAAATCTGTGAGAAGATTGGTTTGCACCAGCAGATAGCATTTATTTTTGTGTACATTTAAACCCATTTTGGTGCATATCCAAGCCATATTAAGAAAATTTCATCGTAGGAAAAAGAATGACAATATCTGCTCAAGTCTACATAAATGTCGCATCTAAAGCCAATTATACAAAAACTAAAAATCTGTGAGAAGATTGGTTGGCACCAGCAGATAGCATTGATTTTGTTTGTACATTTGAGCCCATTTTGGTGCATATCCAAGCCATATTAAGAAAATTGCATCGTAGGGAAAATAATGACAATAACTGCTCAACTCTACATAAAGGTCGCATCTAAAGCCAATTTTACAAAAAATACAAATCTGTGAGAAGATTGGTTGGCACCAGCAGATAGCATTTATTTTTGTGTACATTTGAGCCCATTTTGGTGCATATCCAAGCCATATTAAGAAAATTTCATCGTAGGGAAATTAAAGACAATATCTGCTAAACTCTACATAAAGGTCGCATCTAAAGCCAATTATACAAAAACTAAAAATCTGTGAGAAGATTGGTTGGCACCAGCAGATAGCTTTTATTTTTGTGTACATTTGAGCCCATTTTGGTGCATATCCAAGCCATATTAAGAAAGTTTCATCGTAAGGAAAATAATGACAATATCTGCTCAAGTCTACATGAAGGTCGCATCTAAAGCCAATTATACAAAAACTAAAAATCTGTGAGAAGATTGGTTGGCACCAGCAGATAGCATTGATTTTTGTGTACATTTGAGCCCATTTTGGTGCATATCCAGGCCATATTAAGAAAATTTCATCGTAGGGACAATAATGACAATATCTGCTCAAATGTACAATTAGGTCGCATCTAAAGCCAAGTATACAAAAACTAAAAATCTGTGAGAAGATTGGTTGGCACCAGCAGATAGCATTGATTTTTGTGTACATTTGAGCCCATTTTGGTGCATATCCAGGCCGTTTGAAGAAAATTTAATCGTAGGGAAAATAATGACAATATCTGCTCAACTCTACATAAAGGTCGCATCTAAAGCCAATTATACAAAAACAAAAAATCTGTGAGAAGATTGGTTGGCACCAGCAGATAGCAATTATTTTTGTGTACATTTGAGCCCATTTTGGTGCATATCCAAGCCATATTAAGAAAGTTTCATCGTAGGGACAATAATGACAATATCTGCTTAAATGTACAATAAGGTCGCATCTAAAGCCAATTTTACAAAACAAAAAATATGTGAGAAGATTGGTTGGCACCAGCAGATAGCATTGATTTTTTTTGTACATTTGAGCCAATTTTGGTGCATATCCAAGCCATATTAGGACAATTTCATCGTAGGGAAAATAATGACAATATCTGCTCAACTCTACATAAAGGTCGCATCTAAAGCCAATTTTACAAAAAATACCAATCTGTGAGAAGATTGGTTGGCACCAGCAGATAGCATTTATTTTTGTGTACATTTGAGCCCATGTTGGTGCATATCCAAGCCATATTAAGAAAATTTCATCGTAGGGAAATTAAAGACAATATCTGCTAAACTCTACATAAAGGTCGCATCTAAAGCCAATTATACAAAAACTAAAAATCTGTGAGAAGATTGGTTGGCACCAGCAGATAGCATTGATTTTGTTTGTACATTTGAGCCCATTTTGGTGCATATCCAAGCCATATTAAGAAAATTGCATCGTAGGGAAAATAATGACAATATCTGCTCAACTCTACATAAAGGTCGCATCTAAAGCCATTTATACAAAAACAAAAAATCTGTGGAAGATTGGTTGGCACCAGCAGAAAGCATTGATTTTTGTGTACATTTGAGCCCATTTTGGTGCATATCCAAGCCATATTAAGAACGTTTCATCGTAGGGAAAATAATGACAATAACTGCTCAACTCTACATAAAGGTCGCATCTAAAGCCAATTTTACAAAAAATACAAATCTGTGAGAAGATTGGTTGGCACCAGCAGATAGCATTTATTTTTGTGTACATTTGAGCCCATTTTGGTGCATATCCAAGCCATATTAAGAAAATTTCATCGTAGGGAAAAGAATGACAATATCTGCTCAAGTCTACATAAATGTCGCATCTAAAGCCAATTATACAAAAACTAAAAATCTGTGAGAAGATTGGTTGGCACCAGCAGATAGCATTGATTTTGTTTGTACATTTGAGCCCATTTTGGTGCATATCCAAGCCATATTAAGAAAATTGCATCGTAGGGAAAATAATGACAATAACTGCTCAACTCTACATAAAGGTCGCATCTAAAGCCAATTTTACAAAAAATACCAATCTGTGAGAAGATTGGTTGGCACCAGCAGATAGCATTTATTTTTGTGTACATTTGAGCCCATGTTCGTGCATATCCAAGCCATATTAAGAAAATTTCATCGTAGGGAAATTAAAGACAATATCTGCTTAACTCTACATAAAGGTCGCATCTAAAGCCAATTATACAAAAACAAAAAATCTGTGGAAGATTGGTTGGCACCAGCAGAAAGCATTGATTTTTGTGTACATTTGAGCCCATTTTGGTGCATATCCAAGCCATATTAAGAAAGTTTCATCGTAGGGAAAATAATGACAATAACTGCTCAACTCTACATAAAGGTCGCATCTAAAGCCAATTTTACAAAAAATACAAATCTGTGAGAAGATTGGTTGGCACCAGCAGATAGCATTTATTTTTGTGTACATTTGAGCCCATTTTGGTGCATATCCAAGCCATATTAAGAAAATTTCATCGTAGGGAAATTAAAGACAATATCTGCTAAACTCTACATAAAGGTCGCATCTAAAGCCAATTATACAAAAACTAAAAATCTGTGAGAAGATTGGTTGGCACCAGCAGATAGCATTGATTTTGTTTGTACATTTGAGCCCATTTTGGTGCATATCCAAGCCATATTAAGAAAATTTCATTGTAGGGAAATTAAAGACAATATCTGCTAAACTCTACATAAAGGTCGCATCTAAAGCCAATTATACAAAAACTAAAAATCTGTAAGAAGATTGGTTGGCACCAGCAGATAGCATTGATTTTGTTTGTACATTTGAGCCCATTTTGGTGCATATCCAAGCCATATTAAGAAAATTGCATCGTAGGGAAAATAATGACAATAACTGCTCAACTCTACATAAAGGTCGCATCTAAAGCCAATTTTACAAAAAATACAAATCTGTGAGAAGATTGGTTGGCACCAGCAGATAGCATTTATTTTTGTGTACATTTGAGCCCATTTTGGTGCATATCCAAGCCATATTAAGAAAATTTCATCGTAGGGAAATTAAAGACAATATCTGCTAAACTCTACATAAAGGTCGCATCTAAAGCCAATTATACAAAAACTAAAAATCTGTGAGAAGATTGGTTGGCACCAGCAGATAGCATTGATTTTGTTTGTACATTTGAGCCCATTTTGGTGCATATCCAAGCCATATTAAGAAAATTGCATCGTAGGGAAAATAATGACAATATCTGCTCAACTCTACATAAAGGTCGCATCTAAAGCCATTTATACAAAAACAAAAAATCTGTGGAAGATTGGTTGGCACCAGCAGAAAGCATTGATTTTTGTGTACATTTGAGCCCATTTTGGTGCATATCCAAGCCATATTAAGAAAGTTTCATCGTAGGGAAAATAATGACAATAACTGCTCAACTCTACATAAAGGTCGCATCTAAAGCCAATTTTACAAAAAATACAAATCTGTGAGAAGATTGGTTTGCACCAGCAGATAGCATTTATTTTTGTGTACATTTGAGCCCATTTTGGTGCATATCCAAGCCATATTAAGAACATTTCATCGTAGGGAAAATAATGACAATATCTGCTCAAGTCTACATAAATGTCGCATCTAAAGCCAATTATACAAAAACTAAAAATCTGTGAGAAGATTGGTTGGCACCAGCAGATAGCATTGATTTTGTTTGTACATTTGAGCCCATTTTGGTGCATATCCAAGCCATATTAAGAAAGTTTCATCGTAGGGAAAATAATGACAATATCTGCTCAAGTCTACATAAAGGTCGCATCTAAAGCCAATTATACAAAAACTAAAAATCTGTGAGAAGATTGGTTGGCACCAGCAGATAGCATTGATTTTTGTGTACATTTGAGCCCATTTTGGTGCATATCCAGGCCATATTAAGAAAATTTCATCGTAGGGACAATAATGACAATATCTGCTCAAATGTACAATTAGGTCGCATCTAAAGCCAAGTATACAAAAACTAAAAATCTGTGAGAAGATTGGTTGGCACCAGCAGATAGCATTGATTTTTGTGTACATTTGAGCCCATTTTGGTGCATATCCAGGCCGTTTGAAGAAAATTTCATCGTAGGGAAAATAATGACAATATCTGCTCAACTCTACATAAAGGTCGCATCTAAAGCCAATTATACAAAAACAAAAAATCTGTGAGAAGATTGGTTGGCACCAGCAGATAGCAATTATTTTTGTGTACATTTGAGCCCATTTTGGTGCATATCCAAGCCATATTAAGAAAGTTTCATCGTAGGGACAATAATGACAATATCTGCTTAAATGTACAATAAGGTCGCATCTAAAGCCAATTTTACAAAACAAAAAATATGTGAGAAGATTGGTTGGCATCAGCAGATAGCATTGATTTTTTTTGTACATTTGAGCCAATTTTGGTGCATATCCAAGCCATATTAGGACAATTTCATCGTAGGGAAAATAATGACAATATCTGCTCAACTCTACATAAAGGTCGCATCTAAAGCCAATTATACAAAAACTAAAAATCTGTGAGAAGATTGGTTGGCACCAGCAGATAGCATTGATTTTGTTTGTACATTTGAGCCCATTTTGGTGCATATCCAAGCCATATTAAGAAAATTGCATCGTAGGGAAAATAATGACAATAACTGCTCAACTCTACATAAAGGTCGCATCTAAAGCCAATTTTACAAAAAATACCAATCTGTGAGAAGATTGGTTGGCACCAGCAGATAGCATTTATTTTTGTGTACATTTGAGCCCATGTTGGTGCATATCCAAGCCATATTAAGAAAATTTCATCGTAGGGAAATTAAAGACAATATCTGCTAAACTCTACATAAAGGTCGCATCTAAAGCCAATTATACAAAAACTAAAAATCTGTGAGAAGATTGGTTGGCACCAGCAGATAGCATTGATTTTGTTTGTACATTTGAGCCCATTTTGGTGCATATCCAAGCCATATTAAGAAAATTGCATCGTAGGGAAAATAATGACAATATCTGCTCAACTCTACATAAAGGTCGCATCTAAAGCCATTTATACAAAAACAAAAAATCTGTGGAAGATTGGTTGGCACCAGCAGAAAGCATTGATTTTTGTGTACATTTGAGCCCATTTTGGTGCATATCCAAGCCATATTAAGAAAGTTTCATCGTAGGGAAAATAATGACAATAACTGCTCAACTCTACATAAAGGTCGCATCTAAAGCCAATTTTACAAAAAATACAAATCTGTGAGAAGATTGGTTGGCACCAGCAGATAGCATTTATTTTTGTGTACATTTGAGCCCATTTTGGTGCATATCCAAGCCATATTAAGAAAATTTCATCGTAGGGAAAAGAATGACAATATCTGCTCAAGTCTACATAAATGTCGCATCTAAAGCCAATTATACAAAAACTAAAAATCTGTGAGAAGATTGGTTGGCACCAGCAGATAGCATTGATTTTGTTTGTACATTTGAGCCCATTTTGGTGCATATCCAAGCCATATTAAGAAAATTGCATCGTAGGGAAAATAATGACAATAACTGCTCAACTCTACATAAAGGTCGCATCTAAAGCCAATTTTACAAAAAATACCAATCTGTGAGAAGATTGGTTGGCACCAGCAGATAGCATTTATTTTTGTGTACATTTGAGCCCATGTTCGTGCATATCCAAGCCATATTAAGAAAATTTCATCGTAGGGAAATTAAAGACAATATCTGCTAAGCTCTACATAAAGGTCGCATCTAAAGCCAATTATACAAAAACAAAAAATCTGTGGAAGATTGGTTGGCACCAGCAGAAAGCATTGATTTTTGTGTACATTTGAGCCCATTTTGGTGCATATCCAAGCCATATTAAGAAAGTTTCTTCGTAGGGAAAATAATGACAATAACTGCTCAACTCTACATAAAGGTCGCATCTAAAGCCAATTTTACAAAAAATACAAATCTGTGAGAAGATTGGTTGGCACCAGCAGATAGCATTTATTTTTGTGTACATTTGAGCCCATTTTGGTGCATATCCAAGCCATATTAAGAAAATTTCATCGTAGGGAAATTAAAGACAATATCTGCTAAACTCTACATAAAGGTCGCATCTAAAGCCAATTATACAAAAACTAAAAATCTGTGAGAAGATTGGTTGGCACCAGCAGATAGCATTGATTTTGTTTGTACATTTGAGCCCATTTTGGTGCATATCCAAGCCATATTAAGAAAATTTAATCGTAGGGAAAATAATGACAATATCTGCTCAACTCTACATAAAGGTCGCATCTAAAGCCAATTATACAAAAACTAAAAATCTGTGAGAAGATTGGTTGGCACCAGCAGATAGCATTGATTTTTGTGTACATTTGAGCCAATTTTGGTGCATATCCAGGCCATATTAAGAAAATTTCATCGTAGGGAAAATAATCACAATATCTGCTAAACTCTACATAAAGGTCGCATCTAAAGCCAATTATACAAAAACAAGAAATCTGTGGAAGATTGGTTGGCACCAGCAGATAGCAATTATTTTTTTGTACATTTGAGCCCATTTTGGTGCATATCCAAGCCATATTAAGAAAGTTTCATCGTAGGGAAAATAATGACAATATCTGCTCAACTCTACATAAAGGTCGCATCTAAAGCAAATCATACAAAAACTAAAAATCTGTGAGAAGATTGGTTTGCACCAGCAGATAGCATTGATTTTTGTCTACATTTGAGCCCATTTTGGTGCATATCCAAGCCATATTAAGAAAATTGCATCGTAGGGAAAATAATGACAATAACTGCTCAACTCTACATAAAGGTCGCATCTAAAGCCAATTTTACAAAAAATACAAATCTGTGAGAAGATTGGTTGGCACCAGCAGATAGCATTTATTTTTGTCTACATTTGAGCCCATTTTGGTGCATATCCAAGCCATATTAAGAAAATTTCATCGTAGGGAAATTAATGACAATATCTGCTAAACTCTACATAAAGGTCGCATCTAAAGCCAATTATACAAAAACTAAAAATCTGTGAGAAGATTGGTTGCCACCAGCAGATAGCATTGATTTTGTTTGTACATTTGAGCCCATTTTGGTGCATATCCAAGCCATATTAAGAAAATTTCATCGTAGGGAAATTAATGACAATATCTGCTAAACTCTACATAAAGGTCGCATCTAAAGCCAATTATACAAAAACTAAAAATCTGTGAGAAGATTGGTTGGCACCAGCAGATAGCATTGATTTTTGTGTACATTTGAGCCCATTTTGGTGCATATCCAGGCCATATTAAGAAAATTTCATCGTTGGGACAATAATGACAATATCTGCTCAAATGTACAATAAGGTCGCATCTAAAGCCAAGTATACAAAAACTAAAAATCTGTGAGAAGAATGGCTTGCACGAGCAGATAGCATTTATTTTTGTGTACATTTGAGCCCATTTTGGTGCATATCCAAGCCATATTAAGAAAATTTCATCGTAGGGAAAATAATGACAATATCTGCTCAAGTCTACATAAAGGTCGCATCTAAAGCCAATTATACAAAAACTAAAAATCTGTGAGAAGATTGGTTGGCACCAGCAGATAGCATTGATTTTTGTGTACATTTGAGCCCATTTTGGTGCATATCCAGGCCATATTAAGAAAATTTCATCGTAGGGACAATAATGACAATATCTGCTCAAATGTACAATTAGGTCGCATCTAAAGCCAAGTATACAAAAACTAAAAATCTGTGAGAAGATTGGTTGGCACCAGCAGATAGCATTGATTTTTGTGTACATTTGAGCCCATTTTGGTGCATATCCAGGCCGTTTTAAGAAAATTTAATCGTAGGGAAAATAATGACAATATCTGCTAAACTCTACATAAAGGTCGCATCTAAAGCCAATTATACAAAAACTAAAAATCTGTGAGAAGATTGGTTGGCACCAGCAGATAGCAATTATTTTTGTGTACATTTGAGCCCATTTTGGTGCATATCCAAGCCATATTAAGAAAGTTTCATCGTAGGGACAATAATGACAATATCTGTTCAAATGTACAATATGGTCGCATCTAAAGCCAATTTTACAAAACAAAAAATCTGTGAGAAGATTGGTTGGCATCAGCAGATAGCATTGATTTTTTTTGTACATTTGAGCCAATTTTGGTGCATATCCAAGCCATATTAGGACAATTTCATCGTAGGGAAAATAATGACAATATCTGCTCAACTCTACATAAAGGTCGCATCTAAAGCCAATTATACAAAAACTAAAAATCTGTGAGAAGATTGGTTTGCACCAGCAGATAGCATTTATTTTTGAGTACATTTAAACCCATTTTGGTGCATATCCAAGCCATATTAAGAAAATTTCATCGTAGGAAAAAGAATGACAATATCTGCTCAAGTCTACATAAATGTCGCATCTAAAGCCAATTATACAAAAACTAAAAATCTGTGAGAAGATTGGTTGGCACCAGCAGATAGCATTGATTTTTGTGTACATTTGAGCCCATTTTGGTGCATATCCAGGCCATATTAAGAAAATTTCATCGTAGGGAAAATAATGACAATATCTGCTAAACTCTACATAAAGGTCGCATCTAAAGCCAATTATACAAAAACTAAAAATCTGTGGAAGATTGGTTGGCACCAGCAGATAGCAATTATTTTTGTGTACATTTGAGCCCATTTTGGTGCATATCCAAGCCATATTAAGAAAGTTTCATCGTAGGGAAAATAATGACAATATCTGCTAAACTCTACATAAAGGTCGCATCTAAAGCCAATTATACAAAAACAAGAAATCTGTGGAAGATTGGTTGGCACCAGCAGATAGCATTGATTTTGTTTGTACATTTGAGCCCATTTTGGTGCATATCCAAGCCATATTAAGAAAATTGCATCGTAGGGAAAATAATGACAATAACTGCTCAACTCTACATAAAGGTCGCATCTAAAGCCAATTTTACAAAAAATACAAATCTGTGAGAAGATTGGTTGGCACCAGCAGATAGCATTTATTTTTGTGTACATTTGAGCCCATGTTGGTGCATATCCAAGCCATATTAAGAAAATTTCATCGTAGGGAAGTTAAAGACAATATCTGCTAAACTCTACATAAAGGTCGCATCTAAAGCCAATTATACAAAAACTAAAAATCTGTGAGAAGATTGGTTGGCACCAGCAGATAGCATTGATTTTTTTTGTACATTTGAGCCCATTTTGGTGCATATCCAAGCCATATTAAGAAAATTGCATCGTAGGGAAAATAATGACAATATCTGCTCAACTCTACATAAAGGTCGCATCTAAAGCCAATTATACAAAAACTAAAAATCTGTGAGAGGATTGGTTGGCACCAGCAGAAAGCATTGATTTTTGTGTACATTTGAGCCCATTTTGGTGCATATCCAGGCCATATTAAGAAAATTTCATCGTAGGGAAAATAATGACAATATCTGCTAAACTCTACATAAAGGTCGCATCTAAAGCCAATTATACAAAAACAAAAAATCTGTGGAAGATTGGTTGGCACCAGCAGATAGCAATTATTTTTGTGTACATTTGAGCCCATTTTGGTGCATATCCAAGCCATATTAAGAAAGTTTCATCGTAGGGAAAATAATGACAATAACTGCTCAACTCTACATAAAGGTCGCATCTAAAGCCAATTTTACAAAAAATACAAATCTGTGAGAAGATTGGTTGGCACCAGCAGATAGCATTTATTTTTGTGTACATTTGAGCCCATTTTGGTGCATATCCAAGCCATATTAAGAAAATTTCATCGTAGGGAAATTAAAGACAATATCTGCTAAACTCTACATAAAGGTCGCATCTAAAGCCAATTATACAAAAACTAAAAATCTGTGAGAAGATTGGTTGGCACCAGCAGATAGCATTGATTTTGTTTGTACATTTGAGCCCATTTTGGTGCATATCCAAGCCATATTAAGAAAATTTCATCGTAGGGAAAATAATGACAATATCTGCTCAACTCTACATAAAGGTCGCATCTAAAGCCAATTATACAAAAACTAAAAATCTGTGAGAAGATTGGTTGGCACCAGCAGATAGCATTGATTTTTGTGTACATTTGAGCCCATTTTGGTGCATATCCAGGCCATATTAAGAAAATTTCATCGTAGGGAAAATAATGACAATATCTGCTAAACTCTACATAAAGGTCGCATCTAAAGCCAATTATACAAAAACAAGAAATCTGTGGAAGATTGTTGGCACCAGCAGATAGCAATTATTTTTTTGTACATTTGAGCCCATTTTGGTGCATATCCAAGCCATATTAAGAAAGTTTCATCGTAGGGAAAATAATGACAATATCTGCTCAACTCTACATAAAGGTCGCATCTAAAGCAAATCATACAAAAACTAAAAATCTGAGAGGAGATTGGTTTGCACCAGCAGATAGCATTGATTTTGTTTGTACATTTGAGCCCATTTTGGTGCATATCCAAGCCATATTAAGAAAATTTAATCGTAGGGAAAATAATGACAATATCTGCTCAACTCTACATAAAGGTCGCATCTAAAGCCAATTATACAAAAACTAAAAATCTGTGAGAAGATTGGTTGGCACCAGCAGATAGCATTGATTTTTGTGTACATTTGAGCCCATTTTGGTGCATATCCAGGCCATATTAAGAAAATTTCATCGTTGGGACAATAATGACAATATCTGCTCAAATGTACAATAAGGTCGCATCTAAAGCCAAGTATACAAAAACTAAAAATCTGTGAGAAGATTGGTTTGCACGAGCAGATAGCATTTATTTTTGTGTACATTTGAGCCCATTTTGGTGCATATCCAAGCCATATTAAGAAAGTTTCATCGTAGGGAAAATAATGACAATATCTGCTCAAGTCTACATAAAGGTCGCATCTAAAGCCAATTATACAAAAACTAAAAATCTGTGAGAAGATTGGTTGGCACCAGCAGATAGCATTGATTTTTGTGTACATTTGAGCCCATTTTGGTGCATATCCAGGCCATATTAAGAAAATTTCATCGTAGGGACAATAATGACAATATCTGCTCAAATGTACAATTAGGTCGCATCTAAAGCCAAGTATACAAAAACTAAAAATCTGTGAGAAGATTGGTTTGCACCAGCAGATAGCATTGATTTTTGTCTACATTTGAGCCCATTTTGGTGCATATCCAAGCCGTTTTAAGAAAATTTAATCGTAGGGAAAATAATGACAATATCTGCTCAACTCTACATAAAGGTCGCATCTAAAGCCAATTATACAAAAACTTAAAATCTGTGAGAAGATTGGTTGGCACCAGCAGATAGCAATTATTTTTGTGTACATTTGAGCCCATTTTGGTGCATATCCAAGCCATATTAAGAAAGTTTCATCGTAGGGACAATAATGACAATATCTGTTCAAATGTACAATAAGGTCGCATCTAAAGCCAATTTTACAAAACAAAAAATATGTGAGAAGATTGGTTGGCATCAGCAGATAGCATTGATTTTTTTGTACATTTGAGCCAATTTTGGTGCATATCCAAGCCATATTAGGACAATTTCATCGTAGGGAAAATAATGACAATATCTGCTCAACTCTACATAAAGGTCGCATCTAAAGCCAATTATACAAAAACTAAAAATCTGTGAGGAGATTGGTTTGCACCAGCAGATAGCATTGATTTTGTTTGTACATTTGAGCCCATTTTGGTGCATATCCAAGCCATATTAAGAAAATTTAATCGTAGGGAAAATAATGACAATATCTGCTCAACTCTACATAAAGGTCGCATCTAAAGCCAATTATACAAAAACTAAAAATCTGTGAGAAGATTGGTTGGCACCAGCAGATAGCATTGATTTTTGTGTACATTTGAGCCCATTTTGGTGCATATCCAGGCCATATTAAGAAAATTTCATCGTTGGGACAATAATGACAATATCTGCTCAAATGTACAATAAGGTCGCATCTAAAGCCAAGTATACAAAAACTAAAAATCTGTGAGAAGATTGGTTTGCACGAGCAGATAGCATTTATTTTTGTGTACATTTGAGCCCATTTTGGTGCATATCCAAGCCATATTAAGAAAGTTTCATCGTAGGGAAAATAATGACAATATCTGCTCAAGTCTACATAAAGGTCGCATCTAAAGCCAATTATACAAAAACTAAAAATCTGTGAGAAGATTGGTTGGCACCAGCAGATAGCATTGATTTTTGTGTACATTTGAGCCCATTTTGGTGCATATCCAGGCCATATTAAGAAAATTTCATCGTAGGGACAATAATGACAATATCTGCTCAAATGTACAATAAGGTCGCATCTAAAGCCAAGTATACAAAAACTAAAAATCTGTGAGAAGATTGGTTTGCACCAGCAGATAGCATTGATTTTTGTCTACATTTGAGCCCATTTTGGTGCATATCCAAGCCGTTTTAAGAAAATTTAATCGTAGGGAAAATAATGACAATATCTGCTCAACTCTACATAAAGGTCGCATCTAAAGCCAATTATACAAAAACTAAAAATCTGTGAGAAGATTGGTTGGCACCAGCAGATAGCAATTATTTTTGTGTACATTTGAGCCCATTTTGGTGCATATCCAAGCCATATTAAGAAAGTTTCATCGTAGGGACAATAATGACAATATCTGTTCAAATGTACAATAAGGTCGCATCTAAAGCCAATTTTACAAAACAAAAAATATGTGAGAAGATTGGTTGGCATCAGCAGATAGCATTGATTTTTTTGTACATTTGAGCCAATTTTGGTGCATATCCAAGCCATATTAGGACAATTTCATCGTAGGGAAAATAATGACAATATCTGCTCAACTCTACATAAAGGTCGCATCTAAAGCCAATTATACAAAAACTAAAAATCTGTGAGAAGATTGGTTTGCACCAGCAGATAGCATTGATTTTGTTTGTACATTTGAGCCCATTTTGGTGCATATCCAAGCCATATTAAGAAAATTGCATCGTAGGGAAAATAATGACAATAACTGCTCAACTCTACATAAAGGTCGCATCTAAAGCCAATTTTACAAAAAATACAAATCTGTGAGAAGATTGGTTGGCACCAGCAGATAGCATTTATTTTTGTCTACATTTGAGCCCATTTTGGTGCATATCCAAGCCATATTAAGAAAATTTCATCGTAGGGAAATTAAAGACAATATCTGCTAAACTCAACATAAAGGTCGCATCTAAAGCCAATTATACAAAAACTAAAAATCTGTGAGAAGATTGGTTGGCACCAGCAGATAGCATTGATTTTGTTTGTACATTTGAGCCCATTTTGGTGCATATCCAAGCCATATTAAGAAAATGTAATCGTAGGGAAAATAATGACAATATCTGCTCAACTCTACATAAAGGTCGCATCTAAAGCCAATTATACAAAAACAAAAAATCTGTGGAAGATTGGTTGGCACCAGCAGATAGCAATTATTTTTGTGTACATTTGAGCCCATTTTGGTGCATATCCAAGCCATATTAAGAAAGTTTCATCGTAGGGAAAATAATGACAATATCTGCTAAACTCTACATAAAGGTCGCATCTAAAGCAAATCATACAAAAACTAAACATCTGTGAGAAGATTGGTTTGCACCAGCAGATAGCATTGATTTTAGTGTACATTTGAGCCCATTTTGGTGCATATCCAAGCCATATTAAGAAAATTGCATCGTAGGGAAAATAATGACAATAACTGCTCAACTCTACATAAAGGTCGCATCTAAAGCCAATTTTACAAAAAATACAAATCTGTGAGAAGATTGGTTGGCACCAGCAGATAGCATTTATTTTTGTGTACATTTGAGCCCATTTTGGTGCATATCCAAGCCATATTAAGAAAATTTCATCGTAGGGAAATTAATGTTAATATCTGCTAAACTCTACATAAAGGTCGCATCTAAAGCCAATTATACAAAAACTAAAAATCTGTGAGAAGAATGGTTGGCACCAGCAGATAGCATTGATTTTGTTTGTACATTTGAGCCCATTTTGGTGCATATCCAAGCCATATTAAGAAAATTTAATCGTAGGGAAAATAATGACAATATCTGCTCAACTCTACATAAAGGTCGCATCTAAAGCCAATTATACAAAAACAAAAAATCTGTGGAAGATTGGTTGGCACCAGCAGATAGCAATTATTTTTGTGTACATTTGAGCCCATTTTGGTGCATATCCAAGCCATATTAAGAAAGTTTCATCGTAGGGAAAATAATGACAATATCTGCTCAACTCTACATAAAGGTCGCATCTAAAGCCAATTATACAAAAACAAAAAATCTGTGAGAAGATTGGTTGGCACCAGCAGATAGCATTGATTTTTGTGTACATTTGAGCCCATTTTGGTGCATATCCAAGCCATATTAAGAAAATTTCATCGTAGGGAAAATAATGACAATATCTGCTCAAGTCTACATAAAGGTCGCATCTAAAAACAATTATACAAAAACTAAAAATCTGTGAGAAGATTGGTTGGCACCAGCAGATAGCATTGATTTTTGTGTACATTTGAGCCCATTTTGGTGCATATCCAGGCCATATTAAGAAAATTTCATCGTTGGGACAATAATGACAATATCTGCTCAAATGTACAATAAGGTCGCATCTAAAGCCAAGTATACAAAAACTAAAAATATGTAAGGAGATTGGTTGGCACCAGCAGAAAGCATTGATTTTTGTGTACATTTGAGCCCATTTTGGTGCATATCCAGGCCGTATTAAGAAAATTTAATCGTAGGGAAAATAATGACAATATCTGCTAAACTCTTCATAAAGGTCGCATCTAAAGCCAATTATACAAAAACTAAAAATCTGTGGAAGATTGGTTGGCACCAGCAGATAGCAATTATTTTTGTGTACATTTGAGCCCATTTTGGTGCATATCCAAGCCATATTAAGAAAGTTTCATCGTAGGGACAATAATGACAATATCTGTTCAAATGTACAATAAGGTCGCATCTAAAGCCAATTTTACAAAAACTAAAAATCTGTGAGAAGATTGGTTGGCATCAGCAGATAGCATTGATTTTTTTGTACATTTGAGCCAATTTTGGTGCATATCCAAGCCATATTAGGACAATTTCATCGTAGGGAAAATAATGACAATACCTGCTCAACTCTACATAAAGGTCGCATCTAAAGCCAATTATACAAAAACTAAAAATCTGTGAGAAGATTGGTTTGCACCAGCAGATAGCATTTATTTTTGTGTACATGTAAACCCATTTTGGTGCATATCCAAGCCATATTAAGAAAATTTCATTGTAGAAAAAAGAATGACAATATCTGCTCAAGTCTACATAAAGGTCGCATCTAAAGCCAATTATACAAAAACTAAAGATATGTGAGAAGATTGGTTGGCACCAGCAGATAGCAGTGATTTTTGTGTACATTCGAGCCCATTTTGGTGCATATCCAAGCCATATTAAGAAAATTTCATCGTAGGGACAATAATGACAATATCTGCTCAAATGTACAATAAGGTCGCATCTAAAGCCAAGTATACAAAAACTAAAAATCTGTAAGAAGATTGGTTGGCACCAGCAGAAAGCATTGATTTTTGTGTACATTTGAGCCCATTTTGGTGCATATCCAGGCCGTATTAAGAAAATTTAATCGTAGGGAAAATAATGACAATATCTGCTAAACTCTACATAAAGGTCGAATCTAAAGCCAATTATACAAAAACTAAAAATCTGTGGAAGATTGGTTGGCACCAGCAGATAGCATTTATTTTTGTGTACATTTGAGCCCATTTTGGTGCATATCCAAGCCATATTAAGAAAATTTCATCGTAGGGAAAATAATGACAATATCTGCTGAAGTCTACATAAAGGTCGCATCTAAAGCCAATTATACAAAAACTAAAAATATGTGAGAAGATTGGTTGGCACCAGCAGATAGCATTGATTTTTGTGTACATTTGAGCCCATTTTGGTGCATATCCAGGCCATATTAAGAAAATTTCATCGTAGGGACAATAATGACAATATCTGCTCAAATGTACAATTAGGTGGCATCTAAAGCCAAGTATACAAAAACTAAAAATCTGTGAGAAGATTGGTTGGCACCAGCAGATAGCATTGATTTTTGTGTACATTTGAGCCCATTTTGGTGCATATCCAGGCCGTTTTAAGAAAATTTAATCGTAGGGAAAATAATGACAATATCTGCTAAACTCTACATAAAGGTCGCATCTAAAGCCAATTATACAAAAACTAAAAATCTGTGAGAAGATTGGTTGGCACCAGCAGATAGCATTGATTTTTGTGTACATTTGAGCCCATTTTGGTGCATATCCAAGCCATATTAAGAAAATTTCATCGTTGGGACAATAATGACAATATCTGCTCAAATGTACAATAAGGTCGCATCTAAAGCCAAGTATACAAAAACTAAAAATCTGTGAGAAGATTGGTTTGCACGAGCAGATAGCATTTATTTTTGTGTACATTTGAGCCCATTTTGGTGCATATCCAAGCCATATTAAGAAAGTTTCATCGTAGGGAAAATAATGACAATATCTGCTCAAGTCTACATAAAGGTCGCATCTAAAGCCAATTATACAAAAACAAAAAATCTGTGAGAAGATTGGTTGGCACCAGCAGATAGCATTGATTTTTGTGTACATTTGAGCCCATTTTGGTGCATACCCAGGCCATATTAAGAAAATTTCATCGTAGGGACAATAATGACAATATCTGCTCAAATGTACAATTAGGTCGCATCTAAAGCCAAGTATACAAAAACTAAAAATCTGTGAGAAGATTGGTTTGCACCAGCAGATAGCATTGATTTTTGTCTACATTTGAGCCCATTTTGGTGCATATCCAAGCCGTTTTAAGAAAATTTAATCGTAGGGAAAATAATGACAATATCTGCTCAACTCTACATAAAGGTCGCATCTAAAGCCAATTATACAAAAACTAAAAATCTGTGAGAAGATTGGTTGGCACCAGCAGATAGCAATTATTTTTGTGTACATTTGAGCCCATTTTGGTGCATATCCAAGCCATATTAAGAAAGTTTCATCGTAGGGACAATAATGACAATATCTGCTCAAATGTACAATAAGGTCGCATCTAAAGCCAAGTATACAAAAACTAAAAATCTGTAAGAAGATTGGTTGGCACCAGCAGAAAGCATTGATTTTTGTGTACATTTGAGCCCATTTTGGTGCATATCCAGGCCGTATTAAGAAAATTTAATCGTAGGGAAAATAATGACAATATCTGCTAAACTCTACATAAAGGTCGAATCTAAAGCCAATTATACAAAAACTAAAAATCTGTGGAAGATTGGTTGGCACCAGCAGATAGCATTTATTTTTGTGTACATTTGAGCCCATTTTGGTGCATATCCAAGCCATATTAAGAAAATTTCATCGTAGGGAAAATAATGACAATATCTGCTGAAGTCTACATAAAGGTCGCATCTAAAGCCAATTATACAAAAACTAAAAATATGTGAGAAGATTGGTTGGCACCAGCAGATAGCATTAATTTTTGTGTACATTTGAGCCCATTTTGGTGCATATCCAGGCCATATTAAGAAAATTTCATCGTAGGGACAATAATGACAATATCTGCTCAAATGTACAATTAGGTGGCATCTAAAGCCAAGTATACAAAAACTAAAAATCTGTGAGAAGATTGGTTGGCACCAGCAGATAGCATTGATTTTTGTGTACATTTGAGCCCATTTTGGTGCATATCCAGGCCGTTTTAAGAAAATTTAATCGTAGGGAAAATAATGACAATATCTGCTAAACTCTACATAAAGGTCGCATCTAAAGCCAATTATACAAAAACTAAAAATCTGTGAGAAGATTGGTTGGCACCAGCAGATAGCATTGATTTTTGTGTACATTTGAGCCCATTTTGGTGCATATCCAAGCCATATTAAGAAAATTTCATCGTTGGGACAATAATGACAATATCTGCTCAAATGTACAATAAGGTCGCATCTAAAGCCAAGTATACAAAAACTAAAAATCTGTGAGAAGATTGGTTTGCACGAGCAGATAGCATTTATTTTTGTGTACATTTGAGCCCATTTTGGTGCATATCCAAGCCATATTAAGAAAGTTTCATCGTAGGGAAAATAATGACAATATCTGCTCAAGTCTACATAAAGGTCGCATCTAAAGCCAATTATACAAAAACAAAAAATCTGTGAGAAGATTGGTTGGCACCAGCAGATAGCATTGATTTTTGTGTACATTTGAGCCCATTTTGGTGCATATCCAGGCCATATTAAGAAAATTTCATCGTAGGGACAATAATGACAATATCTGCTCAAATGTACAATTAGGTCGCATCTAAAGCCAAGTATACAAAAACTAAAAATCTGTGAGAAGATTGGTTTGCACCAGCAGATAGCATTGATTTTTGTCTACATTTGAGCCCATTTTGGTGCATATCCAAGCCGTTTTAAGAAAATTTAATCGTAGGGAAAATAATGACAATATCTGCTCAACTCTACATAAAGGTCGCATCTAAAGCCAATTATACAAAAACTAAAAATCTGTGAGAAGATTGGTTGGCACCAGCAGATAGCATTTATTTTTGTGTACATTTGAGCCCATTTTGGTGCATATCCAAGCCATATTAAGAAAGTTTCATCGTAGGGACAATAATGACAATATCTGTTCAAATGTACAATAAGGTCACATCTAAAGCCAATTATACAAAACAAAAAATATGTGAGAAGATTGGTTGGCATCAGCAGATAGCATTGATTTTTTTGTACATTTGAGCCAATTTTGGTGCATATCCAAGCCATATTAGGACAATTTCATCGTAGGGAAAATAATGACAATATCTGCTCAACTCTACATAAAGGTCGCATCTAAAGCCAATTATACAAAAACTAAAAATCTGTGAGAAGATTGGTTTGCACCAGCAGATAGCATTGATTTTGTTTGTACATTTGAGCCCATTTTGGTGCATATCCAAGCCATATTAAGAAAATTGCATCGTAGGGAAAATAATGACAATAACTGCTCAACTCTACATAAAGGTCGCATCTAAAGCCAATTTTACAAAAAATACAAATCTGTGAGAAGATTGGTTGGCACCAGCAGATAGCATTTATTTTTGTCTACATTTGAGCCCATTTTGGTGCATATCCAAGCCATATTAAGAAAATTTCATCGTAGGGAAATTAAAGACAATATCTGCTAAACTCAACATAAAGGTCGCATCTAAAGCCAATTATACAAAAACTAAAAATCTGTGAGAAGATTGGTTGGCACCAGCAGATAGCATTGATTTTGTTTGTACATTTGAGCCCATTTTGGTGCATATCCAAGCCATATTAAGAAAATGTAATCGTAGGGAAAATAATGACAATATCTGCTCAACTCTACATAAAGGTCGCATCTAAAGCCAATTATACAAAAACAAAAAATCTGTGGAAGATTGGTTGGCACCAGCAGATAGCAATTATTTTTGTGTACATTTGAGCCCATTTTGGTGCATATCCAAGCCATATTAAGAAAGTTTCATCGTAGGGAAAATAATGACAATATCTGCTCAACTCTACATAAAGGTCGCATCTAAAGCAAATCATACAAAAACTAAAAATCTGTGAGAAGATTGGTTTGCACCAGCAGATAGCATTGATTTTAGTCTACATTTGAGCCCATTTTGGTGCATATCCAAGCCATATTAAGAAAATTGCATCGTAGGGAAAATAATGACAATAACTGCTCAACTCTACATAAAGGTCGCATCTAAAGCCAATTTTACAAAAAATACAAATCTGTGAGAAGATTGGTTGGCACCAGCAGATAGCATTTATTTTTGTGTACATTTGAGCCCATTTTGGTGCATATCCAAGCCATATTAAGAAAATTTCATCGTAGGGAAATTAATGTTAATATCTGCTAAACTCTACATAAAGGTCGCATCTAAAGCCAATTATACAAAAACTAAAAATCTGTGAGAAGATTGGTTGGCACCAGCAGATAGCATTGATTTTGTTTGTACATTTGAGCCCATTTTGGTGCATATCCAAGCCATATTAAGAAAATTTAATCGTAGGGAAAATAATGACAATATCTGCTCAACTCTACATAAAGGTCGCATCTAAAGCCAATTATACAAAAACAAAAAATCTGTGAGAAGATTGGTTGGCACCAGCAGATAGCATTGATTTTTGTGTACATTTGAGCCCATTTTGGTGCATATCCAAGCCATATTAGGACAATTTCATCGTAGGGACAATAATGACAATATCTGCTCAAATGTACAATAAGGTCGCATCTAAAGCCAATTATACAAAAACTAAAAATCTGTGAGAAGATTGGTTTGCACGAGCAGATAGCATTTATTTTTGTGTACATGTGAGCCCATTTTGGTGCATATCCAAGCCATATTAAGAAAATTTCATCGTAGGGAAAATAATGACAATATCTGCTCAAGTCTACATAAAGGTCGCATCTAAAAACAATTATACAAAAACTAAAAATCTGTGAGAAGATTGGTTGGCACCAGCAGATAGCATTGATTTTTGTGTACATTTGAGCCCATTTTGGTGCATATCCAGGCCATATTAAGAAAATTTCATCGTTGGGACAATAATGACAATATCTGCTCAAATGTACAATAAGGTCGCATCTAAAGCCAAGTATACAAAAACTAAAAATATGTAAGGAGATTGGTTGGCACCAGCAGAAAGCATTGATTTTTGTGTACATTTGAGCCCATTTTGGTGCATATCCAGGCCGTATTAAGAAAATTTAATCGTAGGGAAAATAATGACAATATCTGCTAAACTCTTCATAAAGGTCGCATCTAAAGCCAATTATACAAAAACTAAAAATATGTGGAAGATTGGTTGGCACCAGCAGATAGCAATTATTTTTGTGTACATTTGAGCCCATTTTGGTGCATATCCAAGCCATATTAAGAAAGTTTCATCGTAGGGACAATAATGACAATATCTGTTCAAATGTACAATAAGGTCGCATCTAAAGCCAATTTTACAAAAACTAAAAATCTGTGAGAAGATTGGTTGGCATCAGCAGATAGCATTGATTTTTTTGTACATTTGAGCCAATTTTGGTGCATATCCAAGCCATATTAGGACAATTTCATCGTAGGGAAAATAATGACAATACCTGCTCAACTCTACATAAAGGTCGCATCTAAAGCCAATTATACAAAAACTAAAAATCTGTGAGAAGATTGGTTTGCACCAGCAGATAGCATTTATTTTTGTGTACATGTAAACCCATTTTGGTGCATATCCAAGCCATATTAAGAAAATTTCATTGTAGGAAAAAGAATGACAATATCTGCTCAAGTCTACATAAAGGTCGCATCTAAAGCCAATTATACAAAAACTAAAGATATGTGAGAAGATTGGTTGGCACCAGCAGATAGCAGTGATTTTTGTGTACATTCGAGCCCATTGTGGTGCATATCCAAGCCATATTAAGAAAATTTCATCGTAGGGACAATAATGACAATATCTGCTCAAATGTACAATAAGGTCGCATCTAAAGCCAAGTATACAAAAACTAAAAATCTGTAAGAAGATTGGTTGGCACCAGCAGAAAGCATTGATTTTTGTGTACATTTGAGCCCATTTTGGTGCATATCCAGGCCGTATTAAGAAAATTTAATCGTAGGGAAAATAATGACAATATCTGCTAAACTCTACATAAAGGTCGAATCTAAAGCCAATTATACAAAAACTAAAAATCTGTGGAAGATTGGTTGGCACCAGCAGATAGCATTTATTTTTGTGTACATTTGAGCCCATTTTGGTGCATATCCAAGCCATATTAAGAAAATTTCATCGTAGGGAAAATAATGACAATATCTGCTGAAGTCTACATAAAGGTCGCATCTAAAGCCAATTATACAAAAACTAAAAATATGTGAGAAGATTGGTTGGCACCAGCAGATAGCATTGATTTTTGTGTACATTTGAGCCCATTTTGGTGCATATCCAGGCCATATTAAGAAAATTTCACCGTAGGGACAATAATGACAATATCTGTTCAAATGTACAATTAGGTGGCATCTAAAGCCAAGTATACAAAAACTAAAAATCTGTGAGAAGATTGGTTGGCACCAGCAGATAGCATTGATTTTTGTGTACATTTGAGCCCATTTTGGTGCATATCCAGGCCGTTTTAAGAAAATTTAATCGTAGGGAAAATAATGACAATATCTGCTAAACTCTACATAAAGGTCGCATCTAAAGCCAATTATACAAAAACTAAAAATCTGTGAGAAGATTGGTTGGCACCAGCAGATAGCATTGATTTTTGTGTACATTTGAGCCCATTTTGGTGCATATCCAAGCCATATTAAGAAAGTTTCATCGTAGGGACAATAATGATAATGTCTGTTCAAATGTACAATAAGGTCGCATCTAAAGCCAATTTTTCAAAACAAAAAATCTGTGAGAAGATTGGTTGGCATCAGCAGATAGCATTGATGTTTTTGTACATTTGAGCCAATTTTGGTGCATATCCAAGCCATATTAGGACAATTTCATCGTAGGGAAAATAATGACAATATCTGCTCAACTCTACATAAAGGTCGCATCTAAAGCCAATTATACAAAAACTAAATATCTGTGAGAAGATTGGTTTGCACCAGCAGATAGCATTTATTTTTGTGTACATGTAAACCCATTTTGGTGCATATCCAAGCCATATTAAGAAAATTTAATCGTAGGAAAAAGAATGACAATATCTGCTCAAGTCTACATAAAGGTCGCATCTAAAGCCAATTATACAAAAACTAAAAATATGTAAGGAGATTGGTTGGCACCAGCAGAAAGCATTGATTTTTGTGTACATTCGAGCCCATTGTGGTGCATATCCAAGCCATATTAAGAAAATTTCATCGTAGGGACAATAATGACAATATCTGCTCAAATGTACAATAAGGTCGCATCTAAAGCCAAGTATACAAAAACTAAAAATCTGTAAGAAGATTGGTTGGCACCAGCAGAAAGCATTGATTTTTGTGTACATTTGAGCCCATTTTGGTGCATATCCAGGCCGTATTAAGAAAATTTAATCGTAGGGAAAATAATGACAATATCTGCTAAACTCTACATAAAGGTCGAATCTAAAGCCAATTATACAAAAACTAAAAATCTGTGGAAGATTGGTTGGCACCAGCAGATAGCATTTATTTTTGTGTACATTTGAGCCCATTTTGGTGCATATCCAAGCCATATTAAGAAAATTTCATCGTAGGGAAAATAATGACAATATCTGCTGAAGTCTACATAAAGGTCGCATCTAAAGCCAATTATACAAAAACTAAAAATATGTGAGAAGATTGGTTGGCACCAGCAGATAGCATTGATTTTTGTGTACATTTGAGCCCATTTTGGTGCATATCCAGGCCATATTAAGAAAATTTCATCGTAGGGACAATAATGACAATATCTGCTCAAATGTACAATAAGGTGGCATCTAAAGCCAAGTATACAAAAACTAAAAATCTGTGAGAAGATTGGTTGGCACCAGCAGATAGCATTGATTTTTGTGTACATTTGAGCCCATTTTGGTGCATATCCAGGCCGTTTTAAGAAAATTTCATCGTAGGGAAAATAATGACAATATCTGCTAAACTCTACATAAAGGTCGCATCTAAAGCCAATTATACAAAAACTAAAAATCTGTGAGAAGATTGGTTGGCACCAGCAGATAGCATTGATTTTTGTGTACATTTGAGCCCATTTTGGTGCATATCCAAGCCATATTAAGAAAGTTTCATCGTAGGGACAATAATGATAATGTCTGTTCAAATGTACAATAAGGTCGCATCTAAAGCCAATTTTTCAAAACAAAAAATCTGTGAGAAGATTGGTTGGCATCAGCAGATAGCATTGATGTTTTTGTACATTTGAGCCAATTTTGGTGCATATCCAAGCCATATTAGGACAATTTCATCGTAGGGAAAATAATGACAATATCTGCTCAACTCTACATAAAGGTCGCATCTAAAGCCAATTATACAAAAACTAAATATCTGTGAGAAGATTGGTTTGCACCAGCAGATAGCATTTATTTTTGTGTACATGTAAACCCATTTTGGTGCATATCCAAGCCATATTAAGAAAATTTAATCGTAGGAAAAAGAATGACAATATCTGCTCAAGTCTACATAAAGGTCGCATCTAAAGCCAATAATACAAAAACTAAAAATCTGTGAGAAGATTGGTTGGCACCAGCAGATAGCATTTATTTTGTTTGTACATTTGAGCCCATTTTGGTGCATATCCAAGCCATATTAAGAAAATTTCATCGTAGGGAAAATAATGACAATATCTGCTCAACTCTACATAAAGGTCGCATCTAAAGCCAATTATACAAAAACTAAAAATCTGTGAGAAGATTGGTTGGCACCAGCAGATGGCATTGATTTTTGTGTACATTTGAGCCCATGTTGGTGCATATCCAAGCCATATTAAGAAAATTTCATCGTAGGGACAATAATGACAATATCTGCTCAAATGTACAATAAGGTCGCATCTACAGCCAATTATACAAAAACTAAAAATCTGTGAGAAGATTGGTTGGCACCAGCAGATAGCATTGATTTTTTTGTACATTTGAGCCCATTTTGGTGCATATCCAAGCCATATTAAGAAACTTTCATCGTAGGGACAATAATGACAATATCTGCTCAACTCTACATAAAGGTCGCATCTAAAGCCAATTATACAAAAACTAAAAATCTGTGAGAAGATTGGTTGGCACCAGCAGATAGCATTTATTTTTGTGTACATTTGAGCCCATTTTGGTGCATATCCAAGCCATATTAAGAAAATGTCATCGTAGGGAAAATAATGACAATATCTGCTCAACTGTACATAAAGGTCGCATTTAAAGCCAATTATACAAAAACTAAAAATCTGTGAGAAGATTGGTTGGCACCAGCAGATAGCATTGATTTTTGTGTACATTTGAGCCCATTTTGGTGCATATCCAAGCCATATTAAGAAAATTTCATCGTAGGGACAATCATGACAATATCTGCTCAAATGTACAATAAGGTCGCATCTAAAGCCAATTATACAAAAACTAAAAATCTGTGAGAAGATTGGTTGACACCAGCAGATAGCATAGATTTTTTTGTACATTTGAGCCCATTTTGGTGCATATCCAAGCCATATTAAGAAAATTTCATCGTAGGGAAAATAATGACAATATCTGCTCAAGTCTACATAAAGGTCGCATCTAAAGCCAATTATACAAAAACTAAAAATCTGTGAGAAGATTGGTTGGCACCAGCAGATAGCATTGATTTTTGTGTACATTTGAGCCCATTTTGGTGCATATCCAGGCCATATTAAGAAAATTTCATCGTACGGACAACAATGACAATATCTGCTCAAATGTACAATAAGGTCGCATCTAAAGCCAATTATACAAAAACTAAAAATCTGTGAGAAGATTGGTTGGCACCAGCAGATAGCATTGATTTTGTTTGTACATTTGAGCCCATTTTGGTGCATATCCAAGCCATATTAAGAAAATTTCATCGTAGGGAAAATAATGACAATATCTGCTCAACTCTACATAAAGGTCGCATCTAAAGCCAATTATACAAAAACTAAAAATCTGTGAGAAGATTGGTTGGCACCAGCAGATAGCATTTATGTTTGTGTATATTTGAGCCCATTTTGGTGCATATCCAACCCATATTAAGAAAATTTCATCGTAGGGAAAATAATGACAATATCTGCTCAACTGTACATAAAGGTCGCATCTAAAGCCATTTATACAAAAACTAAAAATCTGTGAGAAGATTGGTTGGCACCAGCAGATAGCATTGATTTTTGTGTACATTTGAGCCCATTTTGGTGCATATCCAAGCCATATTAAGAAAATTTCATCGTAGGGACAATAATGACAATATCTGCTCAAATGTACAATAAGGTCGCATCGAAAGCCAATTATACAAAAACTAAAATTCTGTGAGAAGATTGGTTGGCACCAGCAGATAGCATTTATTTTTGTGTACATTTGAGCCCATTTTGGTGCATATCCAAGCCATATTAAGAAAATTTCATCGTAGGGACAATAATGACAATATCTGCTCAAATGTACAATAAGGTCGCATCTAAAGCCAATTATACAAAAACTAAAAATCTGTGAGAAGATTGGTTGGCATCAGCAGATAGCATTTATTTTTTTGTACATTTGAGCCCATTTTGGTGCATATCCAAGCCATATTAAGAAAATTTCATCGTAGGGAAAATAATGACAATATCTGCTCAACTGTACATAAAGGTCGCATCTAAAGCCAATTATACAAAAACTAAAAATCTGTGAGAAGATTGGTTGACAGCAGCAGATAGCAATTAATTGTGTGTACATTTGAGCCCATTTTGGTGCATATCCAAGACATATTAAGAAAATTTCATCGTAGGGACAATAATGACAATATCTGCTCAACTGTACAATAAGGTCGCATCTAAAGCCAATTATACAAAAACTAAAAATCTGTGAGAAGATTGGTTTGCATCAGCAGATAGCATTTATTTTTTTGTACATTTGAGCCCATTTTGGTGCATATCCAAGCCATATTAAGAAAATTTCATCGTAGGGACAATAATGACAATATCTGCTCAACTGTACAATAAGGTCGCATCTAAAGCCAATTATACAAAAACTAAAATTCTGTGAGAAGATTGGTTGGCACCAGCAGATAGCATTTATTTTTGTGTACTTTTGAGCCCATTTTGGTGCATATCCAAGCCATATATTTAAAGACCCACACAAGTCTATATTATTATAGCAAGTCTAGCTCACTGCAGTTTCAGGCTGAAAATGAACAGCTTCAGTGGGCTCCTTTCAATTTTAATAGTAGAAAACTGCATTTTATATCTATTTTCATTTCAGAGACTGAAATTTAGTCTATCTGGGATTAGATAGAAGGATAAATGCAACCTGCACAATGTTATTCTGACCGTATTTTACAGCATAAGAGGGGTACTTAGCGTATACTCAGACCATTCGTCACAAAAGTTTGTCAGGAGCTTATATTAAACTATAACTGCTAGCTTCACTTAACTTCTTACACATGCCAACCTTTGTTCCTAGATGTGTCATTTTGCTGATAGACCTTTATTGTAATAAAATTGTGTGGTTTCCATTGAAACATGACAATTACTCAATGGAAAGTCATTTTGTCCAGAGTTTATCATCTTAACTTTACAAGTCAGCTTCACCAAACTTCTTTCACCCAGCTTCACCAAACATTCCTAGATGTGCCTTTTGAGGTGAAAATCTATGTTTTATTTTGTATTGTTTGGTTTGCATGGAAACATCACTTAAACTGTGGCTCTATTATGACTGCAATTGAGCCAAATTGTGCTTTTTTGAGGATATAATAAATGTTAAATTTTGGGTTTTTCGTGATTTACTAGTTGAAATATGACAAAAAAATTATGTTATTGTCACTTTTTTTTATCATGACTTGCATGACAGCTACACGAAGATCCAAAAAAGAAAGGTATAAATATCTGAGCCTTGCATGAATTCAATCATTGAACATTGGTTAATAGTTCGAAAGTTAACTGATTCAATTGAGGGATTGCGTTGTCTGTGGTTTTACCATTCGAATGAGGATTTTCTGGGCTTGTCCGACAACAATTTGCAAATGAAAACTAAGTGTTGAAAAACAATGCAGGTGTTGAACAACAGTCAATTCTGGTAGTTTAACAAACGCAAAGGTATAACTTATAGTTGAATCATATCTTCCTACATGTATTCAATGGCCTCAAAATGTTGATGTTGAGATGGGTAGATGAGTTATTCACGTGTGCTGATCATTTGGAAAATAAATAAGGATGTGGTTCAAAAGTTACTCAACCAACTTAAGGTTAAAAACAATGCATCATTGAATATTAATACGGAACAATATAAACATATATGTATTCAATGACCTTCAAATTTTTGTGTAAAGAGTGGTATTCACGTGTTTAATATGATGATTGTTTAGAAAATACTTAGTAATGCAATTCACAAAGTAATATTATTATAGAAAAACTTGAAACACTAGACACAAAATCTCCAGTATTACAGCTTCTCACTCAATGGGTAAGTCGTTTTTTGTCTATAAAGTGTATGAAGATGTTAAGAGGTTCGAATGAATTCAATAACTTTGATTAAAGTGCCTGCTTGATTACGCCTATGCATGTTAAATTATTGAAGGAAAATTTAGACAATCGTAATTTGCCCTTGGTGATCACGTGTTTGAGCGATTTTAGTAATGCAATGTTGGTGTCCGACCATCCGCAATCCAATCATCGAGGTTGGAGGAATGTTATGTTTTCAGATGAGTCCATGTCAACTTCCCAGTGGATTTCCTTGACAGATCAACTATACACAAGAAGATGAGTACAAATATATACTTGGTTAAGCCAATACTTACCCAATACCCAACATGTTTGAAAGATTTGAGCAATACATTGTTGGTAACCTGCCACCATCCTTGGGATTGGGATAATTGACCTTGGAGGAATGTAACGTTTTAAGAAGAATCCAGTTCAACTTCACAGAGGATTTCCTGGAAAGATGGGTGTGACATCGATGATAGGAGATTTCTCGACATAAACGACATAAACGACATGATGGAATTTCATGGGTTGTTCTATTGCTAAGAGTTTTGTTATAGATCTAAACCATACCATCTTCTTGTAGCCAAATGAGGGGATTTTGCGTAATGACGTTGCAGTCATTTCATACTGTATTAACTTTGATGTTTTACCCTTAGTATTGTTCGTCAGCAGTTTTGAAAGATGGAATTATTTGTCTCAATTGTCTTGTGTTGCTATCATAATTTCATTATTTTGGAATTATGATTGAGAGTTTTAAATCTTTCCAATATCCCTTACCTTTTTGAAATGGTTTAATAGTTTCCTTGAATTTGTGAGAAAAGGCATGTATGTCCATATCAAATAAGATAACACATAGCAGGTTTCATGTATGTACAAGAACCCCCGAATAAGCATTCGCTTATCATTGCATTCATTTTGTTAGATTACACTTGTTGATTTCTTGAGAAACATTTCAACGACATACGCATTATATGTTTTAATGTAAATTTTGATGTCCTTTTGCTCATTGATTATGAGCACACTAATTACACACAATGCGTCTAAACACTAATGACTTGGCCCTAACAAATTCCCTCTGTGACATATGCCAAGTAAAAGTGACGACAACTATAATAGCTGAGTCAATGATGACCTCTGATGCATCATTGAAGGCAATGAGGCCATTGACCTATCAGTAATGGTGTAAAGATCTGTAGGTGACACATTAGTCGCAAGGTTGTGTACTCTGGCTGGGACTTGTACAATGTGAAGTCCATTCGATCTGACCTAATTGATCATTAGATTGTTTGATATGTTGATCACTTCTAGAGGTAGTGGGGTAACACTGGTCGGGGCGAATTTGCCTTACTTTCAAATAAAATGATCTTTAAACGAAATGGATATAGGTGTATAATGATAAAAAATGAAATTGAAAGCTATGTTAACTCTTTAGAAATAACATAATCTAATTCAGTGGCTACCGGTATCCTAATGCTAATTTAATAAGTGTCACAAATGGTTGCCTAGGGCGTTATTGCATTGCACAGAGTGAAATAAACATGATATAGCTGTTAGCAGGAACAAACTCCAAATAATTTCACATAACTTATGGGGTAAATGTTACACCATGACAGTAATTAAAATATCAAGGTTACAAAACGTATCTGTAAATTTTGTAAAATACATGTATATATATATTAGTTAAAACGTTTTTCTTCATCTTTACATCTTTTAAATGATAATCGAAAACGGTCATATGTTTTGATAAGTCAAAGTTTTACCTCCCAACTTTACTAGTTATCTGACATATCAAACACTACAAATATATAATTATTATAAAAAGTTCAGAAGATTCTACTTCCCTGACATTGACGTGCTCTATTGTCCGGTTTTCGATCATTAATCATGACTTAATCCTGCGGGTCAGGGTCCGCGAGTCCGACACACGTAGCGTCACTTGGCTGATTAGATAGCACTAACAAAATATATATCATTAATCATGGAATAAAAACAACCAGAATTTCCTTTTATCGAAAACATTTTATGAAGCATAATATAAGACATTTGAATCCAACAACAAATAATCTCAAACTCAGAATGAGGCCCGTAAATTAAAAAGGAGCCTCACGACCTTCTATCAGTCGACGATACGGATTCGTTATCAATATCTCCTGGAAAGGAAATGCATAAATTCGTGTGCCCAACACATTTGCTGTTCCCACCAGGGCGACCCTGTCAATCATGCAATGTACACCTGTCACTCAGCTGTCACATGACAGAAAACAGACGCTGCATATACCAGCACTATATAGTACGTACACTTGTAATTCAACCAGTGATAACCATGTTGTTTTAATGTGGCGTGTTGTCGGATTCATTTAACATATCAAAAGATTTTGGTAAATATCTCACAAATATGATATACGTTTGAAAGAAATAAATGACCCACTTTCATGGGTTGTTTCAAATATTGTCTGTATCATAAAGCATAAATACATGTCACATTTTGACAAACTGACATTTGGGCCTGATATACTCTTTCACTTTCAAATGTAAAACGAATTCCCCTCGGGGTTATAAAGTTTTGTCATTGTCATTCATTTATCTAAGTAGGGATTTGTTTGTCCATCATGTAACCATAAGCATGTGCATGTTTAATAAGGTTATCGTAATGAGCCATAGAGCGCATAACACGCATGCACTTTTTTTTATAAGGTATGTTTATTATGAACATCATATTTCATTCTTTATATTCTCCTAAAGCCTATTATCTCAAAACTATCTAATTCCTTGGCATATAAGTACAAAGTAAAGCCACAAAAAGACAAGATGTTAAAAAATGTTGGTAGCGCCTTGCAAATGCACTATATAAAATCGTGGATATCAAATATCAAATGTTATTATCATTATTAAAACATGCCATTGAAAAGCCTTAATCAAGCTTATAAATTAACCAATAATTTGTTTCATTCTATGTTTCTTTTATTTCCTAAAACTTTGAAAACAAGTGTAAGCCAAGGTCATTGACCTATCCACAACAATATGTGGGTTTTTAGACTTTTACGTTGCTCCCATTGAAAATCATTTTTTAAGAGACCTAGTTAATATACAGAGTTTTCTTTACAAAAGGTGTCTTTGGACCATCCTTCTATAAAGCGTTTTTATTCAATGCCCCAGCGGGCTACTTTCGACGTTAAGTGTGAACCGAAACGAGGCTATTGTCATGCGCAGTTGGGTGGAAACTCATCGTTTGAGTGACAAATCACGTGACCGCTGAAAGTATGAAGAGATAGGAAGGTTTACATAAGATGATGCGTGTACTCAGAACGTACCCGTTAACCTCAAGGGACTTTTGAAAGGTTGAAATGAATACTAATGGCATATTTATCTATTTTTGTCTAAAGTTAAATGTTTGCAGCCTCTGTTGAAACATGTCCTACGGTTGTGAAATGTCTACTTGAACTGCGCTTTATCTACTCAACAGGTTAATGTGCGTTTTTGTTTTTCTGCTGGCGATCTTTTTAGTGTGAACATCATTCGTTTAAGGGTAATGAATTGACGTATCTTATCCGATCTTTGTTCGAACTTATTGTTTGATATAGGTTTCCATGCATGAAACAACATTTATTTTACTTCTCATGGAATGGAATAATATTTTAAAGTATATATTATTCATGTCCGTTTTGGCAGAGAAAATGTCTTTTGCCGATTCCATGAAGCAATTACACATTATCAGTGTTCAGTTTCCTGTGTTTTTTAAAGTTATTCGTATTTTATTTTTTCTTTAATGTTTTTCGTTTGAAGTGTTTTACTTTGAGGTTTTCGTCTTTTTATATATTTGGAATAACACAAAAAACTAATTAAAAAATCTTAACAGACTTGAAACATTTGTTAATTACTTAAATGAAAGAACAAGTCATGTTGATTTAACCTCTGTTCTATTACGACGAAATCCGTGGGTTCCGGCAGTTTCCCCTGGCGGAAAAACCGTATCACAATCCATTTGAATTTCTTTATCAAATGACAACGCTTCGTGCATGGAAAGGGTGGTTCATATCACAATGCTTTTTGCCTTGATTCAGAAGCCAAAACGATGATTAAAGAATAGCGTCGCTGATTGCACAACTAACTTTGATTGCCTCCAATCAGGCATCTCCCATTCTATCCCACAAAGTCGGCGTAATATAACAGAGGCTAAATCAACATGAGTTGATCTGCCTCTGTCGGGAGAGAATGATGAAAGAATAGCTTTATAAAAAATATCTAAAGGTAAATGCAAATTATTTTTATTGTATCATTGACCAAACTTTATTATTCTATACAACTTCATCTATAATCATGACTGACCATGCCCGTGTTACCCCTTTGTTTTGAGATTTCTTTTCATATTCGCATATGAAATTTCATGGCATGTCTGTCAAGTCCGACATTTTGGATCAGATACATAAATCAGTGCCATTTCACGTGACGCTATTGTGCGCATGCCCAGTAAATATGCCATAATTGAGTTGCGCACAAATTCAGTAGCATAATCTTTAGGTCATCAAGTACATAAACAACTCGATTACAGTCTCTATTGTTTACGGGTTTATTTATTGAAAAAATCCGAAAATTATCCGCTTTACAGGGCTTTTGTGTTTTTTATTATATTTATGTTTCAATTCAATAGCGTCAAGCAAACTTTTCATAACATGTCATTAATATCGTAAAATGATCTCCTCTGAGGGTGAAAGCATTTAAATGGCCTCGCCCGATTGAGAATGACATGACAGGTCATTACAGCATGCATTTGTGATCTCTCCCTTAATTTTACATGAATAATCTTCAAGTGATCTTCGAATTAAGATTTATAATACATTTTTCGTGGATTCGTGAAAATATTCAACTCTCTCTCTGAATCGTGAAAATAGTCAATTGACCATGGCTCTTTCATATTTATAATCAATCGCTAAACCTCATACATGTAAACTCATGGGCAAAAGAAACGCTGGGTATTTTTCAAACGAAGGATAAACAAATTATGTATGCCATGTAAATTCGATTTCGAATGTGTTTGATAAAAAAAATATTTGGAGAATTATTGTTCATAATTTTAACCATGATGGCATGGAGCGTTTTGTACTGTGGTTGTCTAAACATTGTTGGGGTGCTAACATTGCTGTTTTCAGGTACTTTTTTGTTAATTATTATTTTGAAATTAAGTTTGAATTTCGGAAATGTATATCAGAAGTTTATTTGAGATACTGTTAATGAAAAACATCCACTTTGAATTTTCTGCATTGATATGTCTTCGCGTTATAACGTCTATAAATATGCAAAAAATGACCAAATTGGCTCTCCAATCTCGCTTATTTAAGGAGATAGCAAATTGATGATATTTTGACAAGCGTTTTCTAAGGCGCCATGCAAAAACATCAACACAAAATGATTCAAACAAGGCAAACATAGTTGCGTTTACTTCTAAGGAAACTTTGCCACTCTGCTTCATTCACATTTATCTTACATGGAATAAAATATCCTGACATTTATGTTACCAGCGTTTCTTTTGCCCGTGAGTTTACATTCTCCATTACTTGATTTTCGTAGTGGAAATGAGGCCGTAGGTAGAGAAAAGGATTAGCCTACAGAAAAAAGTGGAATGGTTCCATTTTTCTTAAAGATGGACTGAAATGCTATATGGCAACTTTCGGGATTCATGAAATAGTGATAACAATTTCACATGGACTCAACTTTAAATTTCTGAAATCGACCTAGAAACGGCTTAATTACGACTGTATAAATAACACCGCCTAATTAGGCCGGCGAACAGAATAAAACGCACTGAAGCGTGACTGACCCGTGACGTGTTAGTAGGTGATGTGATAACCCGTTGTGTGCCCTCGTTATGTAAAACAACACAAGCTAACAGTACAGCTCGATGTTTAACCGTCGATTAAACACCCTATACAAAATCCAAACATCTCAAACCTTCAATAAATCGGTAGTTTATTTATTCAACTGGCAATTTGTATTGATGAAAATGTAAGACACTGATTCAAAACGAAGTTGTGCGCATAATGCTACAGCATGTAGATGGTCTCGCTTTGCGCAATGTTGTCATAAGACTGCACGTGAGAACCCGGAAGTATTTTCGTCATAAACAATTGCTCACGTGTGAACCGTTTTATCTTCGTGCACAGTTGTTTGTTGTTATTGAATATAACTTTAGTAGCACAACAGAAAGGATGTAATTATACAATACTATTTTTCATACATTTGAACCAATTTTTTAAAAATGCCTTTGACTTCATTTTGTAACAAGATAAAGAAAATATACGTTTTTCTTAGTTATTTCATTTAGTGATGGATAAGTTACAATTCTCAATGAAAGGCATGTATTGGATGATGACTGATGTCTTGTTTAAAACATTATTTTAATAGGGCATTTCAATGACAATCTTAATGTTTTCACTCTTGTACATAGAAGAGATATTGTTCACAACAATACCCGATACATGGCCCAACAGAATGAAGATTTATTAATGAACCTTATTCAAAATAATTATCAGATAGAGCAAAAAAAGTATTTCTAATTTCAACAGGTTATAATTTACCAATCGGAGAAAAAAGGGACGTTAAGGAATACACTTGCTATTTGATGTTACCTAATAAGCTGATGTCATAAAATAGCCAGGTGTTGATGATTGTGCATTATATAACCTACCTGCTATAGTCATCATTTGATAGCTTTAAATTAGGAAACAGACAGGAAATACGATAGACAATAAAGTAATTGAGTAATAGGTGAGTATCTGATCTAAAGAAAGTAAATAACACCTGCAGACCAATGTCATTGTTTATTCAACCTTTTTACACAACGTTCAAATCTAAATGTGAGCATTGTAATATGGGTTATTACCATAAATCAGCCAAAAACTTTGTGCTATGTTTTATATTTTACTAATCTCTTTTTTCTCTGCATGCCAAACTGTTCATTCAGTGAAAATGCGAGCTCGAAACAGAAAATCGGTGTAGTGATCGGAACACGTGAGTTCGATGTAGATTGTCACATTGTTCGGTTTGACCTTACACAGCGGGTCAATTTGGCGTGAAACGATCAATGTGATGGGAATTTGTCTACGGAAACTTCATCAGGAGATATTCTAGGACAGTTGACAGCAACACAATGATATGACATACTGTTAATCGCTTGGAAAACGCAGAACTACGGATTTCGCCTACCATTTTCCATATAAGCAGACGAACGCTTCGCCTACTGCCACGTCACTTCCGGTATCCCCTGCCCGTGACCTCTCAGCCTTGTTTTGGTTTGTCGCTGGACGGCGACGAGCAGACGCCTTGTTACGCAATGTTTACTTAGCTGTAGCTTCATTGAGAAACTGTGTATCGTTGCTGTTTTGGCCTAATATTTATGTTATATAAACTGAATACCAAAAGAAACTTTGCAATTTTAAAACTGAAATTTCGAAAACGATCTCATATTTACATTTTCATTTAAGGTGGCAATGAAATAGTTGAAACTCACACTTTCAACTTGAAAACTTTTAATTGAGCAATATTCATGCATTTTTGCAGAAATGGCAAAAATGTCATAATCACGTGACGTTTCTGCTGAAACCATATCACGTGACAAAAAAGATTGATAACTGTTCATAATGAATGTTTGTCACTCCAAAAGTGAAAAAATCACCTTAAAAGCAGTAAACGGTAAAGCAAAAAATATCGCAAATCCCCTCTAAAATTTACAAAATTGATCAAAAACAGCCCTTTTTACAATAATCGGTAGTGTTCCTTCATTTCTAATGGTAACTTGATCCGACTATACAGACATGTTGTGAGGATTGCTGACAACCCTGAAACATAAAAAAACAGTTGTTTTTTCACTGCATGAGAGCCGATATCTGTGACGTTAGACCACCGCCAACGTGGTCTCTTAGTGACGTCAGAGATAGCAAACATCAAAGGTCGGCATGTTGTTATGTTCTCGTGCACTTTATGACTTTGGATAGATCTAATCAAAGCTCATCGACTGCTAAGTTGACAGCTATTGGTCACTAAACATCGAAACATGGCAATTTCACTCGAAGTTATAACGTCAGAATTGGCATGCAATAACATGATTTAATTGGGATTGTTGAGCTCTTAAGGCTGGTTACCATTTGTACGACTCAAAGATGTATCAATATGACAAGAAAGACTTGTGTCCACACATTCCCATTTATGGAAAAGCTTCGATGCAGACAAAATGTAAAGTTGAACCTGCTGACAGCAGACGTATTTTAACGTTTGACCTTTTTGGTTACTTATGGCAGATTTGGAAGTTATAACACTCGGGCTGCTCAAACCTGGTACTAAAGTAGCACATTTTAGTACTTTAACGAAATTATTGCGAAAACATCATTTCAACAAACGTCTGAACAACCAAAATTTTGACCCCTGCCCACTTCAGATCAAATAAGTGCAAAACTGGGTTTCCCACCTTTAATTTGGATTCGCTGGTTGTTTAAACAAATGATTGATTACTAAGAGGTACTTTTTTTTAAATTTCTATCGTTTTTCATTCTTCAATCAGAATCATTACAGAATGGTGCAAAGTTTCTTTTGGTATTCAGTTTAGTTATTTGACCAATATCTTATGAAAAATATATTTAAAAAAAGGTTATACAGCGGCTCTTTAATGACTTACCTTAGAAAACATAGACAATAATCGTCGAGGTTGCAATATGCGTTTTTATTTGCAAATACTCGATTTAAGAATGCCACATGTTGTTATTTGCATTTGTCAATAAAAAAAAGTCTATCTCTTTGTCCTTTTTGTCAGCCTCATATATAGGCTCAATAATTCTGAAAAATGAACTAATCTTTTTTTTTTTTACATTTGTTTTATAAAAAAATAACTCCCCTTTCAATACATGTAATTTGTTGTCAGCCTGAAATTGAAAAAAAATAATTCCAAATCAAAAACAATAATTTTAACTCGATTTTTAGGATTTTACATTTTTCTATAAACAGATGATATATCTTTACAAATAATTTCTCTTTCTGAGCCTTGGTAACATAGGTTAATTAATTTTATAAAACCCCACTTATCTTCTATGCCCTAAACCTGTCGAACTAACATTTCATTGTAAGTTTATTCCCCTGTACAATGCATTACAACCACTAAAGCGCAGGAATTATAGATGTAAGTGGTATGATCTCATTTGACGCACTTTAAAAGAGTTCATAACGACATGAAGGAACAACAGGAAACAAAAAAGAACAAGTCTTTGAAGATTAATTAATATTAATACATTCATAATTATTACGATAAGAAAATGCGATTAGTATAGCGGGAAGTCTTTATTCACTAAGTGTTTATAGAGAACCAAAGCCACCCACGCCCGTCTCCATCTTCCTAAGGCAAAACGTGAACCAATCTCAGAAAAAACTTTGAATGAAAGATTCGAACTATTCACTTTCCCGGGATACGAACTAGGCCTGTTTAGGTTTCCTCTCCACCACGTTCTAACATCAGCCACCAAAGTGAAGGGAAATATAAGTCAAAAGGGTACAAATTACAACAATACGTTTTGAAAAAAAAATGGCGGCCAGAGGGAATCTCCATTGCGTGAGTTTTTATCCCGATTGGAACAATATTTAATTCTTTGCCTTTGGGACACGGTCGAGTTTAATCAGGCTTTATCCCTCATCAGGCCTTGATGAATTTTATCATATTTAATATGCCGACTCTTCAGCGTGCTGGTATGAACTTTGCATGACACTTAATCCGGAGAGCGAACTCAACAGTAACTTAAATAAAGATTATAACCCGAGGAAGTGTGTCATATAAATTTTACGAAACGAGTTGAATTTTTTGTATGACCCTAGGGTTGTACACAAATTTGCACGAGTTTCGTAAAAGGCAAAGTAGGCACTAATACACTGTTTAATTACATCTCGTGTATCATGCGGACGTCATATGTAATCGTTAACGTGGCGTCACAATATTAGCGCGGCAGGAGTGATGGTCATGTCGGCGAGCCGATTTATTTCAGCGAGTAATAAATAAATGCTTAACTCGGTCCCGGTCAATATCATTTTTATGAAACTCGCTCTCGCTCGTTAAATACCATACCACTCTCTCGTTTTATAAAAATGTTATTAAACGGGACGTCGTTTAGTACTCTCAATAAATATCGCCGTCAGTTGATTTCAGCATTTGCGTTCCGTCTGCGCGTACATTTTTCCAAAACAACTAGTAGGATGGAGGGTATTTGCGAGGAGGGGAGGTAACTCAAGATAACCCGCAGTCTCTATTGGCGCTGCAATCAAACAATGAATAATGTCTTACTAAAGGGGCAGTAGCACGTTTTTAGGGGGAATATAAGGTGATGTCAGGAAAATGAAAATAAATGGTTTCAATCTTAAGACAATGTATCTAAACTCAATAAAGCAGTAATAAATCAAAATTATTATGAAAAGTTAAGTCATGCAATTCCTTTTATTACCCAAAATGAATTAAAGGTGTTCACACAAAAATGGCTGCCAATGCATATTATGTGAATCTTCATACTTTGTCCTCTCACTATGGATGATTGGCTTGTGTAATGAGATGTTTGACACTATCAAAGTAATACATTTACCATTAAGGTCCAATTATCAGTGAAAAATTTAAAATATAAAATTGTCAAAAAACGTGATACTGCTCCTTTAAAGCAAGGCTTGAATTTGTCGCTTATGGGGACTTGCTTTATTGAAGTTGTACATGTACATGACTAGAAGCAGTCAGTGTTTGTTTATAACAGAGTGACAAAACCTATCTACCCCAATACCTGTCTTCCAGCTTGTTTCCTGACCTATGCGTTGAAACATAATTACAGGTCTTATTAAAACCAACCTTGTTCCAAATAATAAAATTGTAAAAATATTGACTCCACCGGATTTCGAACTCAATCCATCCAGGGTTTCCTCTCCGTCTCATGGGGTCAAGCAACGTGATAGAGCACGTTCGATTCCCGGTAACTGCAATATTTTGAAACATCTGTTATTTATAATATTAATATTGCATAGAAAAACTATTATTATATAAATTCGTTAATTTGATTAATGTATGACAACACTTTTGAAAAATTCATGCAAATTTGTGTTTTGCCCACGTCCCTAGCTTTGGCAATGCAAAAAATGTCTGAGAGGTAACTTTACAGGTCTTGGGTATAATCTCCATATTTAAGTAAGCACCCATTTGACAATTCGAGGCCGATATTCTATGAAATTAAATGCAGTATCGTCAAGGGTGATAAAGAACTAATATTATCAAATGAACAAATGTTTGATTGATAAGAATCATCAATAATTCACAATAAAAACAAACAATTATTTCCATTTTGTTCATCCTTCTCTACGAATCAATTCCCCTGATAAACGTGTTCACAGCATCTGAAATGTATGATGTCAATTACACACTAACAGGCTACAAAACACAGACGCTTACACCCAAGGGATTGTCAATTGCACAGACCAATGAAATCAACATCAACAGTAGCAGGAGAATTACTGGCGTCATTGAAATATCTCACAGGATTACATCAATGTTGTACGTCGCTAGTCAATTCCTTCGAGAATTCTAATAGGAGAATGTTGGAATTTCGATATAAGAAATGAAACGAATGGAAACCTGACAATCTGCGTTATATCTCAAACAGTTTAAAAAAGAAGAGGATTCACACCAACATGGAGATATAGGAATATCGATTGATTTTTTATCATTTCTAATAATTTTTGAAGATTCTATTTAAAATTTCAATTGTGTAAAATTAATATGATAAATGATGTTTCCCAGATATTTTTTCACGGTTAAAACTTTTCTGGAAAGCTTATAAACGTTAATATTAGAATTGATTAAACGCAGAAAATTAATTACTGATAAAAATTGGAATTGTTAATCAGATATGGGGGAAAATAATCTAATATATAAATGTTCCAAAGACGGGAAAGAAAATTCAAACGCTTGAATGTAAAGAAATGAGAACAAATAATAGTATTGAGCAGAGAGTGAGGATATCACCATAGCAACGAGCTTTGAATGATGCATTTTCTCCTGGAACATGTTCTGCATAATATCATTCTGTGAGGCGGATACAGTAGCCGGTCGTATAGAGATGGTCCCTGTCAGGCATGTACCTTGGTAAGTAAATGTACGTATTGTAGTTATCGAATCATTTTGTAGATTATGTCAAATCGAAATATGCATGTGATGTAAGGTCGGATGTATTTTGTTTAGATTATTTTTTTACAATCAATATTTCAGAGGGTCAAACATGTCATCATAAGATAATCGTAGAATACAGAATAATGAGAAAACTTCATGCGACCAGTTATGTGTGAACGCCTTTTAATTGTTTGAGTTCAGTGGTGCAGCTAAACCAACCTTAGCACATGCTTTTAAGGACTCCTTTTCTTGATTAAAAATATTTTATAAGATTTGTAACATTTGTTTCCCGTTACCTACTTTCCCTATGCAAGCGTGTTACAATGCCTTTAAAGGGGCAGTAGCACGTTTTTAGGGGGAATATAAGGTGATGTCGGGAAAATGAAAATTAATGGTTCCAATTGAAAAACAATGTATTTAAACTAAATGGAGTAGTAATAATTCAAATATATAACGTAAAGGTTAGCCATGCGATTCCTTTTCTTACACAAAATGAATTAAAGGTGTTCACACAAAAATGGCCGCCAATGGATTTTATGTGAATCTTCATACTTTGTCCTTTGACTATAGATGATTGGCTTGTGTAATGACATTTTTGAAACTGTCAAAATAATACATTTAACATTAACTTACAATTATCAGTGAAAATTTAAAAATATAAGAGAGAGAGAGAGAGAGAGAGAGAGAGAGAGAGAGAGAGAGAGAGAGAGAGAGAGAGAGAGAGAGAGAGAGAGAGAGAGAGAGAGAGAGAGAGAGAGAGAGAGAGAGATAAGGATAGAGAGATATATATTCTTTATTTCCTCCAGTTTCAACCGAGGATCACAACATTTAAACAATACATTTATTTACACAAAAACAATGATACAATGATATATATAAATACACCATATGTATTTCAAATACAGTCTTGAGTTATACAATAGATACGAACATATAGTTACTGAAAGTATCATTGTAGGAAATGATGTTTCAAGTCGTGTTTCCTTTATTTCATTTTTTTTCTTTAGTGAACTGAAAATAAAACTTAAAGGGACAGTCCAATCGGGGTATTGATTATTTTTTGTGGAAACAAAATTCAAGACTATTTCCCTGTTAAAACTCATATATAACTATTACAATGTTCATGGTTATTTCACAATTATTTTCAAATATGTAAGTGAGAGAATCATTTGTACATGTATTTGTTCTACATTTAACAATTTGACAAAAAATAATGCATCACTGCCTCCTCTTGAATTTCCACAAAAATACCCCAACATGACTGTCTCTTTAAGTGGATGCTACATGTATTTGTCTTCAATGCAAATGTCACTTTGTTTGATATCGTTCTCGACATTTGTTTTAGAGTTATACGAATATAAAGTTTTTGATAATTATTGTATACCTTTGTTTATTAATTTCAATGTTTGTGGATTCGGAGAGGGGAAAAATCGCTTTGCAAATTCTTACAAGTTTTCCAAGTTCAATTATTAAGATATGACCTCAACACTACGCTATACTATAATCAGCAAAACGGCGTGTCGCAATTTCTTTATCTTATTTCAATGAGATTGTTAAGATGCATTTAGATCTGTTATCGAAAAAATGTATTTTGTCAGATACTGTTCTAGTAAGTTCAAAATGCATTATCAAAAATATAGTGTTTAGAAACTGCTGACAATGGCAATATGTGTCACTGTTACTAGGAGGGCCGATCGAGGGTTAACTCCATGTTCAACATGAACAGATAAGAGAACAAAGCTCACAATTCTGATTTACGTGATCGTGGGGCAGTAATCTCTCTATCTAGATAAACGATCTTGTTCTACGGGTACTGCAGGATATTATACAGGTATTAAATACACAGGACAATTGGAACGCCGTTTGATTATGTACCTCAACCGTGGGTTGGATTGTCTCTACAGAAACGAAATATGGTAAGCCTTGGGAAATTTATATTTTTTCAATTGTTTCCTCAAAAGCAAAACCCATTATTATAGCAACTAATTGGTTGCTTTGAGTTATAGTACATGTAAGGTTATTTAAAAAAACTCTTAACTGTTTACAAGTACAAAATTAAGTTTTATTTGTTTTCCTTTAGTTGTTGCATTTTAATTTAGAGGCAAGTTATTTTTTATGCTTTTATTCATGTATTTCATTTTAAGGACTTCAAGTGTATTAGATTATGACTGCTCTTTTAAAGGGGCAGTAGCACGTTTTTTGACAATTTCATATTTTCAATTTTTCACTGATAATTGTAAGTAAATGCTAAATGTATAACTTTGATAGTGTCAAAAATCTCATTACACAAACCAAACATCCATAATCAGAGAACAAATTATAAAGATTCTCATAAAATCCATTGGCAGACATTTGTGTGAACACCTTTAAGTCATTTTGTTCAAGAAAAGGAATCTCATGGCTTGACTATACATTATATATTTGATTTATTACTGCTTCATTTAGTTTTAATACACTGTCTTTAGATTGGAACCATGTATTTTCATTTTACTGACATCACCTTAAATCCCCTATAAAAACGTGCTACTGCCCCTTTAACATTGCGGTAAAGCTATTTTCTCCAGCTATGATTTGTGTTGCCCTATGATATCATCTCATCTTCCTTTCTCAGCACGATACCAGAAATTATGTAAGAAGGGACTGAGTTTAGTTTTTCAATCACGTGGAAACCCTGCCAACCATTTAAAACTACAAAATAGCCCTTTTTTATACTTAGCAAGCTCGAATTATTGCAAAAGTGATGACGTCATATACAATGGACAGAATTTCTGCAACAAATTTAAAGTACAATAGCACATATTTTTGCACACATGCTATAGTGTCTTTAATCTGAATTGTACATACGTTTTTCTTTCGGATGGTTAATGTGCTTGTTTGCTTCATTGTTTAACTTACTTTTTTTGTTATGTAGATACGCCTTTCAATATGTGAACAAAATATAATTACATGTATCTGTTCCATTTGTAATTTGTAAATACTATTTCTTCACATAAGATGTGTAAATACAACTTATCATGCAGTCTATGTAAACATTTTTTTTAAAAACAGGATTTAACTTTTCCTTTTTCTCATGTTCTTAGACTTTAAGAAGTCTTCTCTGATTCATACATGTATATCAGTTATGAACACATAGTGCAATAAAAAAAATTGACATCATAAATTGTTTCTATATACTACTTTCAAGTATTTGTAAATGTACTTTAGAAACGGCACTTTGCCTTTTATTTCAGGTGCAAAACATGCCATGTGTGATATTCATAAAAAATCATTTTGTGAAATAGTCATTAGAACATAAATTACAGTCTATTTCATTTGATGTTGGGTTATAAGCATTATATAGATTGATGTTTTGATATTTGGCCTCAAATTGCTTAGTAATGACATCAAATAAGCAAGTTAGTGATTGTAAATTCGAGGTCATATTCTGTGAAAAGTCAGACAGAAATGTTAATGGTCGGATTTGTATTGTGGCTGCCGTCGTGTTGATTCTCCTAACAGTGATGTTTATCTTTATATTCAGGATCAGTAATAGAACGTTTATTTCAATATAACATTCATCTACAGGTTTGCTTCAGTCTAAAATTCCATTTCTCAATCGCATGAGCGGCATTGAATGTGTAACTAACATGCTTGACTTGGCGTTCTGCAAGGAAAGCGTCTGAGCCCTATTCTGTTCACTGTCATTGTGGGCTTTTACTTTAGTAATTGTCAGATGAATGTTTACTAAATAATTTCACAATCATGATAATTTTTCTCAACTTTGGTTATAACTATTTATGATTTGTTGCTACTCTTATACTGTTGATTGCTTCGTTGTCGTTGACCCTTGTTAAATACATGCAGAATGCAGAAAAGTGTACAGTTTTCCTTTTGAAGGCATTTTACTATTATAGTTTTATTACGACTCTAGTCACTGCATTTCGTCTAACTGTTCGAACCCTGTGAGATAAGTTGTAAACAGTGTTTTTCAGTAAATGATTCAAATTGCATGATGAACAGTTCATATATTTCTATATCAGCAACGAGACTACCCCGCGCACATCATTACATGATAAACGAAACCCCATTGCTATTTTTTCATAAAATGCATACCTTCAACTTTATAATAAAAAGAATCTTCTTTGTGCCTCAAATTCATCCAATTATTGCATTTCGTCTGAATAAAGAGAATCTTCTTCTCCTAGTTTGGTAGGATTATTATCATCGTTATTCAAAAGCTTTCAAATAAGGCGAAATGTGTTTCCTTGTAAAAAGTGCATGATGCATAAACTGTTTAGATGTCAGTGTAAATGTATCCATTATTCAGACACATACATGCACCCTCTGACAGTTGAGTGATTAATTACATAATTATATGCGCAGGCGAATTGCAATACATGATATGCAATACATGTATATGATATAGCTATTATAACACAAGGATGTAATAAATAGTGAACATTTTTTATTTTTTCGAGTCAAACGATTTATTTATCTGTTTTTTTTTGGTTAGCAGTTAGTTATATTATTACATATTATCTAGTCCAATGTTTTTTGTTGCTATTTGATTGCATTACTTTCTACATTGATAATGCATATATGATCAACAAAATCATATCCCCTGGACAAAGTTTCTTCAATGAATTACACATACATAAGTCGCATAACAGTGGTATTTTCATTTTGAATCTTCGTTATGTTTATTTGGGTTGTAATGAAACATGTGAGTTCCGGCACACACTGAATAATAAGTACACTTGATGCACATATGATACTTATGCCATTGGTTATTTTTGTCGAAAAGTAAAATTACTTTTGCTTATTTTGCCATCTGCAGCTTGGGTATGTGATTACAGCTTTTGGACAATATTTGTCATAACATATGAAATATGAAATAACATATATATATACAAATGTGAATATAATGTCATGTCTATGATTATATGATTTTTAAATGTACTTAACTTTGATGAGTCACTGTTTAGAAGATTTGGTTAAAATCAATTAGGAAACTGTGTTCCTTCACAGTTATTCTTGCTTATCACTTATTTTATTTTCAAATAGGTTGAACAATTGGTTCAAATTATTGTTATTTATAAAAACTGTAAAGAATGGTTACCAAAGAGTATTATGTCAAACTTATGTTGAAATTATCTTATGTCGCATTTTTCATATTAAAATAAAATTATGTCTTTTATCAAACTACCATTGCAAAAACTTCTGAAGGCAATTCCAAAAAATATCGCAATTGAAATCTTGAAGTCTACAAAAGTCAGCCTTAGTCTACATCCAGTAAGAAACCCAGGCATGTTGATAAAGTGTACTTGCTTCAGAAACATCCCGAGCTTTTGTTAGTCCTCTTGGTTGAGATAACATCCCGAGCTTTTGTCAGTCCCTATTGTAATATGACAAAGATGTCTTCGTTCTCTATACTCGGATAGTTTGCCTTGTCCGATATACAAGGGACCAGCTTATGTGAAATGCAGAGCTGACGAGGAGACACAGGAGTGGGACTATCCGCTCTGGTTGGCGTATCTACACACTGTGCCCGTATAACGACTAGCTCGGAGGCTCATTCATAGCTCCGAGTGTCGCGTGGTGTATTAGCTCCGTGTGTTGGACCTCCAAGTGTACTGCGTCCGAGTTTGAAGACTTACTGAAAGCTCCAAGGTTTACTGTGAGTTCCGAGTGGGCTCTGAGCTTTACTGTTAGCTCCGTGTGAAGAGTTCGGAGTGTGTGGTGCTTGTGTTTAAAGATTTAATCAGGGCTCCGATGTTTACTGAAAGCTCCGTGTGTAAGAACTTCTAGTGTATGGTGTCAGAGATTTAAAGATTTACTGTGAGCACCGTTGGAGACTCGTTTTTCACTGATTTTGTAGTCTGTCAAAGTCCCTAGTGCCTCTGCCCTCTAAATGCACTGACTTCGTTGGACAAGTGTCGGCTCAATGGAGTTTTGGATTTGAGTTACCGTGTTCCACTCTCGGGAAGTCTGTGCCATCATCTATTAGCTCTATATTCAGAGAATAGTGAGCTTCAAGTGTCATTGAACAACTATTGAGTGTCAACAGATGATGTTTGCTCCGAGAGATCACAATCAATAGCTGATTATCATTCAGATCAAAAACTTTCTTCAACTTTGAATGACCACATGTCATTGTCTTTCATATAGCTCTGTTTCTTAGTTGGACTCAGAGAGCCAAACGTGTAACTGATAGTGCATTGAGAGCACACAACAAGATCTAAGGTTTACCCCGACACGTGTGTGAGGATTTGTGGCAGCTCCTAATGTTGCGTTGTTGACACATCTGCTCATAGCTCTGTGTGTAGTAGGTCTGTTTGCTCTGGGTGTTGCTACATCATCTAAGGATTTCTGATTTATTATTATCTAGCGGAGGCATTCGAATATCACCTAACTCCAGTTATATAAGAAGATACCGGTAGTAACCCACAAACTTCACATTTCTTACCATAATTAGGAGTGTGCATTTAAAGAAGCAGTGTCATTGCTCAGGATATCATACAGCTAAACGGACCTGAGATATTCCACACCAATCTCAGAGTTCTGAACATGAGCCGTGAATAACGGTGTCTTTGCGGTGTGAGCTCACAGGCTAACATGCAGGATCGATTTTGGCTAGTTCAGTTCCACTTCGAATAACCGTGTGTCAGTTCCGTGGGTAATTTCGATTCTACGCGGTACAGTCAAACTCCGGTGCGGTAGACAGGTTAGTAAATCTTGTCTTCTCATTTATCACGAATGCCAAGAAATGACACATGTGTTATGTAAGGCAACTGCATTATTCTTAACATGTACTCTTTTACCTTCCTGGAGGTGCCCCGTCACTTGCAGTGTGGTTTTCCGGATAATGATTTGTTCAACTTTGAAGTGACTTATCCCTAATTTATATTTTTATTTTTATTTTATATTTGAAATGAAGAAATCATCATAATAATAATCCTCATCATCATCATCATCAGCATCATCATCATGAACATGAATATGGAGATTTGTTAGTTATTAAATTGGGGATTATCATGTAAGGAAGTAAGTAAACCAAGCCTTGCCTGTACACGACCCGTGTCAAACATGTATTGTAAACATGCTTTAACAAGGAAAATGATTACACACTATCTGTGTTTGGACCCAATTCAGGAAGTAACCTCGCTTAGGGAAATACCCTCTATCATCCTGTTGTGTGACACACTTTATAGGGGTCTTCTTTAGTCGTCGATGCTTCTCTCAAATAAGTTTAACAATAAAGTATTTCGATCCCAGTTGAATGAATTATACAGTTAGTTTTAATCTGATCCATTAATAGTTACTAAATAGGTCAATTATTGGTAATGATAATAATGATAATTCATTTATATAGCGCCTACCCTCAAGTTGAAAACTGATCAGTGGCGCTTTGCAAAAAGAAGGTTCAGTGTAGAAACTTAGGTATTAAAGTACTTAACGAAAAGCAACGTTTTAAGTTTTTTGAGAAATGAGTCTTTGATTTCGTGCTTGTCAGATCTTCTGGTAACGAGTTACAACGTCAATTTCCAAGGTCATGAGATCGGTCAATACTTGAAATCATTGTTCACAAACTTGAAGTAAAAACAATTTGGATATTCCAGAATTGTTAGGTAATGATATTATTTATACCTTACTTTTTATACTCATTTATTTTTTGTTGTTGGAAGATTAGGTCATATTAGTGTCATAAGTGATGATGTTGTTGATAATGTAATATGATGATGTTGTCATTATGTTGTTGATGACGTCGTAATAATACAATCATGTCAAGATGATATCATGATGTAATGTCAAAATGTGATATTATCTCATGGTATGACGTCATAATGATATCTATGCATGTAAAATTTTATAAATATTATAAATCTATATGAAATAGTGAGCCTTTGAATTATATATAATTATCTACTTCAAACATCATATATCTATTTTAAATTCATAATCTAGGAAGTTATTTTAGAAAGTTTTATTTGCTAGTGACGAAGAATAAATGATATCCCTTATCAAGTTACGTCTCATATCGTGTAACACAATATCTCAAAGCGAATGAATCATAAAGCTTACGATACAAAGTACGCATCAAGAGAACGTGCATAAGTTCCTGCATATTACTGTATTGTGATCAATAATATGTATTTAAAGTTACTACACTGCTTGATTATGAGTTGCCACTGGGTTTCAAGTTCTTCCTCCCCTATTCATTTCCGCCCGAATAGTATGAAACACATTCATCTGAAAATGAATACGATTTTACATAATTTGAAACCTCAGAAACCTGAAATATCAGTTTTTGCATAAATATTTCAAAGCTTTCTGTCCTCATAACCAAAGCGCTATTATGAAACGCCATAAATCATAATAGCTCAATTTCCCAGCAAAAATATGAGCTTGCAGGGGTTATTGCCAATTATTAGATTGAAAAATGCAGAATTGATGTTTATTCATGAAACGCAGCATGCTATCAGGGTTCATATTGCTAATAATAACGTTTTCCTCCTAGGGGTCAGGTGATACATCATAACCTATTGAGTCACTGATATAGTTTTTTCCTAGAGCTCACCATCGGGTTTTTGGGCATTTACTCAATTCAATATGAAAGTTTGTGATGATTGTAGTTGGGTCTATATCAAATAAAATGCCGTAGATAATCATAAGAAGCATATTATTTTCGCTCAGACAGAATAAAACTACAACTTTTTCTATCAAAATAAAGATAAAAGCTATGACTCTTTATGGGACAAGAAAATTATTAAGAAATATTATTTAAGAACCACTACCATAACTAATTTCCCTCCTACTTCAATGGTAACTTCTGCTTTTTCTTTCTTCTGCTATACTTAGTAGTACTTTCTTCCACAACTACTACTTCTAACTACTTCTACTGCTACTCCTACTCCTCCTCCTACTACTACTACTACTGCTGCTACAACTGCTACTACTACAACTACTACTACCACCACTAATACTACTACTATTACTACTGCTACTACTACTACTACTGTTACTCCTTCTACTACTACTACTACTACTACCACTAGTAGTATCACTCTACTACTTCTACGATTACTACTGCTACTACTACTACTACTGCTGCTACTACGACTGCTGCTAATACTACCACTACTAATACTACTACCACTACTACCACCACTTCTACCACTACTACCAATACACCTTCTACTACTGCTGCTACTACTTCTACTTGTACTACTACTACAAGTACTATAACTACCAATACAAATACTAAAAACACTACTACTACCATGTACCACTTTTACTACTAATTCTACTACCACTACCACTGACACTACTACTACTACTACTACTACTACTACTACAACTCGCACACTAATATCTATACCACAACTACCATTACTAACAATACTACTACCACTACAGTTCCCGCTTCCACTACCGTGCTACTCATTCTGCCATTTCCGCTGCACTAATATAGCTTTATTGTTACAAATTAAGTGGCTAATCTCCAATAGAAATATTCAATTACATTCACTCTTAAACGTCACTTTTGAAATACCGACTGAACACTCATATAACGCCCTTGAACCCGATAGACTATCCAATCACCCCTGTGTTCGACAACCGGTTGGCATGTTTGAACAGGACTAGAGGCCGATTCGGACCTAATATTAAGTTACATTGCTCCTTGCTACCCTTGTAATGATCTTATCTTGATACGTTTATCAACAATCCTACATGGCACTGAGATAGTATTAACACCACGTTCAACCCTTATTAAAGGGTCTAACCATGTTTTGAGGCAATTGTGCACATTGTACTATCAGAATATCGAAGTTATAAAAATATTGTCCTTATTTATCTATTTAAATTACACTTTAAGCCGTATTGTGATGTTTTCGAGACATGGTTTTGTATAATGCTCAAGAGATGAATTAGAAAAGTTTACTTGTTTTACTGCGAAAGTAAACAATAACTGTCCTAATGATCATGTACAAAGTTCCCTAACACAAGTATTCACCATGTATGATTTAATGCATGATAGTTTTCCTTATTCGTATTATCAGGAAATAGATATAAAGAACATCTATGTCCTTCATGCTCAAGGCATAGAGTGTTATATATGGGAGAACACGACCCCAATTGAATAAAAGAACGAGAAATAATGATAGAGGGGGCTTTAACAATAACATTTGATGAAGTTTCCAATGTCAAACACAAGTATTCAACATGTATGATTTAATGCATGATAGTTTTCTTTATTCGTATTATCAGGAAATAAATATGAAGGACATCTACATGTATTCTCATTATCCTAAAGGCAGAGAGTGTTTTATATACATATGTAGGATAACACGAACCCCAACTGAATAAAAGAAAGAGAAAATGATAGAGGGGACTTTAACAATAACATTTTATGAAGTTTCCAATGTCATATAAAACTCGAATCTCCTATACCCACAATATATGATCGTGAAGAGACCCCTAGTTAAGTTGGTTATTGAAGATTCATTGCTTTGTACCCGTCTTCTAACCTCGTGTGCCTATAGAATTCACATTTCATTAATGCACACAACACTGCATTCACCCACACGTGTATAAAGGTAATTCAAGGGAACTTTATTATTCATTTATTACTTTTGCAAGATATTTTCAGTGATAAAGTATACAATCCTCGACTTTTTTGTGCACAATCATGTTTTGTTACATTATTGGTGATTGTCATATCATGTGTTACAAGTTTGTCATGTATTGTCATGCATCATGTGTTTGATAATAGATAATAGATGTAGTGTAATGTTTCCTCATGTGATGAAGAATTGTTGTAATGCCATATGGATGGAACACCATGACATGTCTTGTTTTGAGATAGAACAGTGTTTCAAAAACTTATAAGGAAACACCTTTTAAAATCACTGGGCCATATCATTATATGTTTTAAAATGGACCAAAAAGTTACGCTTAAAAAAAAAATGTAATGTCTTCATTGCGACAATAAGAAATCGGATATTTACAATATTAGAATATTGTACTTTATTGATAATCAATTGACCGAATCTAAATATTTGTTAAAGGCCTTCCCGATTTTTTTAGAATTCTTTTATCTTTTGATTAATAACGGGTTTTAAAGGTGAGTAGCACGTTTTTTGATAATTTTATTTTTAAGATATTTCACTTATAATTGATAAGGTTAATGCTAAATGTATCATATTGACAGTGTCAACAATCGTATTACACAAAGTATGAGGATTCACATTAAATCCACTGGCGGTCATTTTTGTGAACACCTTTAATTCATTTTGTATAAGAAAAAGGAATCGCATGGCTAAACTTTACGTTATATATTTGAATTATTACTGCCTCATTTAGTTTAAATACATTGTCATTTAATTGGGACCATTTATTTCGATTTTCCTGACATCACCTTATATTTCCCCTAAAAATGTGCTACTGCCCCTTTAACTTATCTTATACTGATGCTAGCATATATCCTATCTAGTAGGACCCCCTCCCCTGAAATGCTCATTGAAGAGGTCCTGTCTTGTTGTCATTAAACATCTGAATACTGCGAAATTTCTTTACTTACATATATATATATAGTTGTGCGTTCATCTCTATATAAACATTTTATGAGATATATAAAAGTAGTTTTCTTTTTAAAGAGTACATGTACTTGTTCACCATAAATGCTTTTCATTTTCGTACTTAAGGTTTAAGTTATTGGTGTTTTTTGTGTATTTGTAATCGTTTAACAAGCATTTTCTTGTTTCCTTTGATAGATACAGCGATGGCTTTGACAATATTATATCTTATTAATCTTCAATTCATAATAAGTAGAAATGGGCATATGTTCTCTATTCACCACTATTCATGATTTTTTATACGTAATTCAAAGTTAATCGTCCGTAAATGTTTATTTGCAAATTTGTTTTCAGTCCTTTGAAAGTTAACAAATTACATGTTAAGATGAATTTTAGAATACACCTTCATCAGTCCAAACCACTCCTTCTGAACATTGACTTTCTCAAATACAGTACATCATTATATACCTTATGAGTTCGTGTTCATATAATGGTTTTAGTGTTAGGACCATTTTTAGTTATAAATATATACTTTTCAGTCTCAATAGACGCAATTGTCTATATAACTTATATGATTACAGATGCATCTTTTTAACATAATGTGATTATCACATGATGTGCACCATCACAATTACACTACAATATTGTTTGAAAGTCGTTGATTAATAAGTCCTAACGTGATAATAATATCCTTTGATGCAAACAACTGTGCCAAATCGGCCCTAGAGTCCACATTTAAAGACATAGGACATTTCTAGATTTAAACGTTGTTTATTTCGGAAGAAGGTTAAGTGATAATTAGTTTGAAAAGTTGCACTTTTATCAAGAGTCGATTTATCACATCTATTTCAAAGAATGAAGTTACATATACATATATACATCAGTAGGGTACCGTGTGAGTATAATATTCAAAGCACTATTGCATTAGAGTGGATAGAAATGAAGCCACATGAAGTCAGATGGTTTTCTAATGCAGTGGTTAAAAATTGAAGTCGAATGAAATAGATATTTAACCAATGTAGTGGTTAGTAATAGAAGTCATATGATGCCAGATGATTGAACGATGCAGTTAGAAATGAAAGTCCCTCAATTCATAAAATCGTTATTAAAGGGAACGCCGTTTAGTATTCTCTAGTTAAGAGACTTACGATAAGTCTATATGTTTGAGACGACAAGTAACAGATTGATACAAAACCGGTTTCCTTGGGTTATTTCAGTCTGGGTGTATCCAAAGTGTCAGTAGAAGACGTATTTACACACACAAATATTGTAAGTGTCGACATCAAGATAAATACAACATACCTCAATCAATTCAACTTGGACCGGATAATCGAAATGCCTTTCGAGAATAATATTCATTTGAGTAATACATATTGTGAAATATTGATGAAATCGAAGGTTTAAACTAGTCTAGTTTAATCATTTTAGATAAGTCACACCAATCTAACCCATGTTGTTGGTTATGCTTTTAGCTTCAATATAGCCCAAAGCAAAACTCAATTAAAGCAAATCTAGATTTTGAATGTTAATTTCATTGATCTTTTGTTCCTTTTACTTATTATTTTTAGTTGTTTTTGGCAGGTATTCATTTTTCAGAGACTGGGAGCTAGTTCCCTTTCTAAATGATTATGATATAATAAAAGCTTTTCAAAAGTTCTACCGTGTGTAATTTCACACAAAATTTATCCCGTCAAACATTCTTCAATGTATTGTGCATTTGGATAATGCAACAAACCAATTCTGCACTCGTTAAAAAGTATAATATATTCTATACTGTTTCTCTCACAATTACCTTCTTTTCTTCTTTACATAATCCAAATTATGTGTTTTATTCATTTTTATTATCTTCTTTATTCTCTCCGTCCATCTTCATTCCTTCACTTCACAAAATGTATGCCGATCTATCACGAAAATACCACTTTATGACCCAAATAAAGGTGTTAAATCGTCACAAGTGTGGACATTTCCATAATATTACCTTTCTTGTGTGTGTCCAAAGAGACACTGCCTTAGATAACATTTCGGAGCTCAAATATATGCAAATAATTTGATAGTCGTGCTTTTTATACACATCGTCGTCCTATATAAATAAAGCCAGGCCAAGAACATGTATTGTAAAAATGTGATCGCAATCACTGCCGTTTTCGAGCGCGATCATCCGGACCGGTGCATACCTTTATTGCCACCTATGCTAATTTGTTCCGGCAGAGACAAGAAGGTTGGATGAAACATATACTATCAAGATAAGTTTTGTCTATCAGTGATCTTCTTGTTCGTGACCAGTGAACAAATACTATAACACACGAATGCTAGATTTCATGGAGATAGATTTAATTGAAAGGATATGTCTTGTTTAACATAAAAGCTCTTTAAAGAATTGATAGATATCGTCGATATTCTTTTGTGCTCACTTGATATTCTATCATTTCTACATCTAAATGGCTTCATGGCATACATCTAAACAGTCGCGATATGTATGTATTTTAGTTACCATGAGTACCTTTGGAATGTCATTTTTTTGAAAACTTAATATCATAGCATTTAGACTTATTTTCTTAGCATCTCACATGTAACCGCATATAATTCCAAATTTTCAGATAAACAAGTATTATCTTCAGGAAACCGAAATTCAAACTTGTTAAAGATCACATTCGATTTAAAGGAGCTTTCCAAAATTGCATGTGATATCTTTACATGTTTTGACATCACATATAAGTTTGGTATATGTATTACTCTAGCAACAATGTATTATGATTAATAAGTTTATTATCAAAGGATTGAGTTAGCCGGATACATTACGTCATTAGCATATATAAGATGTTTATGTAAATGATCATTCAAAGACAATCGCATTACAAGGTGTGCCGCTAAGGCTATTATTCAGTAATTTGCAGCGTTACTCTACAGCGTTTCACATTGGAATTTAATGAACTAGATTCATAGAATGCTGACACATTGTTAATATCTGCTTTCTGTCCAGTCGATCAATTCCTGAATATGATTTTCTGGTACAATCTTTATGACGAGGGTTCTCTGTGACGAGCTAATTGGCAAAACTGTTTCAGTTTGTTTGACTAGTCCTATCCCGAAGCAATAATCTCATGTTGTGATCAATTTGTCAATCTGCTACTCTGTCTAATATTGAATGAGCACTTTAACCCATGCATCGATATAGGTTTTGCTATTCCAAATAAAGGGCATAGGAAAACGGGTTTTGCCCTGAACGTCAATCTAAATAACTTTTGATCGATAGTTCCATGCAAATTTGTTAATACAACAGTATGACTTAATATAAACAATTGCTGATCTTAATATACCTTGATTGCCGTTAACGTGTAAAATATATTCATTGTGATATGGTGTTGGAGCTTACCAATCTGTGGCCATTACCCCTTGTCTTTTCAGGCACAGAACAAGCAATAAGCTCACATTCATGGCAATCGAGTAATTTTTTAGAAATATAAGGATCCCATTATAATTTTACGGAAATCCCATTTATTCAAAACAAGGATTATTTAGGGTTACGTAAAGCTAGGTTCATCTCCGTGAATGAACTTTCAGAACACTAATGATCTTACCATATTCACAATTATGTGATCTATGGAACAGTTGTTGCGTAATACCTGTTACATTTAATTACGAGAACAGTTAAGGGAGTTAAACAACCAGGTATTTACCTCACTGAAGACGAAATATATTATATATACTGATATTTCATGGTAATAACTTGAAAAAAAACACGATACATCCGAAAACATGCAACATTGCCTTTAACCTTTAACGTAAATGGGGGGGTTTCAAAGGGTATCATTCAAATGTGTGACCACATATCAATAGGCATATATAGATACTTGTCCTAATTAAAAGTGAACAATGCACGCGTGTGCAAACGTCAAATTTCAGTGTTAGATTAATAAACAACCAATCAAATGCCTCTGCTTAAAATAAATTTGAGATAGTTTATTGCTGATTCAGCGAAAGTAATAACGCTGTTAACGTGACATCGACTTCTGAGCTATTGACTTGGGCAAATATTAGCAGTGTGCTATATTGAGTAACAGATTCACCTTTCAAGTCTAGTTGTTGGATCTGGTCGTGTTTGCCAAATGTCAACCGAATCATACTGTAAGATATATGGTCTTATCTATTTTGTGGTAGGTGTTCTGTCAATTACCATTCACACCTTGTTCATTCTTATGGTAGTGGATCCTGTAACATGCCATGAAGGTAGTGTTAGGTTCAATAGTGAATGTTTATTTTCAGAGCCTAAAAGTGACGAGTAATTTTGTTCGAATATGAGCTGCAGCTATGCGAATTTTGTTTCGTTCTTTGGGATAAGTTATTTTGTCCCAATGCTTATATACACTTTTTCTAACGTCTCTATTTAAGAGCTGAGCTGGTAGATAAAGTCATTTCTTCCAACGTACCTATTTTACGAATGACTTGAGTTAGAAGAGAATGGGGCTATAAATTACAATCGTTTGTCAGAGGACTTCTGAATTTAAACGATTACATGAGCAGTATCATCCAAGTTCAAATGATTGAGAAAAAAACATGTATTTATCAAAGAATGCGACTTTAGCTTCTTTTTCTCCCTTGGTGATCAATGCAATATAGATGTAATTTGGTCTTCGAGACTCGGGGGAAAATACCGAAACACATCATGAAGGACAGGTACATCTGCATACCTTAAGTTTATCCGCTTACTCTAGTGCAAATTTCATATAATACATCAGTTAATATTCATTGTGAGTTAACATATTCGTATGTCATACCACACAGTTAACCGTTAGTATTTTGGTAAGACATTGAAGTGACCAGTTGTCGAAATCTAAAAAACACTTTTTTTTATTCATTTTGAGTTAAAATATTCGTATGTCATACCACACAGTTAACCGTTAGTATTTTGGTAGGACATTGAAGTGACCAGGGGTCCAAATATAAAAAACAATATATTTTGCCCAAAAATATCCTCCATAAGGATCAAGAGCTTTAGGTATAAGGTATTTGTTTTGGCACTAAGTCAATGTAATGATGTCGATTATTTTGTCAGGGAGTCAATATGGAACATTTTAATCGAAAATTAAGAAAATCGAAATATAATCTATTTTTCCCTGCCAAACTTTGAAATTCCAGTGACAAGACAATCCCAGAATATGGCTTGGGAATGGTTATTAAACACATGGACAATTTGTGATTCCTTATCATTGCTGTTGGATTTATTTGATTGAAGTCCAAACGAAACCCAAATTACATGATATTTGCACTAAGACACACTTGCAAGTGAACAAACTTAAGGTACGCAGCTACAGACTGGAGGTGTTTGACTGCAGAGTAACCGACATACATTTGAGGACATTTGGTTCATGTCAGTATTGGCTAAATGTCAACTTAGACATAATACTAGATGTTGACACAGACAAACCTATACTGTTGAAGGTGTCTTCGACCAATGTTAACACATATGTCCTCAATGATTTTTTTAACATCATTTCCTACTAAGCATTTCTCAAAATGTTTTTGAAACACTGTTTCATTTATATCCAATCGTGATTTTGATTTTCAAGACAGAGTCTATACACTGGAGCTGAAACGTTTAACATCAAAGGCGACAAACAAATAATTTAAATGTCTTGAGAAATGCACAAACATGTATAATTTCGTGCAAGAAAATTTAAGTATTGACAATTTCCTACATGTATATATCTATTTATTATTAACTTTATTACTATTAACAGTGCATTTGCCATCAATATTGTGCTAGAAAAGCATGCATGATTCTTAATTGCGACAGGTTACCTTAACCTTACACAATAATTCTACTAATTGGTACAATTACTTTATTCAAGAAATGAATATCAATTCAGAAAAAAATGTGTACGAAAACGGGAACGTTTATGAAATGTGATCGAAAGTTACATATAGTCGTGCCTCATTGTGGTTCTAGTACGAGTGATGTTCAATGGGGATCGTTGCAGGTGACGTTTGCACTTTCGGACACAAATTCTAGTGCACGGTTTAATATGTTAGCCCGGCTTTTTATTTGTTTTGATTCATGGCATTTGATCCTAGACAAACATGGGTTAGATCGAAATAGAATGGTTTCTTATTATCTTATATTTACTGAAATCTGACCCTAAACCGAGTCGTATCCAAGACAAAAAAAACAACCACAATATTTTCAGTATGATGTTTATAAGATCGCGAGCAAAATAAACGCTATGTGATATACTTTATTTCAATCCATATGTGAAAATTACGACTCGGAGTCTTCTGAGTTCCACTTATTATCTTATTAAATGTGATTTTATCATGTATCTAATAGCATCTTAGGTATTAAAACAATATGTTTAGGTTTCTGAAAAAACGCCTTTCAAGAAGTCGTTATTATTTGATTGAGAAATTAATAAAAAGGGGCCCCCGGCATAATGAATAGCTTCTTTTGAAAGCGGTAGCGTTGGAAATTGACTGTTCAAAAGGTCATATATTTCACAAATATTTTGTATGATGAAATCTTATATTTCATGTTTTTCAAATGCAAACACATTTTGACAAAAAAAAAGCTCTTTTGAACGCATGTGAACTAAAACAGATTAACAGTCATATATGAGCACCATATGATATAGTAAGTTTCTACGAGATGTGCCTATCTCAGACATTTACATTCTGGCAGCAGTATTTTGTCGTTTTACTCTGTTAAAATGTGGCGACGTTCTTTTGGTCGTCAGTATAAATTGTCCAAGACTTTTACACCACTTACGAAATGCCAAAGAAGCATGAAATATTCAGGTCAAAAATTAATTATTTTCAAATAAATACAAGGAGACTTGGGAAGAACGAGATTACTTCTAGCCAGGAGACTGAAACACTTATTGAGACTATGTAATGTCTCTGAAAGCAGACAACCACACTATCTACAAACAGATTATTAGATTGTAGTTGGAATCAGACCTCGAGATGATTTTACAAAGAGATAAACTGGGCGCGTATGCCCAAAGGAAGGGAGCAAATGTGATTAGCCGAAAACCTAACTCTCAAATGACCCTACTTATCCGTCTTTGTGTTGCATGTTACCAAAGAATTATCTCTATTGATGCGCAGTGTTGTACACACAATAGCAGATCTTGGAACGTTCAAAAACCCTAAAGAAACCAATCATGATAAAACTCTAAAATGTCTGATGTTCGTTTTGCTGATAAATAGTAGGCCAAAACAAATCTTTTGCTTGTAATTAAATAAACGTTTAAGCAACCCAAAATGTACATATTTCTATTGACTCGGTATTAGATTTGTTGTTATTCTATTGGAAATGAAAACAAATTCAAATTGTTTTTTGCATCATGGCAAACAATAAAAACTTTAATTCTTATTTTACATCAAAAAGGTCAAATATTTAGATTCATGGCATATTCCAAATGTTTTCGAAAAAACTCAAAAAGTAGATAATGATGAATAATATGGAAATGAAATCTGAATTTGTATAATTATAACTTGGTCTTAAAACATTTATATTCACCAAACAACGTTTATCACACCAAAGGTAACTTAGGTAACAACCACGAATGTTTAGCATCAACAAATCATTGTCAAAGGATGGAACAAATATTACCTGATCATTAACATCAACCGTAGGAAGCGGATATTAAGTCAACAAATTCCAGTAGCATATTCATACCAAAATAGACAGTAACACGTTTTGGTGAATTGAGTACCTATTTCCCCAATCAAATACAAGTTTATCCCAAACATATCATATTCGCAATCATAAAACAGCCTTTACTAAGGTTTGCCTTAACTCCCATTCTTTAACATTGCACTAAGGCTACCTTAAGGATCACCTTAGGGCTTTGTGAAAGGGGGCCTTGGTCGGATATGCATGTATCCAGCAAAACAAATTGTATGTAAATACCGTTTCTTTATTTTAGCTAGAGAAATATATTCTCGTAGTGTAAGCTAATGTATGTTTTCAAATTTGTTACTTTTCTTTAAAACCAACGGATTTGTGAAATTTTTGTTCTTTTTTTTAGCTATCTTTACTTATCAAAACGTACAACTATCCCTTAAAATAAACTCGTACAATTGGTATATAGATTGGAATGAATTGTCTTTGAATGTCATTTCAAGATAATGTTTGATGGTTTTTCATATTTTGAAAACAAATATTGACCCTAAGCAGTGCATGGATGGTACTCTACATATGATTATTACATTTACAAATCATAGTATATCGAAGGCCCTCGCCATTGATGAATATGATACAGTGCACGCGCTGTCCATTCAAACATCAATAGCCATTATCCCTTTGTAGACATAACCTTTTTAACACAGTCCAGTGTACGTGAGGTTTCAATGCAATGTCTTATATAAAGTTGACTTAGGTCCATCGATGTTATATGGACAGGCACGTATAGTTCGCTATGAGAGGTGTAACTGTCGTTCTAATATGTAAACTTCTTTTTCACAAATTTTAATGATATTTTGTATCCTTCCTTGTATACTTATTGAGTAAATATCACTTACATGTTTTGGAACAAGCAGGCGTGTTGATTTAGTCTTTTTATCATCAAAAACTGTGTTCCACAGGAGACATAGCTTGTGGAAATCAAGCCATATATCGCCTAGGAGATAACATTGTGACAGTAGATTTTGAACACAGTCCTGCTATCAGTAAGTACATGACATCACAAACGTTTTTGCATCATCACTAATGACATCACTATGCAATGATGTCATAAACACATTGACGTCACAATGTTATTATGTCATGAACATGATGACTTCCCAATGTTATGACACCACTGCTTTAGGGGTTAAAGGGTAGTGCAGTGGTTTTTACCATGCAAACGTGTTAATAATGATTTTGGATGATAAAAAGAATATCACCCTCGTGATTTCTGATATCAAGGATAAGCTTCGGATATGTGCTACTTGTACTTCTGTTGGTATATTTGATATCTGAAGACACTTGGGTGAGATTCACAATCTATTGATATTGTTAGAGGCTGTTCGAGTTTGGATATTGAACATGCATGAAGTTCATGAACACCCAAGGGTTCAGTTTACAATTCTAAACTATTGTCCAAAAGAAACGCTACCTACTTGTCAACGTCGTCAAAAACTAACTTTTATTACCTGAGAGAACCAGTTTTGAGTGCAATTGACAAGTATATGTCTTGTGAAGAAGCATGCACATTTTCATTTCTCAGGAAAAGATACTTTTGATTTTGTGTCTCTTCATACCCACATGGGGTGCATGAATAGCAATTTAAATTTTGTTTCTGCACAGGATGTTCAACCTTTTAGTTTGAAATTATTATGGTATGGAATTTCGGTAAGAAAACAATGTTGTCGATATGAGCCACGTTTTTGGATATAAATTCGTTGACGCATCATTGTTCAAAAACGTTTCAAACCAGGCAAAAGTGTTCAATTTCTCTCTGCTATCTTGTCTAGTTAAGGAGATTCCAAATAGATGATGTCTAAAAAGCTTGTTTCTCGCAAACATGAACAAAATACTGTTTGAAAATTTACACATAAGTAAGTTGACTTCTGAAAAAGTGAATAAGTGGATTGAATAATCTTGCGAATTTTATGGTAGCGTTTCTTTTGAACACTAGTTTAGTTGACCGTATGAGTGTTCGTTTGTACACAAGTAATTGTTCCTAATTTTGTATGTGTGTATGTGTGTAAATATTTGAAAGAAACGTCTACCTATTGTTTATTTTTAGTAATTGAACATAAAAAGATAAGAAAGTTAGCCCTTCTTTATGATATGTTGACTTGCCAGAACTGTACAGTATTACAAAATGTTCGCGAAACGTTTTCGAAATGTTTCCTTACACAATGTACTTAATTTTGCCCAGCAGTATATGTATTCAAATCCTTTTAATGGTGTGTGTATATAATTCAGTCAGTATCAACTTTAACTTATACTATTATAAATATATGAAATCATACTTACAACAAAAAATCTTTCTTTTTCAGGAACATACATAAAATGAATGCACATCTACGGTAAAAATACAAAGACCAAGGCCATCAGGTTCGACAACTCTTCAAGACTCGCCAACATGTTCTCTTCATTACTACGCCGACGGCGACGTGCGTTTTCTTGGATTTTGCTAGGACTGACAACATTTGTCTTCCTTTGTTTCTGGAACTTCAATTCCATGGACAGTGAATCCCCTTACTCAACTGTCCAGCGCTTCAGATTATTTGGAGGGGCAAGCGATAACGAACTGCCAACAAACTTCTACAAACTGCCAGCGGATGATCCCGAACTCTTGAACATAGTTCGTAGATTGATTCGTCCACCGTCTTCTCTTGCCTACAACTTCACAAGACAGAACTCGGATGATTTCTCCCGAGGACAAAGTCCTGTCATAGACGAACTTCTTCGTGGGAAGGTAACCTGAACTTTTAGCATCCCTGCAGTACATTGAAACCACAGGGACATGCATCTTTAAGAAATAGCATTTAAAACATGTATTAAGACCCTATCCTTATACTATCTTTTCATAAAGCATCAGGTTTGTGTCTATAGTTTAACATGTCTCCGAAACGTTTTAATGGATACATGTATCTGTGTTTAAAACGAGATACGTAAAGTTAAATGAGATGGATCAACGCTCGAGACATTAATGCTTTTGTTTTAACAATCAAAGATCAAGTGTGTTATATATAATTTAAATGGGGCTTATTAAGAACGATATACGCAAGGAATTTTTACTTATTTAATTTCTTAAACTATAATATTTCAGGGAAAAACTATACTTTATTGCAAAACACGTGATGGGTAGGGCTACTCTATTTCTTAATGAAGTCTTGTTTAGAACCTTAAGGAAGTTGACACGACGATATTGAATTCGGGTTTGGAACCGTTAAGAGCTTGTTGGTGATATAATTGTCGCTTTCCGTTACTCGGGTCTTATACATAACCTCAGTTTCCTGTTTTTTCTTACACATTATTAAATCAAAGTAATTCAAAACCAAAGTGAACATACATGTTTATTTTCTCTCTGTTCTTTGCATCAAACCATGATAAAAACAAAAAAGGATAAGCCCCCTTTAAGATTTCCAAAAAGGGTAAGAGGGCGTTATATTTGCTTGAATTTGTATTTGGGACAGTTTGTATGATCTAGGCATTAAAAACGTCAATCTCCATATGTTTTCCGCATAACAAGTACTTACTTACTTGACAACTACATCGGTTGAGTCTTGTAAACATGGCGTTGGCTTACCTAGATAGATATATGGGCGGATGGAGACATGTTGACATGAACTTAATGTTGGTTCATGCTGTTCAGTGTGAAATCATAGATAAGATAATTTACGATGATTCTTTATTGTCCTTAAGAAAATTTGTGGTACATTTGAGTGAGCATGAAATTCAATATTGTATACATAATAAATACAACACATATATACAAATATTTACATCTGAACAAATAGTGTGATAATGAGCAATTACCGATTTTTAAGAAAGAAATGGACAAGGGTACAAATGACATTTTATAACGTTTGCTTCACAACGAACAGTGCCACCTATCATAATAAATGGTAAGTTTAACATTATACAAGAATTAAAACAAGACGAAAGTGTTCCTAACCAATTGTGTTGGTATATATCTTTTAATCTATACGTAAATGTATTTAGGAACAATGAATTCCTATTTTGTGTTTATACCATAGATAATTACATCAAGTGGAAAAAACATCTGATACCCAACTACTCTTACCAGTTGTGTCATAACACATTTTCGGCAAACGATATGAAGGCATTTTTGATAATTTTATCCAATATCTTATAACTCTGATTTGGGAAGAATTGATGAGAGGGTATCTGCCGCATTCTCGTTATACCATTTCTTTAGAAGTGCTCGACTTTACGACTTTTGCAAATAAATTAACATTTTCTAAGCAATCAAAATACCAGAAGCCCCAAACCTCGGCACAATATAATAACATTGGATTATCTTAACATCAAAAATTCTGAAATATGACATATAACTTAAGAGTTTCTGGATGTAAAGTTATTCTAACTATCGATGAACGGAACTTTATTCAAAGCCTGGTGGGCGAGTAGTAAGCCGTTGGTATCGCGTTTGTATTACTTGAAGGTGGAATCTACATAGCCAGACAAACACTTCAATGTAACTACTATTTGTTTAAATGTTAAAAGGTTATATAATTTTGAAATATCTTTAAAAGTGTTCAATAGGAAGACTATTTATTATTCCTATTTTATAAAGGATATTCTAGTTTGTTTGACGATTGGTTTGAGAAATGAAACTATATATCTAAAAATATCCAGTTGTTATAAACATGTTGCTATTTTGATAAGCATATGTATAATGAATGCATTACCGAATCGTTTTCAAAAAAATACCAACTCTCCGTTTAAAAGAAATGACAACCATATGATCGTTCACGGTTTGAAGGTAGTTTAGCTCTAATCTTGGTTTAACTAACTAATAGGTTTAAATCGGGTTTTCTGTCAATTTGCTAAATGAAACCACTTCAATTCACGACGGTATCAACGGTGTTAATTATTACTCTTCACAATTGTTGTAACGATTATGGTGTCTTAACGCATTGAAATGTCAAACACAACATGAAGACAATGACATAAAAATAAAAAAAGTCACGTAACAATAAAACCAGTGTTTTGATGTAAGTTGGCGACCCGTTATGAATATTCATAAACGACATGAAAGCAAAGGGAACGTAAGCTTTGAGGTGAAGGTTTGATATGTTCTTTAGTACGTTATGTGACTTCACTTATCGTTATGATATTATTTAAAGGGGGGAAACACATTAAAACAATTGTCTTTAGTTCGTGGGAAACAGGTTATCTATTTCTTGGAAGTGAGCGAAAAACGTTCAGGTATTCATGTTAGAATAAAGAAAATATAACATATTAGTTTCTCCACATAAAGTGACATTTGTTAAAATCCTTTAGATGTAAATGTAAATAAGTTATTTTGGTCAAACAATTTACTTAGGTCTGACAGTTTGCTATCGAAATACTAGATATGACCTCATATACAAAAGGACTGTTGAGCTGAATTTATTAAGATTGGGAATCAAAGGCATTTGCAGAAACGTCAACCATATGTTTATAAGTAAGCATCGTCACCGAGGACATTTGTAGGCTAACCTACCACAGTTATCTCTTAGTTGATCTTACACCAAATTAATTCGCTTGAATATGTTGAAAGTTACATAAATCTTATATTTGAAAAATAGAGCAAGATATCAAGAGAGTTAGAATATACGATTTTAACCCAATTTTTATGAATGCAGGTGGTTTGACTAAACCATTTAAAAAAATGGCGTTTCCGGTTTCCGATCAGGTCGTCGCAAACGGGGTGTCAACCCTTGTCTTTTTCATTACGAATATTATAAAATCTTTATTTCTATACTGATTTTTTTCAAATGTAGAATAAATGTAAATCTCAACATATGAAAGCAATATATGAGTGTAAAAGTCGAAGATTTACCTTTTTATATTTTCATTAGATCATATCCGAAATTAGAAGTCCTGTGCTTCTAACATTCAATAAATAACAACGTTATAAATAATCTACACGAGTGTCAATATTTTTATGTAATTTTGAAATTATTTAATTTCGCCCCCAGGAAAAAGGATTCTTCGTGGAATGTGGAGCCTATGACGGCGAAGCGAATTCAGTGACCGTCTACTTCGAGAAGTTAAAGTCATGGGGTGGACTGCTGATAGAACCAGATAGAGGCAGATACAACCGGATGTTAGAGAAACACAGACATGCGCACACCATCAACGCATGTGTGCGGACTGACTTCGAAAACCTCGGGGTAAGGTATTTGGCACATGAGGCCACTAAAGTTTCTTACATATGTGATAATCATAACTTGACTAGCCTTTTTTGGAAAATAATTTGAGTTGGCTTTGATAGGTGAGGTATTACAAAGGCATGATTAATAGAAACAAGTATGCTCATGTATGTTTACAATATGTGTACAATTTGATGTATAATGGGCCTGTGGCCCTTTTACTGAAATAAACTCTCTCTCTCTAAATAGAAACAAGCTTTTGGCTACGACAACGTCCAGTTAATACAATATAAAATTACAAACATCGTAACCAAATCTACATCAAATCATAACGTTTCCTTGTAAGTTGTGCATTTGCAAAAAGTTTTAACCTATTGATTGAATGATTTAGCATGTTCGATTTGTGATCAGCTCGAGTTGATTAAACTGTAAGGGAAAGAAAAACTATGGTACTTTAGTGGAAATGAATTCATATTTGAGAAGTTGTGGTGGCTAAATGATTAAGTTGCTTTGATATTGAAGACAAGGCAGGTACAACCTTAATACAGCCACTTTAAACGTTAACATCATTTATCTTGCGTCATTCTTACTGCTCTGAAATGATTCAACATACTCCATATTCTAAATGAGACATCATTTCCCTTGCAGACACCAGAGAAGAGCACAGAAAGCCAGGCGTATTTCAAAGGAGGGTCACGTGACGGCCAAAAGCCAGTACCATGCTTCTGGATTTCCACGTTGCTTTTGGCAACGAGTCAAAAACAAATAGATCTTCTCAGCCTTGACCTTTCAGGAAACGAGGTCGCGTTGTTGAAAACTATTGACTTCTCAAAGGTGAAAATTAACACAGTCACTCTGGAAATGGATGTACATTCTCCAGAAAATGACGTCATGAGTGTTGTAGATTTTGTGAAACCCTTTGGCTATTCAGCCGTTCATCAATTCACGGACCATGTACGTAACACGAAGGATCTCGTTTTGAAACTAAAAGAGGTGTAGTGTCAAGGTCATTGAAGAATTCGATGTCATTAAAGGTGATTATATTAACCAATCTATCGGAAAATATAGTCGGTGTGTGAAATCAATATGGTGAGTCCAAAAAGTGTCTAAGTATGTGCTTTCAACGAAACCAATAAACGCTGTACTGAATGAAATGCTGTGCATCATACATGTAAGGTACATAACTCTAACCTCTTTGAACGGCAAAAAAATGATTTATAGAACGCTAGCTGTCACACCTGGTCAATCTGAAGTGATGTATCGAAGAGTGTATACATTAGCAAGTACATTACATATTATCAGATCATTTTCAGGTAAAATATCATAAGCGACAACGTGAGCACACCTTGTATAGTCAATCTTCCTTCACCATTTCATCACTTCGTCACATCTAAAATTGGTACAGTGTTGAATAATGGTCAACCAATCTTCATCGCTTTGAAATTAAATCAAACATCGTAGTCGCTGGTTGGCTGTAGCAATGTCTCTTAACTGACAATTATTAAGTGGTACTCAGATCAGCATTACAGTGATGTACAAGTGTTGGGCTCGATCTGCATGTAATGATAGGAAAGTGAATACCCTGAGTAAACAGGTAGTATTTTATCCTTTGAAAAAGACTTTTAATTGAATGTACATGTTATGTATGTGTTTATAGCATTAACCCTACAAGATAATCAGTTTATATGGTCGTAAATACCTGTTTCTGAAATGTCCACACGATTGTGTCAACACTGAGGATTTTCTCTCTTCACCCTTAATATTTACAACAGAGCTTCTCAATCCTACTTCTCAGGTAACCTCTGTCTGAAGTGGACCATTATGTCGCGGTTCTCATAGAATCTGCCAAACCAGGTCCCCTGGCCCCGTTCCACGTGCGGAACAGTGAACAGACCAGAAACCCGGATTGAGAATCTTCCTTGAAAATACATAACGTTTTTTTTCTGTCCATTCGAATATTGTTTTAATTCTTTGACTTTTTAAGTCCTGTTAAAATTCATGTGCAGATCGCAAAACTTAAAGAATTCTAGTCTTCTCAGCAGCACACTGTAAGCTTGAATGCAAAAACAAAAATATATTCAGAATCTATAACTGAATTCAAGGAACGTTGCCTGTTACACAGCTATCTTCAATTACCACCAAAAATGATTCTGTATTCCAAGCCTATGCATAACCCACTTGAAACACAGGTCACGTGGGAAGTAATGAATTGAGTAGCCTTTGAGGTGAGAGATTGTATTTCATCATTTGTATTCTTTTGGAGGTGTGTCTCATTAACTTGGCTACACGTATATATATACATATTCTTGCCTGCAACGTATATAATTAATATATAAAACGATAAACATAGCTCACACAAAATATAACCTGAATATTGTGGGCAGTATTGAATGTCTCTAACTGAATAATGTCCCTAGAATATTAAGATGAGACAGTTTTCGTTGATGTATGATGTGTTATTCAATATTAATCGTACCACTTGAAATCGGATTAATTTTAAATGGCGCAAAACCCTTCTCCATTCATTAGCTTTTACGGTTGGGGTCTGTTTGCAAACAATCTCATTTAATTAAGATCTACCGTATCACTTGTACCTTGCTGCGAGGTTTGAGTGCTTGGTTCATTCAGAGTTCAAAGAGATTTATTCGCATATCTAACTTTGACGTCATTTTAAAGTGGTCAAGCTCTTGTGTTCACGAGTGAATAAAATAATTTCGAAATATACACTATTTGTTTATTTCTATTTCGAAATTTTAGCTGGATTTGAAGAAAATATTTCTGAAAGGATCTTCAAGCAGGAGTCAATTGAAAAAATAAACAATAACATGACGTCATAAAAAAACAATGTCATTTACCGGACAAATGAAGTAACTTCGCCGCAGTGACCGGCAAACGACGTACACCATTTTGCATGCCGGGGTCAAATGAGTCAGCCCTTATTACAATTAAAGAAATCAGAATTAAAGAAACAGATAATGGCATGACGTCAGCAGAAACAAGAACTTGACGGCCCTCCTCATTTGTGGAGAACTGATGGCTGTAGTTTGTTTCTGAAACTTTCTGTGCAGCGTTTAAAAAACACGTATTAATACAGATCGTAATATCCTTTAATAAAATAACAGGTTTAGGGTCCTAAATTATACATATACGTGTTTTTAACGCTGGTATACAGGAAACATGTTTCTGTCTTTGATACCAGATACTATCAATAGGGTAAATCTAAACGAGTGAGTGAGTGAGAGTCTTTAGCTCCTCCAGGATTGGAGATTTGCAAAAAAAGTAAATTTGTGATGATAGGAAACTACATGAATTATCTAGTGGCTATTGAGTTTGATAGAGTAAAGGAAGTCTCCCACAAGGTGGAGAGGTTCATGATCGTAAAGATCTAGCGAGGGTACTCCAAGGAGGGTTGTCTAATATTGAACCCCACGGAGTCTCATGACTGTCGGATACATGCTGGTGTACGTGCTACGTGCTACGTGTAGTACATGATGAGGAAGGCACTCGTAGTTTTCTTCACAGAACTGGCAAGAAGAGAGTCTTACTGGTTCAGAAATTGCATTTAGTAGGCTCTTTAGCGTACGTCGCCACTTTGGGAACTGTCGTCCAGAACTCCAGAGATTTGAGGGTTTATAGCTGAAGTTCTCTGAACAAAGAGAATTCATCATCGCTTGAAAGCCTCTGCCCAAGTAGTGATGTTTCCATCTCAATCGCTTTAGTTTTCAGATTGCTTTGAAAGCTGTATTTACAGCCTTTTTAGCTCATCTGGCCTGTAAGGCCCGATGGGCTTATGGCATGGCATGGTGTCCGGCGTCCGTCCGTCCGTCCGTCCGTCCATCCGTCCGTCCGTCCGTCCATCCGTCCGTAAACTTTGTGGAATTTCGACTTCTTCTCCAGAACCATAAGGCCTGGAAAGCTGAAACTTTGTGTACAGACTCCTTGGCTAGTAAGGATTATAAATTGTAGCTTTGGTGGACCTGTGGCCCCTAATAAGGGCCACAGGGGCCACACCCTAAAAACCTATTTTCATCTTCTTCTCCAGAACCATGAGGTCTAGAAAGCTGAAACTTTGTGTACAGACTCCTTGACTAGTGAGGATTATAAATTGTAGCTTTGGTGGCCCTGTGACCCCTAATAAGGGTCACAGGAGCCACGCCCTAAAATCCTATTTTCATCTTCTTCTCCAGAACCATGAGGCCTAGAAAGCTGAAACTTTGTGTACAGACTCCTTGACTAGTGAGGAGTATAAATTGTAGCTTTGGTGGCCCTGTGACCCCTAATAAGGGTCACAGGGGCTACGCCCTAAAAACTTTTTTTCATCTTCTTCTCCAGAACCATGAGGCCTAGAAAGCTGAAACTTTGTGTACAGACTCCTTGACTAGTGAGGATTATAAATTGTAGCTTTGGTGGCCCTGTGACCCCTAATAAGGGCCACAGGGGCCACACCCTAAAAACCTATTTTCATCTTCTTCTCCAGAACCATGAGGCCTAGAAAGCTGAAACTTTGTGTACAGACGCCTTGACTAGTGAGGATTAGAAATTGTAGCTTTGGTTGCCCTGTGACCCCTAATAAGGGTCACAGGGGCCACGCCCTAAAAACTTATTTTCATCTTCTTCTCCAGAACCATGAGGCCTAGAAAGCTGAAACTTTGTGTACAGACTCGAGCTCCTTGACTAGTGAGGAGTATAAATTGTAGCTTTGGTGGCCCTGTGACCCCTAATAAGGGCCACAGGGGCCACACCCTAAAAACCTATTTTCATCTTCTTCTCCAGAACCATGAGGCCTAGAAAGCTGAAACTTTGTGTACAGACGCCTTGACTAGTGAGGATTAGAAATTGTAGCTTTGGTTGCCCTGTGACCCCTAATAAGGGTCACAGGGGCCACGCCCTAAAAACTTGTTTTCATCTTCTTCTCCAGAACCATGAGGCCTAGAAAGCTGAAACTTTGTGTACAGATTCCTTGACTAGTGATGATTATGAAATGTAGCTTTGATGGCCCTGTGACCCCAAATAAGGGCCACAGGGGCCACACCCTAAAAACGTATTTTCATCTTCTCCTCCAGAACCATGAGGCCTAGAAAACTGAAACTTTGTGTACAGATTCCTTGACTAGTGATGATTATGAAATGTAGCTTTGATGGCCCTGTGACCCCAAATAAGGGCCACAGGGGCCACACCCTAAAAACCTATTTTCATCTTCTTCTCCAGAACCATGAGGCCTAGAAAGCTGAAACTTTGTGTACAGATTCCTCGACTAGTGATGATTATGTAATGTAGCTTTGGTGGCCCTGTGACCCCTAATAAGGGCCACAGGAGCCACGCCCTAAAATCCTATTTTAATCTTCTTCTCCAGAAGTATAAGGCCTAGAAAACTGAAACTTGTTGCCTTTATAAGGGGGAATCACATTGGCCACACTCTACAGCATAATTGATTATGAAGCCTGATGAGCTACAGAGCCAATGGCTCTATTTTTGATAAACTCAGTGAAGTCATTAAACTTCAGAAGCTTGATGACTTCAGGGAAGTATCCAAATGTATGTTTGTGGTTGAACATTTAGAATCTGAATATGCTGAAAATAAGGACAGATCTTGCTTTGCACTGTACTGAACAGGTGATGATTCTTCCTAGCAGATTCATCTTTCTGATTGTGTACAGACTCCTTGGCTAGTGAGGATTATAAATTGTAGCCTTAGTGGGCCACAGGAGCCACACCCTAAAAACCTATTTTCATCTTCTTCTCCAGAACCATAAGGCCTAGAAAGCTGAAACTTTGTGTACAGACTCCATGGCTAGTGGGGATTATAAATTGTAGCTTTAGTGGCCCTGTGACCCCAAATAAGGGCCACAGGAGCCACACCCTACAAAACTGTTTTCATCTTCTTCTCCAGAACCATGAGGCCTAGAAAGCTGAAACTTTGTGTATAGCCTTTTTGAAGAGTGAGGATTATAAATTGTAGCTTTGGTTGCCCTGTGACCCCTAATAAGGGCCACAGATGCCATGCCCTAAAAACCTATTTTCATCTTCTTCTCCAGAACCATGAGGCCTAGGAAGCTGAAACGTTGTGTACAGACTCCTTGACTCGTGAGGATTATGAATTGTAGCTTTGGTTGCCCTGTGACCTCTAATAAGGGCCACAGGAGCCACACCCTAAAAACCTATTTTCATCTTCTTCTCCAGAACCATAAGGCCTAGAAAGCTGAAACTTTGTGTACAGACTCCATGGCTAGTGGGGATTATAAATTGTAGCTTTAGTGGCCCTGTGACCCCAAATAAGGGCCACAGGAGCCACACCCTAAAAAACTGTTTTCATCTTCTTCTCCAGAACCATGAGGCCTAGAAAGCTGAAACTTTGTGTATAGCCTTTTTGAAGAGTGAGGATTATAAATTGTAGCTTTGGTTGCCCTGTGACCCCTAATAAGGGCCACAGATACCATGCCTTAAAAACCTATTTTCATCTTCTTCTCATGAACCATGAGGCCTAGGAAGCTGAAACGTTGTGTACAGACTCCTTGACTAGTGAGGATTATGAATTGTAGCTTTGGTTGCCCTGTGACCCCTAATAAGGGCCACAGATGCCATGCCCTAAAACCCTATTTTCATCGTCTTTTCCAGAAGCATAAGGCCTAGAAAGCTGAAACGTTGTGTACAGACTCCTTGACTAGTGAGGATTATGAATTGTAGCTTTGGTGACCCTGTTGCCCCTAATAAAGGCAACAGGAACGTCCTTCAAATCTATTTTCATCTTCTTCTCCTGAAGTATAAGGCCTAGAAAACTGAAACTTGTCACCTATATATACTTAATTTTATGATTGGTGCCCCTGTGGCCTCTACAAAGGGGGAATCACATTGGCCACACTCTACAGCATAATTGATGATGAAGCCTGATGAGCTACAGAGCCAATGGCTGTATTTTTATAATATTCGAATTCAAAGAGGTGTAACATTTCTTGTGGCGTTCAGTTTACATTACAAAGTTATGTTTAACTCAGGGAAACCAGGCATTTAAGGGCAGCTTCGTGCATTCACGATGTCACAATGATAACTTTGTACTTTTGTTCAAGTGTCGAATCACGAGTCGGTTTTGTTTACATTTAACTGTTGGAAACGAACCGTGTCCTTTGTTATGTATAGCATTCCCTGAAGACTGACCTTAAACATATCTGGCATTTAAAGACGTATTCTGAAGCCTGGTCGAAATTGTATTAAAACATATGACACTCACAAGATTATAATTTGCGATTGTAATCCGTGAGTAGTTGAATTTAAATAATTAAAATTGTAATATGTGAGCACCGAAATCATAGTGTGTTATGTAAGCACTGAAATAATACTGTACTAAGGGAGTAATAACTCCAGTTGTAGAAAATGAGAATTCAATCATATAGTATAATGTGAGCATACAACCATATTGTATTATGTGACCACTAAAACCACAGTTTGTTATGTAAGCACCCAGTAATATTGTATGATGTGACCACTAAAACCATAGTTTGTTATGTAAGCACCCAGTAATATTGTATAATGTGACCACTAAAACCATAGTTTGTTATGTAAGCACCCAGTAATATTGTATGATGTGACCACTAAAACCATAGTTTGTTATGTAAGCACCCAGTAATATTGTATGATGTGACCACTAAAACCATAGTTTGTTATGTAAGCACCCAGAAATATTGTATTATGTGTCCACTAAAACCACAGTTTGTTATGTAAGCACCCAGTAATATTGTATTATGTGACCACTAAAACCATAGTTTGTTATGTAAGCACCCAGAAATATTGTATTATGTGACCACTAAAACCATAGTTTGTTATGTAAGCACCCAGTAATATTGTATGATGTGACCACTAAAACCATAGTTTGTTATGTAAGCACCCAGTAATATTGTATGATGTGACCACTAAAACCATAGTTTGTTATGTAAGCACCCAGTAATATTGTATTACATTAGAACTAAAACCATAGTTTGTTATGTAAGCACCCAGTAATATTGTATGATGTGACCACTAAAACCATAGTTTGTTATGTAAGCACCCAGTAATATTGTATGATGTGACCACTAAAACCATAGTTTGTTATGTAAGCACCCAGTAATATTGTATTACATTAGAACTAAAACCATAGTTTGTTATGTAAGCACCCAGTAATATTGTATGATGTGACCACTAAAACCATAGTTTGTTATGTAAGCACCCAGTAATATTGTATTATGTGTCCACTAAAACCATAGTTTGTTATGTAAGCACCCAGTAATATTGTATTATGTGACCACTAAAACCATAGTTTGTTATGTAAGCACCCAGTAATATTGTATGATGTGACCACTAAAACCATAGTTTGTTATGTAAGCACCCAGAAATATTGTATTATGTGACCACTAAAACCATAGTTTGTTATGTAAGCACCCAGAAATATTGTATAATGTGACCACTAAAACCATAGTTTGTTATGTAAGCACCCAGTAATATTGTATTATGTGTCCACTAAAACCACAGTTTGTTATGTAAGCACCCAGTAATATTGTATGATGTGACCACTAAAACCATAGTTTGTTATGTAAGCACCCAGTAATATTGTATTATGTGTCCACTAAAACCACAGTTTGTTATGTAAGCACCCAGTAATATTGTATTATGTGACCACTAAAACCATAGTTTGTTATGTAAGCACCCAGTAATATTGTATTATGTGACCACTAAAACCATAGTTTGTTATGTAAGCACCCAGTAATATTGTATGATGTGACCACTAAAACCACAGTTTGTTATGTAAGCACCCAGTAATATTGTATGATGTGACCACTAAAACCATAGTTTGTTATGTAAGCACCCAGTAATATTGTATTATGTGACCACTAAAACCATAGTTTGTTATGTAAGCACCCAGTAATATTGTATTATGTGTCCACTAAAACCACAGTTTGTTATGTAAGCACCCAGTAATATTGTATTATGTGACCACTAAAACCATAGTTTGTTATGTAAGCACCCAGTAATATTGTATGATGTGACCACTAAAACCATAGTTTGTTATGTAAGCACCCAGTAATATTGTATTATGTGACCACTAAAACCATAGTTTGTTATGTAAGCACCCAGTAATATTGTATTATGTGACCACTAAAACCATAGTTTGTTATGTAAGCACCCAGTAATATTGTATTACATGAGATCTAAAACCATAGTTTGTTATGTAAGCACCCAGTAATATTGTATTATGTGACCACTAAAACCATAGTTTGTTATGTAAGCACCCAGTAATATTGTATTATGTGATAACTAAAACCATAGTTTGTTATGTAAGCACCCAGTAATATTGTATTATGTGATAACTAAAACCAGTTTGTTATGTAAGCACCCAGTAATATTGTATTATGTGATAACTAAAACCATAGTTTGTTATGTAAGCAGCCAGTAATATTGTATTATGTGATAACTAAAACCAGTTTGTTATGTAAGCACCCAGTAATATTGTATTATGTGATAACTAAAACCATAGTTTGTTATGTAAGCAGCCAGTAATATTGTATTATGTGATAACTAAAACCAGTTTGTTATGTAAGCACCCAGTAATATTGTATTACACGAGAACTAAAACCATAGTTTGTTATGTAAGCACCCAGTAATATTGTATTACATGAGAACTAAAACCATAGTTTGTTATGTAAGCACCCAGTAATATTGTATTACACGAGAACTAAAACCATAGTTTGTTATGTAAGCAGCCAGTAATATTGTATTACATGAGAACTAAAACCATAGTTTGTTATGTAAGCATCCAGTAATATTGTATTACACGAGAACTAAAACCACAGTTTGTTATGTAAGCACCCAGTAATATTGTATTATGTGACCACTAAAACCATAGTTTGTTATGTAAGCACCCAGTAATATTGTATTACATGAGAATTAAAAGCAAATTTACTTTATGTGAGGACTGAAGTTAAGAATTCGGGTAACATGTTAAAGACACTCTTAACATCTGACGCACATAAGCATTTCGTCAGCATAAACAATGCACAGACAATTCATTTATTTTTGCGGAGCACTGGGGAACTTCATACATAAGATATTATAAACAACTTGTACGTAATTCACTTGAAAAGTACCTCTTTAATATAAGAAGAGATTGAAAATTTTGTTATTTTGTTTATAAATTTTGAGGTACCGAGGGGAGAGATTTAGTTGAGCCACTATATATAAAACAAAGGTGTGTACATTTGGATTTATCTAGAAATATGCGTTCAAGGAAAGTTATGACACCTCGTACACGAGTGCCTATTATTAATACTTAGACTTTTTACGGTTTGAAAATTATTATTGTCATTTTGTTCCCACGATAATATTTTCTTAATCATTCGGAGATATTAAATTTTTCGAAATCACCAACTATTTTGATAATTGCATTGGAATATCAAGACTAATGATAGTTCAAATGACCTTTGAATACATACACGGTTTCGTTGTTTCCAAAGACTACTTATTTCCAACTAAAAGCTTATAATAAAATAAACATTTTTTGGAAGAAAACATTATTTTTACCCAAAGCAAAAGTTCCCATGACAATCCGTAGGCCTAGCTCAGTAGCTGTCCCATAACAATCCGGAATCCCAGTCAAAATCATTCTCCGAACGGTGCGTAATTACAGGGTGTGGTTATACCAAACTTTTAGAATTTGTGTCATCATAACCAATAGATTGTATATTAAAGTAGCCTACTCGCGGAAATAGAAATTAAATTCGTTTTGGCGATTATTTCTTTATTTTTGGAACACTGAAATTTGAATTGGTTCTGTTCAAGATTAGGCCTAGGCCTATAGTCTAATGGAACAAACAAGCTTGATGTGCGTGATAAAACATTCATTATTGTCGGTGTTTGAGGCTATAGAAAGTTAATGTCTTAAAAAGCAGTGAATTAAAATTCGTCTAGAATGTGAGATTTTACAAATGCTTCGTGTAGTTTCTTATCGCAGTAGGCTGCACGACATTTGACAGAAAACTTCCAATATTGTCAAAATATGATTCAATGCATTCATATTATCTACTTTTACTTCTCACCGCGGGATTATATTCATAAAATTACAATTACAAAAACATTTCGAGCGTGCCAGGATTCGAACCTGGAATCTTCTGATCCGTAGTCAGACGCGTTATCCGTTGCGCCACACGCCCGTGCATCAAACGAGGGAAATGTTAGCGTCTATATCAGAATTGAAGACAAATGGTTCAACTTTTACACATCACTGTCGATGTCACAGCTTTAAAAAGAACAAGCGATATTAGAAAGTTTGAAAACATCGTCATATGAAGAATTTGAAAATATTCCAACATGAGTTGCTCCCCTTTGACAATTTGGGATAATTCCCGCCAAATCAAATGTTGTCCAAAGGCAGTACGTACGATTTGCCGACAGCCTTGTCCTTGGAAACGCTTTTGTTGGATTTTTTCATTTTGCAAAAAAAACGAACAAAAATTTAAAAGTGAAAAATTTATTGTGTAAAGTATATGTTGTTACATATGATTATATCACGAGACAAATAACAGTAGAATTAACATATATTAAAATATACAAAGGACATTACAATGTATGGAGGCTAAATCTAAAAAGTAAAATAATCATTTTATTATGTATACAATCTGCTGTAAATGAAAAAACTATTGATCAAAATTAAAATCCACGCCACAATTTCATGTTTTAAACAATTTTATCAGGCAAAAAAGCTAGAACTTGGAAGATAATGACATACATGTACACTCTAAAGACGCATATATCATACATGACGTATATAATAGACACACAAACATTAATATTTTATGCAACAAAACACATGTATGTACATTTTAAATACACACATCAAATAGGTCTACACAATTTTAACTGATAATAAATCAATTCATAAAATTTAACAATCTATCACCAATGATGTTATAAATATTTTAAGGATAATTGAGCAATAATTTTATTTTGGGAATGTCTATAATGATAAAACTAAGATGAAAAGGATATTCAAATAATCAAGCAGAATTTTTAAGTAACTCAGGGAAATAAATATTTTTGGAATATTGACATACATAATTATATCATTAACAGTAACAATCTGGTTTCCATAAGCGATCCTGAATTTGGCAATTGGTGGTTTAATTAAAACAACATCAATATCAAATCAACATAATAATTTCTTAGAGCTTCAAAATTTTCATGCACAATTCCCATTTATACATTTGATGGTGCATTTCTTTATACAATCACTTAATTCAGATAAAATAACGAGAAAATAAATACCTATTTAGATAATATCAAAATTTAATCTCATCCGTCAAACAATGAAATAGTCGACAAGAATCCAACCAAATTACACATTTATTTCCGAATATCATTCTGTTTTGATAGCAATGTGATTTGATTTGATGATCAAATCCATCCTGATTCAGGGTACGAACGTTACGCTAACTCCACTAATCTGTACCCAGGGCTCAGAAGCTAGATTCGCTTGCGCGGTCTAACTTTGGATATAGCCAATCAAATCATTTTCTCGTTGAACTTTTATCGAGAAGGTGGCGAGAAAATGATTTGATTGGCTATATCCAGCTTCTGAGCCCAGGGTACAGATTAGTGGAGTTAGCCTAACGTTCGTACCCTGAGATCATTAAATCTACAAAACAATATAATATATTGAGCATAATTATTTAGTAGAAAGCTACCAAAAAACCATTTCTCTGGTAAAATATGTAAATGTATAAATATTCAAAGTCCATTTAATAACTTGAAACAACAATTGTCTTACATTCATAAAAGCCCAAAAATATTCTAATCATAAAATCAAATGAAAAAGCTTGAAACAATATTGAGTATATTAAAAAATGGCCATTAAAATTCATACTGAAACTTCCAATATTTGAAAACCAGAGTGGAGCAGAAGAATTGATGATGAAACTGTTTCACCATACCTTGACACTGAAATAAATTACACTTTTGACGTCAACCTGTTGTTTTATTTTTCTGTAATGAAGCGTGACATTTTACTTCAAATATTTCACTTGATACTTTATGCCTATTTAGTTTTAAAGTATGTATTTGAATAAGCAGTTAGCTGAGTGGTATTTAAGTCAGGTATATCCTTATACTCTCCATTCCTTGAAAATAATAGGGCCTTGTCTCAGTGTTTGAAATAAACATCCAAAAACTGCTTATCAGTATATATTTTTTATTATAAGGACCAGCATAGCCCAACTCCAAAACTGTCGACATTCATTATCAGTACTGATTTGACTTAATCTAAAATAATAATATTCTTGGTATCAGTGTGTTATAAATTCCAACACTGTTATCAGTTTAGAGTGATAGTTATGAGGGTTTGGCAGGGAAATATGTCTTACAGCAAATATATTTAGAAAGGAACAGTATCACATAAAAAGAACTGTGAGACTGTACGGGAAAAGTGTGGGCCCTTGTGAATAACTGTCGGTGTCGGGCCTACGGGCCGATGCTTATTTCAAACACTGTCTTAGCTTCATTATTTTCCAGGAATAAAGAGTTACTCAGTCATTACACTATATATGCATGAAACATAACATACAGTTGCAACCTTATGAATAAACAGGATATTTCAAAAAAATTTTGGTTCATAAATTTTCGTTTCTCAAGTTCTTCACTTCACATGGTATTTCATGAGATATCTCAGACCTGTTTGTTCCTAATCCTAAAAGTAACCTTCAGGTGCTGCTGCAGTTTCTTGTAAATATCACTTCTTCATGATTTCCAAAACAAGATTGTTTTATGCCAAATGTATCATCATTGGAGGATCAAACATCTCAATAACCAACTCAATTTTCTAGAGTAATAACAGAAATGATCGTGTTTCTAACAAAACCTGCTGGCAGCCATATAAGTGTGAACATCTTTTAATCACTTCAGGTACCAAAATGAACGCGAGTGGCTTGTGTATCATACTTTTGTTTTAGTTGTCCAGCAATTGATCACATTATTTTCTTTAAATGAGGTCTCTTTAAACCTTAACACAAATACTGTCCTCATTAGAATATAATTTTTTTTTAAAAACGTCCATTTGATGAACAATCAATCCCAGTCTGATTATAATCGACTGTGATTCGAGGAAAAAAGTGTAAAAATATTATCTCTAGCGGGCTTTCCTCTCATTCCCTATAACCCGCATGTTCTGACGCAAGCTCATCTAGCCAATCGAAATGAGCGCAGTAAAAGCTTTCAATATTGTAGTAGGGGCAGGTAACTCCAGTGTACCATTCGTTATACATAATCGTCGCTAAACACTGTTTAAAAACGAGGATGTGATTGGATAGCTTATGACTGGGTTTGTCTGCGCTAAACTGGTTATAGCAACATAGATAGAGGTGGGTGCATTCAGACTGAGACGGAGAGGATATCCCGAATGGTTCGAGCCCCGATAGAGACAATATTTTTAATATTTTATTCCTCGGAGCACGGTCGATTTGAATCAGACTAAATTTATCCAAATCACTTCACTTGTTGACATTCATAATATGTCATAATATTCGTAATTGACATGATATTCAAACTATGATGTCATAATTTTCGTAAATGACATCATAAGTGCAAATCATGAAAAGCTATTAAGAGCACTTAGCCGATGACTTGTATTCACAAAAATATATAGGACCACAAGAGTGTCAGTGACATAAAAGTTGTTATCTTCCAAAAAGGCACATATGTCAAGTACAAAATCATTGCTAAATATTATACATTTCTGTGAAAAGAGTTTAATGAGACTCTGTCTAATAGTCTCAGGTTTGCACTCAATAGTCCAGCATGCTAGACATCTTCCCTTATCATCTCACATCAGATTTAGATAATTTTACCTAGCGTGTCATATATTAACACATGCCAGGCAAATAGTTCATTGCTTACATCAATCTTTCCTCTAAGGAAGAGATACAGACACAAAACTATCATTAAAGAAGAATCCAATCATGAAATGATCAATAGTCGTTACCTTGCGATAGGCTTCCACAGGTTGGTACTCAATACTCAAGTTCAAGTAGGATCCAGCTAGCCTTCAATCCATTTTTTTCGACTCAAGGACTCAAAAAATCGAAAATTGCTGTTTCTTATTTTATATTGTTTGTCTGTGATGTGTGAAGCTAGATGATCAACAAGACCATTTCAAGATACCGGTATTGAAATTATATCTGGATATAGTTATATTGACACATGTGTACTTAAACTTGAACAACAATCATTGTTATGGATAAGAATTTCTGGTACTCAGGCCGGAGTAAAATCAGACCCTTTGAGAAGTCAAGTCCAATATTTTGGATCCATTGAAGCCCTACCTTGTGAAGAAATTTTATTGCTAAACCTTATAAAAATTAATCTAAATGTACACAGAATCACAATTTCACTTTAAAAGAAATCTATTTATTATATGATCAGTGAAATCAGTGAAATAAACTGTCTATCAGGCAACAGTGATGATATATTATATTTTCACTGTGACCAGTGACAATATAGTACATGTATATCTATACTGTTCAGGAACCAGAACTACTTTTAGCTATGTGACCAAATGGGGCTAACTTTCCAGTTTTAAAGTCATCTTAACATATTTCATTAAAAATCATATAATAAATAGAATAGTTAATGTCGTTTCCAAATACCAGGTTTATTTCATCACTTGACATGGGTTAAGTTGATACTTAATCCATGACACTTGATGAAATAAACCTTGTATTTGGAAAACTACATTAAGTATCCTCTATATAAGAATACTAAGGTTAAAATATAAAGCGGTGGATAAATTTCTAATTTCGCAGGAGACAGATACAAATATCAGCAGCAAGACTTTTGTGGATGACAACATCAAAATAAATCCTCTTTTGTTAAGAATAGGTATAACCGTGCATAAAAATTCTCACAAATATTCACCAACATCCATGAGAAAATGAGATCATTGAAATGTATTTTTATATTGAAATCCACATACAGGTAAACCTTCAAAATCTCTATGATCATTCTAAAAAAAAACATCTTAAAAGTTTGATTTGACAATTTGTACATATAAGAAATATTTGATATAAATGTTTAAATATCGTGACAACCATAAACACTCAACCACATTTATACAAATGGTTCAAAATTAAAGCCAAATTCTTATTATATTGACAAGACATTCCTTTGTCAACATGTGTTTATACATTGTGAAAAAGTCCAACAACATTTATTTGGTCCCATTGGCTATCTTTGGTCCTCAACAATACAATATATATCAGCAGCAAGAAAAAGAACTATAGTCCTGCTTCATGACTGTATATCAAATAGGAGCCTTTAATACAGTCTAGGTCCTAATTCTGTAAGTCTAGCCTTAGGAATATGGTAACAAAAGTTAAGGATCACTAATCATTAAAATCAAACTATGTAGGCTAAGAGAAAGGGTATCCAAATTTACTGGGTATCACATTATAACTCATAACAAAATCGGACAATCTGCTTTCCAGGATACTTGATAATTAATATCAATCATTATTCATAATCATAACCTGATCTCATGATATTATGTGCTATATGTTGAACCTGATGAACTTGATTTTGCACATTTATATTATGATAATCAATTTCCCATCCTCCGTCATCCGGGACTCTATGTTCTGACCCTCAACACTTTTTCACCCTGGGATATTTTATGAAATAATTTTATAGTTCAAGTTTTGTTATGAAACATTAACATGTGACAAGACATCTGGGTGACTGACCTGTGTCGCTATCCTCTATCCCCGGCCACAAAAGGCTGAATGTTTTGAATCTCTGCACGATAACCCCTGGGGATTTTCATGAGGAAATACTTGCATACTAGCATTACAGGACCTTGTCAGTTGAGTCTTGTAAAATAATATTGAATGAAACAGCTTGACACACAATGATACTTATACCTGTTTGGCACTGCAGAATTTAAAATGGGCACTTGTACATTAGCAAGACCTGTTTCAGTGTTGTTCCTAGTCTGAGCCCTGGGGAACTTTGCAGAACACTTTGGGCTCTTTGTCCCTTAAAATTATTAGATGTTGGATATTTTTACCATTGCGGAGCGGCCCATCATAAAATTTACCAAAATATCTTTTTGATAATGTGGAAGAAATAAAGTTGTTTGATGGCTTAAATACAATTCTATTTAGCACAAGCATCATACTTGAAAAGCAATCTGATTGGCTGAAAAAAACTGACAATTGAGCTAAGAGTTTGTTTGAAAATTAAGTTTGAATAAAGGTCAAATTTTGATTGTTAGATGAAATTCTAGGTGGAAAATTTGATTGGTTCATTGGCTAATTGATTCATCGAGTATGATTAGCTGATTTCAGCAAAATATTGTTATCAAAATATGAATTTTAGAAGAACGCAACACTAAATCCTAGATGACATAAGATAGAATATTCCTGTTCAAGAATTGTGAAAATATTTAGTGTTTTATACAGAATTGAATACTAAACATTGTACAGAATGTTCTGAGCTCATAGATTTTGTATTTCTTGCTTCGTCTTCACAGTTTTGCTTTATCAATCTAGCTGACCAGAAGATTCTTAGGAATATTAGGGTCATATTTGGCAATTTAAATGTATATTTCAATTGTTTATATCTATTAAGTACTAACCGTGACAAGAAGCATGTAGCACCAATTTGTTGTTTGGAAAAATATTAATGTGAAACTAATGTCGTCTACTACTAATATACAACCTACGATAAATGTTTAAAATGTGAGGTTAACACTTTTGAATTATCACACTTTAAAAACCAACTTTACATTATTAATCTCCAATAAACAATTCACGGCAGTTATTTAAAACACTTTTAGCAAAGCATTTAATGCTCATTTTGTTAAAAACTAGTACCAAAAATAATGGTATCCTTTTCAATCAATTGTTTATAAATTGATTTGTTTGATATTAGTAGACATCATGGATAAAGAACACAAATAAGCAATATTTCGTTTTAGAAGTTGGCAAATGAATTTTCATTTTCTAAAATATATCATGTTTATATCAAAATATTAAAATCAATTAAAACTTCACAACCAATTGTACAATTGAGCCAATTCCTTAAAACAATGAACAAAATGTTTCGTCTAAAATTAGAATGACATTCTGAACCAAATAAAATGAACAAATCATTATATATATATAACAAATGACAGAATATTGTGATCCATTCCCAAATCCAAAGATTACTAAATAAAACGGTTTATGAAAATAACATTGTAAAATATTTGTTGATATTGTCACAACCACCACTTTGATATGAAACTCAGAATTATTTGTCTCCCAATATCATAATCCCTTTGGTGTTTAAGGCGTTGATTTGCCCATTTTCCTGTAGAGCATGTCAAGATTTTCTTTGATGACAGGTTCACCGGGGTTTAGTCGTTGAGCCGTTAGGTAGGCAGTTTCAGCCTTGTCGTACTTGGCCCATCGATGATACAACACACCTATAAGAAACAAACATATAAATAACAAGTGTTTGCCACTAATGTGGCAATGTCCCCCGCCGCTTGGATATTGCGATAGAATTGTCAAAATAAGCAAATGCTATATTCTATTGACAATAACAGCAATGGTTCAAGAGATATTGTGTTAACAAGAGTTTCAAAAGTGGCCAAAGTGCCGTACTGACCTTGAAGATAAGGTCAAGGTCACCTGAAGTGCCTGGTGTCTTCGTAATCCTCCAATGTAGGCTGTTACTAAATTTGAAGACATTAGGTGCAGCAGTTCATAAGATAACACGTTAACAAGAGTTACAAAAGTGGTCAAAGTGCCGTAGTGACCTTGAAAAAAATTTCAACGTCACCCAAAGTGACTGGTGTCTGCGTAATCCCTCAAGGTAGGCTGTGACCAAATTTGAAGACGTTGGGTGAAAGGGTTCAATAGTTATTGCGCTAATAAGTGTTTCAAGAGTTGTCAACGTGCCGTTGTGACCTTCAAAATAAGGTCAAGGTCACCAAAAGTGACTGGTGTCTGCTTAATTTCCGAAAGTAGGCTGTGACCAAATTTGAAGACCTTGAGTGCAATGGTTCATGAGCAATCGCGTTACCAAGAGTTTCAAGAGTGGTCAAAGTGCCGCTGTGACCTTGAAAATAAGGTCACGGTCACCAAAAGTGACTGGTGTCTGCGTAATCTCCCTAGTGAGGCTGGGACCAAATTTGAAGACATTGGGTGCAATTGGTTCTTGAGATATCGCGTTAACAAGGATCCGGACATACGGACAGACGTACGAACGTACGTACGGACGCCGCTGAATACAATGTCCCCCGTTCCGCGTTGCGGCGGGGGACAACAAATATCCATGAAGTGGATAGAAATTAGGGGTGTTATGATACACTGACTCAATAAATCATGATTGTCAACTCTGCAATGGTAAACTTCCTATTATTTATAATAATAATACTAGCATCAATTGTGTAAATTCTTGTATACACATCAACATCCTCACACCAGAAATCTCGCAAGATACCAACAGCTCAACAACATGCGCCAGCTGAACTTGATAGACAAACAGAGGACTTAGTCTTTTCTCAGAGCTGCACTCACAACTTTAAAGGGGCAGTAGCACGTTTTTAGGGGGAATATAAGGTAATGTCATGAAAATAAAAATTAATGGTTCCAATTGAAAGACATTGATCTAAACTAAATGGAGCAGTAATAAATCCAATATATAATGTCAAGTTAAGCCATGCAATTCCTTTTCTTACACAAAATGAATTAAAGGTGTTCACACAAAAATGGCTGCCTAAGGATTTTATGTGCATCTTTATAATTTGTTCTCTGACTATGCATGATTGATTTGTGTAATGAGATTTTTGACACAATCAAAGTAATACATTTAGCATTAATGTACAATTATCAGTGAAAAAATGAAAATATAAAATTGTCAAAAAACGTGCTACTGCTCCTTTAAGGGAAATGCTGTAAGGTTTGAACAACAGATGATAAAGACTGCTTATGGCTGGTGATCAATGCGAGCTAATAAGTTGAAGAATCAATAAAAAGTATTGGCATGAGATTTTCATTTACAAAATGTATTTCTTGAAGGTTGATGCAATCAAAATAATGCATAGCTTCTGACGTTATTTATTTTGTTAGTATTATGTAAATAAATTGGCTGTCTGTAACTCCTACTTACCGAGATTGAGGTGATACTTGGGGTTGTTACGGTCCTGTTTGATGCACGTGAGGAAAAGCTGTTCACTCTCTGGGTACTTCTGCATCTTGCCGTAGATGTTGGCAAGGTTGAACAACAGCTGAGCATCATCCTTCAACACCTTCAGAGCCTCCCGACCAACCACAACCGCCTCGTCGTACCGATCTAGTTACGTAATGGATTGGTTAACAATAGGTGAGTTATGAATGTATCAAACAACAGCTTACATTCAGTTCTCTTGAGTTATTTTCAAAGCTGTGAAATGATGCTTGACGCCCTTTTGGCGCTTTTTTGAACTGTGAAACTTGGAAATTAGGATTAAAGTTTTTCTAAGACATTTTCCTTCATTCCTACTGATACAACTATCATACATTATTTGTAATAGATGTTGAAAAGAGACTCCAATTCATAAGAATAAAAAAAATTGACAAAAGGAAGGTTGGGGGTGAGGTGAGGTGAGATGATATGGGGTTTTCCGCTTTCAAGAATATTTCACTCATATATCAGCTGCTAGTTTTTTTTTAGGGAGAAAGCCTGCAACACCATTGTGGCTATGTATCGCGGTGAAACCTGCGAGCATCGGCTGGAACTAGCAAGTTATGGGTGAGACTCTGCTGAAATTCAGTGTAGCATTGCACCAAAACCTGACTGCGTGAAGAACAGTTTTCTACTGCAGACATAGTTGCCAAACTCCTAGCGGGATTCGAACCATGACCTCCCGATCTGAAGCCGAATACGATAACCACTGCGCTATCCTGCCCCCTTGCCAAAAGGAATAATTCATACTTTAAAAATATGAATTGCCAAAAGGAATAATTCATATTTTTTGCTCTCAAGAGACAGACAAAATAGACATATTATATATTGCTAAAGGTAACAAGGGTCAATGCCTAACTTTAGAAAGATTGAAACTTGAGAAACAAAGACTTTGAGAAAAACAACTAATGCCTACCGAGTTGATCAAGCAGGATGAGTGTGTTGGTCCAAGCGTTGACGTGGGTCGGCCTCATCTGTGTCGCATTCAGCCAAGCCCTCATCGCGTCTGCGTGTCGACCTGTGTCTAGATACTGGGGATGAAACGTAGCAAAGTATACATTTTACATCCTTATAGTTAGGTTTCCTGGGAGTTTCTTTCTATTCAAAGAATTCAAGTATCACATCGATAGATATAACAGTTAATACTCAGTAGTTAACATGTAAGCAGAGTTGTTCCTAGGCATAGTTCAAAATAGCTGCATGCCCACCAACCAACTAGTTAACTTTATTATTCAATATCTGGTTACTTGCAGATGGTGCTTGTCGGAATAGAGGGGATCAGTAAGCCTAGCTATCTTGTGTGACTTTAGATATACTAAATATCTTCACATTTCAATGCTGGTTTAATTTTTTAGAGTGCTGGTTAATTTTTCAAATCACAATTTCATGTTATTTTAAACTGTTCCTAACTGAGGGGGTCATTTTGGTATGTTCTGAAAATAAAAGTATTCATCTACTGAAGATTTTGAATTTTTAACAGACATAAAGCCACAAATGTCAGCAAATTTCCCTTGGTGACCACTAGGAACAACAGTGAGTCGGTATATCCTCAAACACATGGCCAATATTTCACAATATTATGGAAAACAATATGCACGAACATATCATATTCCTTTGATACAAACAATTCACAAACAGTTCAGAGTTTTAGTGAGTGAGTGACTGAGTTCTTATTTTACGCGTCTTCATAGTTTTACCTTCCTATGTGGCGTACAACAAATTTCAGTAATTCTCAACATTTGTTTCCAAGTGGGAGATGACACAAGTTTACAACATACCAGGTTGCCAAGGTTATAGTAGCAGTCTGGATACTTCCTGCGGTGAGAGATGGCTGCCAAGTAACTTCTCTCCGCAGACTCATTTTTCTTCAGTTCTGCCTGAACGATTCCCAAGTTCATCCATGCTGCCGCAAAGTCGGGTCTGAGTCAAAGGAATTACTTAATTTTTTATCAAGCATTTTTATCAAACCAATAATTGATTAATGAAATAGCCTCCAATGCCCTTGCCACATAGTCTACACTATCCAATCCTTTTTGCTAAGATTTGAGATATCTTGAGTGAATGGATCTTGAAAAGAAGTCAAAAGTGTGGAAAGACTAGACTATGGATGAGACCATGTCATGCGATAAACACATCCAAGGCTCTAGAAAGTGTTGAGTGCAATACAAGTTGAAAAGAAGCCTCATATAGTCCTATCTATCACAGAACAGCCTTTTTGAGTAGCTGTTCTGCCCTAAGGATCCTGTTTTTTCTAAAAGGCTCTCAGAAGACGGGTTCATCCTAATGAGTTATTCTAAATTCATGGTGATGAATCACTCTATTGTGTTAACAGTGTATTATTTTCAAGAATCAACTGCTATTGGACAATCTCGATTATGATGTCAGGTTGTGTAAGATTTTTCACAATGCACAATGCATAATTTCAATTCTCCATTACACAAGACACATTATCTCCCCACAGAGGCAGATGAAAGTCATGAAATGTTGATACAGCCTCTGTTCCATTATGCTGAATTTGTGGGATAGAATGGGAGATGTTTGATTGGAGGCAATCAAAATTAGTTGTGCAATCAGCGACACTGTTCTTAAATCATAATCTTGGCTACTGAATCATGACAAAAGCATTATGATATGAACCACCCATTCCATGCAAGAAGCGTTGTCATTTGATAATGAAATTCAAATGGATTGTGCAAGAATCCGCAAGGGGAACTGCCGGAACCCACGGAGGCTATATCAACAATTCATGACTTCTGCCTCTGAGGAGAGAGAATGCATTAGACATTAAGCAAGTAATCCCTGCTAAGATAGACCCTCAAACCATCCTACCTGATGGAGACAGCCTTTGTAAGAAGTTGTTCTGCCTCCAGAATTCCGTCCTTGTCTTTGAGAATGTTTGCCAGGTTGTTCATAGCTTGATCATACTCTGGGTTCAATCTGCAAAGGATTCAATTTGAATTTTGAGGATTGAATCATTGAACCTGATCATGAATTAGTTTTGTTATCATTATCCTCTATTATTATGAAGTTAAAGGTTCTTTTATATGTCTTAATGTACTTTTATGTTTCAATAAAGTAACCACAAACATTTCTTAGCATTTTATTTATGAATTAATAATACTTCCAGTTCCCCATTTCGGGTCAAAATTTTGAATCTGCAACCTCGGATTCAAATAAAATGACTAACACCATATCACGAGAATGTTTAAATGCTACCGTCATTTTTGGAATACTAGGAGCAATTGTCACTGGAGAGATATGATAACACATCTCATTACAAACTAGAATCATGCCTGGCAGTAGAAGAAATGATCAATATCCAGCAAAAACTGATTGTGGCCAATTTAGTGTGAACACCTTGTAATCATTTAAGATAGGAAGAAAAACATGTGATGTTAGTCTGAGTACTGCCACCTTTAACTGAACTAAATTGTTTCTTTCTATTCAATTAGTAACATTTTGATGATGTGCCATCACTTTGTTGACCTATAAGAAGTGTTTGTCTCTTTACATCTTTATTCACATGGAAGAGATAAATGATGACCCAAAAGGGAAAGACTATGGGCCAATGGGCAAACAACTCTACTGAGAAGTTAAATATCTCTGTCACAAAAGCAATCTGATTAGAATCAACCGTGCTCAGAGGAATAAAATAGTAAAAATATTGCCTCTATCGGGGATTTAACCAGCATGTTTACCAGTTTAGTGCAGACAAAACCCAGTCATAAGCTGTCCAATCACATTGTCGTTTTTAAATAGCGTTTTGCAGCAATCAAATATAACAAATAGTTCACTGATGTAACTTGCCCCTAACAAGATATCTCCAAAGCTTTTGCCACCAGCCTTGTGATTGGTTAGATGAGCTTACAGCATAAACTTGCGACAAAGGTGGGTGCATTCAGATCATGGCAGGTAGGATATCCCGGCTAGTTCGAACCACGGTTGAGACCATATTGTTACTATTCCTCGGAGAACTGTTGATTTTAATCAGACTTACACCAAAGTTCAACTAACATTACTATTTATAAGTAATATACTCACTTAATCGCCAGGCGGTATTCCTCGATGGCAGTGATGATATTATTGTTGTCTCCTTGCAGTTTGGCAATGTTATAGTGAACCTGAAAACACAACATTTTGTTTTAAAAAGATCTAAAAAAATTCAGTGGATGTTGCTATCCCTACAAGCCATCACTTAATCAGGTCAAGCTCCAGCCCACCTCCCAACTTGGGCTTCCATGGGTCCAAAATATAGGACTCAAGTATAGGGGTCAGACTCGACTCAGACTCAAGTAGCTGAAATTCTTTTATTACCCACAAGATCATGTAATTGTTGTTCAGCCCAGATATGATCCACAAATACGTTGACTTATAATTGATCATATAAAGAATATATTGACACCAATTTCATGAAATGGCCCAATTCACACAAACAATCTAAATTGATTTAGAAGGAAACAGAAACCTCTACTTTTCCCACTCGGGCTCAAGTACAGTGTCAGTAATATTCGAACAGTGATGTTTCCCCATAGACTTGCATGTTAAATTGGTGGAGCATAAATAATTTTCATGAAAAAGGTTCTTGTTGTATTATAACTTGGCAGGTTGAATTTAAATCATCTTAGCTTGAAGTACATAATCTAATTTTTATTGTCTGATTATTACTTACGTAACGTCGCAAGATTTACCGATTTATGTAAAATTGTAAGACACCTGTCCCATAGATCACCATTATAAAGTTGTTCACAATTATGTACATACTTTGAATAAATTTCTGTCGTTACTTAGATAATCGACTGAAAATAAAACAGAAATTATGAGGTTGTAGCTGAGATGATTCGTTACAAATGTGCCACAAATGGAACAAGTCCGAGGGAAATTAAATGAGTGAAAATTATTAAGGCTACACCAATTTAACATGCAAGTCTATGGAAATAATGTCACTGTCCGAATATAACTGGCATGGGTCTGTACTTGAGTACATGTGGAAACCCTGATACAATCACAATGATAAGGTGACACAAAAAGTTTAAATTTGTTTTGTGATTTTTATTTTCTTTGACCTAAGAGAGAACTTGCTCTGCATTGTCGATGTGAAAGTTAAGGTGTTGGAAGAGTTTAGTTTGTTGTATCATGTAACTATTCTAGCAACATTTCAAGGATTTTCATGAATAACTTCCAAATTAGCTGAATTCAATTTGTCAAATATGATAAAAGCAACACTTCATTCGTGAGTGAGTTGTTGCTTAACAGCTTGGGTAATATTTAGTCATTAGTTGCAGCAAAATGTCATTAACGTCAGGTATAAAACAATCATAATCTTTTTTGGAATCTTTATTTAAAAAGACATACTCACTTTTGCATTTAGAGGACAGACAGTAATTCCTGAATTAAACAATGACATTTCATGTCTCCATTCGTGGCTCCTCTGTAACAGACAATACACAAATATTAATAACAAGTGAAGAAGCGAGCAAAGCTCACATACCCCCGCTCCCCACTTTGTTCAAAGAATTTCAAATAGTAAAACTGATTATGTTGGTTAAAGTATGATAGTTGAGTATACAGTAAGTCATTGTGTAAGTCTTCTTTCAACTGAAACCCAAATACCGAATTCATTAATAGGTTTTACAATTAAAAGGGTACATCTGGAGATAATGGTTGATCTTTGTTTCAAATTTGAGGTAGTTATCATGAATATTTTACGAGATGCACTGACAACAAAATTATTTTTGTTGAGTCACTTTGTAAGTTATGTTTTACAAAGAAACCACAGAGAAGAAAATCCATATGTATCGTTTAACTCTCACAAGGCATATCCCGCAATCACGATTGACATATGTAGCAAATTTGGTGAAGCTGAGATGTATATTTCATGAAATATGTTCAGGACAAAGTAATTTATCATAGAATCACTGTTTTAGTCATGTTTCCAAAAATAAAAAAAATGTGATGGTCTAATTCTCAAATGGCACATCTAGGGAGCATGGTTGATAAGTGTATGAAGTTTGGTGAAGCTAGCATGAATAGTTTGGGAGATATGCTCCGGACAAAAGACTTGGTCGAAGAGTCACTGTTTTAGTCATGTTTCCATGGAAACCGCAAAAAATAAAAATAATTTGTTGGTCTAACCCTCAAAAGGCACAACTAGGGATCATGATTGATAAGTGTATGAAGTTTGGTGAAGCTAGCATGAATAGTTTGGGAGATATGCTCCGCACAAAACGACTTCCTCAAAGAGTCACTTTTTAGTCACGTTTCCATGGAAACCCAAACAATGAAAATTCAGAAATAGTTCTAACCCTCAAAAGGCACAACTAGGGATCATGGTTGACATGTGTATGAAGTTTGATGAAGCTAGCAAGCATATTTTTGGAGATATGCTCCGCACAAAACGACTTCCTCAAAGAGTCACTTTTAAGTCACGTTTCCATGGAAACCGCAAAAATGAAAATTCAGAAATAGTTCTAACCCTCAAAAGGCACAACTAGGGATCATGGTTGACATCTGTATGAAGTTTGATGAAGCTAGCATGCATAGTTTTGGAGATATGCTCCGCACAAAACGACTTCCTCGAAGAGTCACTTTTTAGTCACGTTTCCATGGAAACCCCAACAATGAAAATTCAGAAATAGTTCTAACCCTCAAAAGGCACAACTAGGGATCATGGTTGACATGTGTATGAAGTTTGATGAGGCTAGCATGCATAGTTTTGGAGATCTGCTCAGCACAAAGGTTTGGGACGGACGGACAGACGGACGGACAGACGGACGGACAGACGGACGGACGGACGGAAAGAATGAACGCTATATACCCCCGCTTAAGCTGTAAGGCAGGGGTATAATAAAACAATATAAATACACAAATTAAGGCATGAATCAATACAGCCATGTTATGAAATGATAATTGGAGATAGACAATTTTTTAACATCATTTTGAAGAGCATCATCATCATCAAGTTGAAAGCACATAGGATTTTAAAAACAGGATCTGAAGTGGCAATAGTGGACACAATGGAATTAATTTAGTTATAATGTTGAAAAGCACACAGAACTTCAAACAAATGATATGAAGTGAATTGTCATCACAATAGAGTTAATGGTAGTTTTACACAGGTAGTTGATGTCATAAATGGAATGTAAAAAGTTTCAATCTACAGCTGTCCCCTCTTTCACAAAACCCTAAGGTGATCGTAATTCCTTAAGGTAGCCTTGCAATGTTAAAGAATGGGAGTTAGGGTCAACCTGAGAGAGATCAGAGATGAGATATTTGGTTTGTATGTACTTTAAATACACTGCACTGTCTGATGTGTCATGTTTGACAATATCTAAACCTAGACAATATGGTCTCGACTTACCTCACTTGAAGAATGTGTCTTGTGTTTCTCTTACATTGTAACTTCTCTTGAGTGAACCCTTAAATCTCCTTTCACAAAGCAACCTTAACTAAGGTTGACCCTAACTCCCATTCTTTAACATTGCACTAAGGCTGCCTTAAGGACTTACGATCACCTTAGGGTTTTGTGAAAGGGGGCCATCATTATTGTGTAACCATTTTGGTTCCAAATCAATTCATATTAGATGAACTTCCCTTATTTTCACTAATTTTAAGAGAATGTTATTAAGAAAATACTGAGAAAGATAAAGGGGCTTACCTGAATACAGCGAATGATAAAGAAAACAACGATGAAGTAGAAACCAGTTGATACAACCTGAAACGAGAAATCTTTTAGTCAAATAAGCATAAACAAAACAAACTAATGTCAGTTTGTAAGCTACAAATACATTTGGAAGGGAGGTTTTGAATTATTTGAACATTTTTGGTTCAGAATCATTTTGGAACAAGGCAAAAGTGAGCATGGCTCACATAACCCCCGCTGTGATTTCACCACCATTACATAACAATGATAAATAAAATAGAATCATGTGCATGTGATGCACTCACCACTGTGATGTCCAACTCCAAAACTTTTAATTAAAAAAAATAGAGCCAGTGGCTCTGTAGCTCATCAGGCTTCATATTAATTTTGCTTTAGGGTGTGGCAAATGTGGTTCCCCCCTTACTTTGGACCACAGGGTCACCAAATGTACAATTTGGAATCCTCCTTATTTAACTTAGGAGTTTGCACACAAAGTTTCAGCTTTGATGCTTCTTGAGAAAAAGATTAATTAGGTTAAAGTGTGTGGCCCCTGAGGCCCTTATGAGGGGCCACAGGGTCACACTGGGCCATAAAATGGTTTATAATCCTCACTAGTCAAGGAGTTTGTATGCAAAGTTTCAGCTTTCTAGGCCTTATGGTTCTAGAGAAGAAGATGAAAATATGTTTTTAGGGTGTGGCCCCTGTGGCTCTTATAAGGGGCCACAGGGCCACCAAAGCTACAATTTATAATCCTCACTAGTCAAGGAGTCTGTATTTACAGTTTCAGCTTTCTAGGCCTTATGATTCTGGAGAAGAAGATGAAAATAGGTTTTTAGGGTGTGGCCCCTGTGGCCCTTAATAGGGGCCACATAGCCACCAAAGCTACAATTTTTAATCCTCACTTGTCAAGGAGTATGTACGCCAAGTTTCAGCTTTGTAGGCCTTATGGTTCTGGAGAAGAAGTTGAAATTTCACAAAGTTTACAGACAGACGACAGGACGCCGGACACCATGCCATGCCATAAGCCCATCGGCTTAAATGAGCCAGATGAGCTAAAAATTATCCTACCACCATATAAGAGTAAGTTCAATGTGTTTCGATGTGTTTCTCATTTTTAGCAAAAAATAGCAAGTTTTACAAAAATATTTTCAAAATTGTTAATCATGACACTCCTTCATATGATTATGTATCTCCATATCAAATTTGATCCAAATGTGATCATTAGTTTAGAAGTTTGGAGCCAGACAAGACTTGTTTTCTTACAACAGTTTTCTTACAAATTTACCACTTTTTCTCCAAAATTCTTATATTTTATGACGATATCCTCAAAATTGTTACTCATGACACATATTACATGTTTCGTCATTTCCACCTTGATATTGAATTGAAAAGGTTGATAGGTTACAAAGTTATGAGCCGCACACAAAGTGTAATGGACAGACAGTGCCCATTTTAATACCAAGATAAAAAGCACACTTTCAATATGAGAAAATATTTCATTAGCTGAAATTTTTAAGAAAGTAAGTATTTGAAATGTTTGACACTATGGGAACCTGCCAGAAACTCATGAACTGCTCATATTGGAATAGAAGCTAGATCAGGATTTAATGTCTTCCTTTGTCAGAAGGGATTGTCAGAATACTGAAAGAATGAGCCGGATGTAGAGACAGACGGCGAGTCCCGAGATACACAAGATGACAGAAGATCCGCTCAGCGATCACAAACCCTACACTGAGTAGAAGATACACAACCTGTCTAGCTGCGAGGTGTAGAGACAGACGACGAGCCCCAAGACACACGAGGAGGCAGAAGCCGACACTAGAGAGGTACAGGACCCGTTTAGCGATCACAAACCCTACACTGTGTATATGATGCATGAAGAACTCTTAACCTACCTGTCTAGCGGCGGGGTGTAGAGACAGACGGCGAGCCCCGAGACACACGAGTAGACAGAAGCCGGCACTAGACAGGTAGAGGATCCGCTCAGCGATCACAAACCCTACCCTGAAGAAGAGGTTGCTTGCAGGTAGGAAAGGCACAAGCATCACAACCACGGACATCATCAACACCCTGTAAGAAAAGAATTGATATTTAAGTATAATGTCAATGGCAAAAAAACTGAAACACACTAAACTTCTAAAATTGTTCATTTTCATAGATTGCTAGCCTAGATTTTTTCAAAAAATCATATCATCGTGAAGAAAAAGTAAAAACTAGAGCCAGTGGCTCTGTAGCTCATCAGGCTTCATATCAATTTTGATTTAGGGAGTGGCAAATGTGAAATTAGGATAAAGGGTGTGGCCCCTGAGGCCCTTCTTTGGGGCAACAGGGCCACAAAAGCTATCAATCATAATCCTGGCTAGTCAAAGAGTATATTCACAAAGTTTCAGCTTTCTGGGCTTTTTGCCCCTGGAGAAGAAGATGAAAATAGGTTTTAAGGGCGTAGCCCCTCTGGCCCTTGATAGGGGCCACAGGGCCACCAAAGCTACAATTAATAATCCTCACTAGTCAAGGAGTCTGTATACAAAGTGTCAGCTTTCTAGGCCTTATGGTTCTAGAGAAGAAGATGAAATTATGTTTTAAGGGTGTGGCTCTTTTTAGGGGCTACAGGGCCTCCAAAGCTACACCTTATAATCCTCACTAGTCAAGGAGTCTGTACACAAAGTGTCAGCTTTCTAGGCCTTATGCTTCAGAGACTGAACAAAGCCAGAAATAATGTTGTTTTAAAGCCCAAATTTCAAAAACTTTTGGTACCATTGAATTTAAACACCCTAAAAGGTACATCTGGACCACACAGGTAACATCCATACCAAATTTGAAGTTTGTAAGTCTAATTGTTTTCAAGTTATTCTCCAGAAACAATGTCGGAATCATGGACAGATCTGCAGAGCGCTATATATATAGGCCAGACTACGTCGTAGCTGGGGCATTATAATGGGCAATGCTCATTATCTCTTTGTGCAAATGTAATAATTCATTTATATTTGTTTCTTTGTATTAATAATGTTTAAGCTTTGATTTACACCTATGCACCACAAATTGCCTAAAAGGCAATAAAGAATTATCTTACTCACCGCCTATCCTTATCGAGTTCACCCCGACAGCAGTGGAAGCCCAAGCCACCGAGCACCAACCAGAAGGCAAGGTTAGCTAGCAGTCTGGGATCAGCCAATGAGGTGATGACAGGTATACATCCCATCGACCAATCAAAACACAGCCAGGTTGGGTTCAGCAGTAACCAGGAGTTTATTGCATAGAGGTAGTTGTAGTTCAACATCTGAAGCATGCGGATGATAGCTGATGAAAGCTTGGAATATATTTCAACATTGCAACATTCATCTGTCAAACTTAACTTAGCATTCATATCACATGGATCATTAAAATTTTGAAACTAAACAACTGTGAAAATTTTTGGGGTATGTGCTGGTTTGTGTGCCCCTTTGTATGTTTTTTTTATATATATATATATATTTTAAAGGGATTTCAAACCTCATAACAAAAACCTCACCATCTCCTTCACTTTGTTGATTTGTGAGCGAGTGAGTAATTGAGTGAATGTGTGCTTTTGCCTGGGAGTCTGCATGTTTTCATGCCTATATTAAAACTGGATTGTGTGTAAAAAACGTGAATCGCACTAGCTTATGCATAATTTAATTTCAAAACTAGATGAATCATGTCATAATGTAACGTGTCATTTTGGCCATTTGAGGCTCAGTGTTCATTTTGATTTTCGGAATGTTTTATGATATGAAATTGTAGCAGAAGACACAGTAATAAACTACTAATATCATATTAGAAATATACTCTGAGGCATACCCTGTATATTGTCCCGTTGACAAATGAGTGGGGGTTATCGTGCACCTGGAAGATGGGTGTGGTCGACCCCATTACACGGAGCCGAGTCACCAGCAGTGTTACCCCGGTAACCAGCAGAATGATATGACGTATGATCAAACTCTTCAACCAAGGGCTCGTTTCCTCCTAAAGTTTTAATGAAAGAAGAACATTAGTGTCAGTTTGACCAGTAGAAGCTTATCATGATAGACTGGCATCCTGTCTCAGTGTAAGAACATTACGCTAACTCCACTAATCTGTACCCTGGGCTCAGAAGCTAGATTCGCTCGTGCAGCACGACTTGGGAGGTTTCCAATCAAATCATTTTCTCGCCACAGAAAATAATTTGATTGGCTATATTCCAAGTCGGGCCGAGCGAGCGAATCTAGCTTCTGAGGCCAGGGTACAGATAAGTGGAGTTAGCGTAATGTTCGTACCATGAGACAGGATGAATAGACTTGAAGAAAAACGGTTCACTTATTAGGATTTTGTTATTACCTCTTATATCAACTGTTAGCACTCCATCAAAACAGCAGAATTTGGGATGCTTAGACACAAACACATTGAGGTTTTGAAGGAAAGTAAGTAAAAGAATTGACCTGGTGTTTGACAAGGTTGTTGTTAACCCCGTTATGTCCACCGTGTCCATTCTGTTCCTTCTTCTCAGCGCTAGGTGTTAGTTTCAGCCACGACACCGGGTCAACGCGACATATCACAATGATGTCGTATGCACTGCACACGCCCTAGGTAGAGAAAGAGACCTCATTGATCTTACATAAAAGATATACAGAATACTTAACAGCCTTTATTTAATACTTTTCTTTTTTTTTAAACATATTGATTCAGTGAAAAACAAGCAAGTATATATACTTAAAATATTGGGCCATTTGCTCTGTAGCTCATTAGGCTTCATCTCAATTTTGCTTTAGGGTGAGGCAAATGTTGTTCCCCTTAGTAGCGGTCACCAAAGCTATAAATAATAATCCTCATTTGTCGAGGAGTCTGTATACAAAGTTTCAGCTTTCAAGGTCATGCCTCTGGTCTGGAGTAAAAGATGAAAATAGGATAAAAGGTCGTGGCTTTGTGGCCCTAATTTTGGCTACATATTTGTAAGTTTGAAATTGGAATGTTATGGGAGAATGCAGACTTTTGCAGCTTGGTAAGATTGGTCAATTTGATAGGACGGTTGATGTGACCTGTTACTGCATCTAGCTAGACTCAATATGGGAGTGTAGCGAGTGGCTGTGACTGTACAGGCTAGATACTTACAATGACGGTAATTCCCTGTTCCTTACAGAATGTGGAGACTGCACATAGACCCATGCTGGCCAGCAGACACAGGGGGGAGAAGGAATCGGGTCTGTAAACAACGCTCGATGAACCTGTAACACAAACTCTGATTTTCTCTGTGTGCTTTCATTTATATTCTAAATTGTTTTAACTCTTCAGGTTCTGATCCAGAAATTTCCACATTTTCACTTTTCCTGATTCAAATACTTGCAAAATTTTGAAAGGACTAAAAATAAAAGTACCGAGGGTACAGAAGCTCACCTTAAAATGAATGATGTGGTAAAATGGTTTAATTATACATGTAACCATCTTTTATATAATTGATTATGGCTGCCATCATGATTTTTTTATCTTTTAAAATACTAGTCTTCTTTTGGAAACGACTAGAGCTTGAACAAACATTAATACACAAATGATATAATCATGATAAGTTAACAAGCAGTAGGTTTTTGTATAACTTTTTTGTATATCTATGGCTGAATTGGTGACCATCTTGTACTTTTAAATCTTCAAAATGCTACTTTTATGTGGGCATCCGTATTAATTTCATTATGATATCTTGATTGGTTTAGGTGTATCCATTTAAATGTCATTCATTACTTACAGGATGGTGGGCACTTAAATTTGTTTTGTAGTGAATCATTAATATGATTTCAAGATTATTTCACTGATGGTTATGCTGCATGGGATATTGAGATACAGATTTTTCAAGGAAAATGAATGACTGATTGAGAGGAAAGTCATAAACACAGCAATGCATAAGACACGTTTATTTTGTTCACATAATATTGACATGTCAAGTGACCATGAGATGTCTTTCATTAAAGTATCAATTTATTTAACACTCATACAGTACTATAATGGTAAACATTTTTGCATTGTCAAATCAACAGAGACAAATTAAATTTCCTTACTTTTCTTACTAAACCCTTTTCGATTTTCATCTGCATATTTATTCCACATCAACTTATCATGTAGATTGCTAAACACAAAGCTTATTGTAGACAAGTTTTGTGTAAGTTGTTATTCTTAGAAAGAACATATCACTGTCATGAGAATACAAGTCCATAACTTTTATTGCATACACATGGGCCATGGCCATATAGCATAATGCTCTACCATATCAATTGGGGCAGGTTGATTATGCAACAGACTAGCAGCTGACACTGTGATGCTAACAGCCTGCCTTCGGGATGTGTATAAGACAGCATAGTGGACTCAACAGAAATATCTGAACTCTGGTTGACCCCCTTATGTGTGGTATTTAAAGGAATATAAGGGAGATACCATTGTTTAGAATTTAACATGTTTAATGTGATTTGGTTTTTGCAGCTAGTTGCCATAAAGATTTTAAACAAATTTATCAATTATGTTTGTCTTTCATCTTAATTTTTTTTAGAAACACTTAAAAATATAGAACAACTTGCACGACAATCTTAAATATTCCATATTTAAAATAATATTATGATTAGTAAGTTCAAATTAGAGAATTTATATGGTGCCAGTGATCACTTGATGAAAGCTTAAAATTTAATAATGATGATGTGTCATCTGCAGCTGAAAAGTCTATATGGCTGCTATTGCAGCCATCTTGGATTCTCAAAACTGAAACATCTACCTTTCTGTGCGGAATCACTATAGGTATAACATACTACAATATAAAAATGATATCTAGATTGGTTTAGGAGAAATAGTCTTGGTCATGAAATCTAATTGAAAATTCAATATGGCTGCCATGGCGGCCATATTGGATTCTCAAAACTTTGACGTCTACCTTTCTGTGCGGAATCACCATAGGTATAACATACTACAATTTCAGAATGATATCTGTATTCGTTTAGAAGAAGTAGTCTTTTTCATGAAATCTAATTGAAAATTCAATATGGCTGTCATGGCGGCCATCTTTGATTCTCAAAACTGAAACGTCTACCTTTCTGTGAGGAATCACCATTGGTATAACATACTACAATTTCAGAATGATATCTGTATTCTTTTAGAAGGAGTAGTCTTTGTCATGAAATCTTATTGAAAATTTAATATGGCTGCCATGGCGGCCATCTTGGATTCTCAAAACTGAAACGTCTACCTTTCTGTGGGGAATCACCATGGGTATAACATACTACAATTTCAGAATGATATCTGAATTTGTTTAGGAGGAGTAGTCTTTTTCGGGAAAGTTTACGGACGGACGGACGGACAGACGGACGGACAGACAGACGGACGACGGACGAAGCGCCATGACAAAAGCTCACATTTACTTTGTAAAGGTGAGCTAAAAACCTTAAGCTTTGAGTCGCAGGATGAAAGGCTTTTTTCATGGTACTATTGCTCACACAAAGAAGGACTCAAGTCATTCATGGTGCTTGCAAGTCTTGAACTTAGCAGGTCATATTTGTAGATTGATCACTGATTACCGGTATATATCATTTAAAAGGGTTGATCGATTTTTGACAGTTGTTGATCAAATATACAAACTATGAGATATATGATAAGGTGTTCACAACCTCAGGTTTCTCCTTCCTTATAATGGTCTAAAACCATACCATATCCTCTGTTTCATGGTTTCTCCTTATATGAATGACAAAAAGCTTTGCTGTTACCTGACACACAGGCCTTGACATACAACAGGAAGGAGAGTTGAAAGGTCAGAGCACACAAGAGGTCAGCGCGACCTACGACACCGGCCACCTGGAACATGGAATAACAGACAGTCCGATTAAAATCGACTGTGCTCCGAGGATAAAAGATTGAAAAATCCCTATCTTGGTTAGAACTAATGCCAGCAGGGATATCCTCTCTGTCATGGTCCAACTACACCCACCTTTATCAAATGTTTCTAATGTAGGTTTCATCTAACCAATCACAAGGCGCCGGCAAAATCTTTCGGTATCAGTATACACTGATCAAGGGGTAGGTAACTCCACTGATTTAATGGCTGATGTCTGAGGGAAACTGGTAACAGCTCAGTACATGCGAGTAGGTTGACTGCATTCAGACCATGATGGAGAGGATATCCCAGCTGGAGTACCGGTAAGTCGGAACCCCGATAGAGACAATATTTTTACAATTTTATTCCTCAATATCTAATCAGACATACAGATATATCACTTTGATTTTTCTTTATCAATAGTTAGCATCAGTGAAAATGGTGGTATGTGCACATGTGCACATAGAAAAAATATGACACTGCTTGTGTTAACCATATTGGTGAATGAATACCTAACCATGGGTTATGAATACAGTTTACGAGTCATACACTCACTTTCCTAAGCACAGGGCACAGAGAACAGCATTTCAGCACAAAGGAGTGATATGTGCACATAGAAAAATAGACATTACTAATTAAGAAATAGAGTAGCCCTAACCATCATGTGTTTTGCAATAAAGAATAGTTTTGCCTTGAACTATTATAGTTAAAGAACGAGGCCGAAGGGAGAGTTGTTTGACGTTATAAATAATAGTTCAGGTGGTTAGGGCTACTCTATTACTTTTCTAGTATGTCAATTTTAACGCTACCGGTATTTCTACTCCAAAATAAGTAAATTTTATGAATCACATTTGGCCGTGAATTGAAAATCCTCGATTAGGGTCAGGGTTAGTGACGTCAGAGCCGATTTTTATTGACGTCATGGCTAATACATACACTTTCTGTATGGACAGGGTGCACAGCGAACAGCACGGCGCACAGCAGCGCAGCACGAGGAGCAGCAAACACAAGCTTCTCTGTGACGGGATCACGACGATACCCGGCTACCAGGATAGAGAAGACAGCCAGGAAGAGAACAGACACAACTCCATGGAGGAGGATGTTAGCAACGTGGAACCCTAGTGGATGGAGGCCGCCAGCTAGTGCATAGTTCCATCTGGGACGAAAGAGTAATTCACATTATAAATGGGATATTTTATTCAATGTAGGAGAATGATCAAGATGTAGAACCCAAGTGGGTGGAGACCATCTGTTCCATCTGGGACGAAAGAGAAATTCTTATAAATGGGATATTTTATTCAATGTAGGAGAATGATCAAGATGTAGAACCCTAGTGGGTGGAGACCATCTGTTCCATCTGGGACGAAAGAGAAATTCTTATAAATGGGATATTTTATTCAATGTAGGAGAATGATCAAGATGTAGAACCCTAGTGGGTGGAGACCATCTGTTCCATCTGGGACGAAAGAGAAATTCTTATAAATGGGATATTTTATTCAATGTAGGAGAATGATCAAGATGTAGAACCCTAGTGGGTGGAGACCATCTGTTCCATCTGGGACGAAAGAGAAATTCTTATAAATGGGATATTTTATTCAATGTAGGAGAATGATCAAGATGTAGAACCCAAGTGGGTGGAGACCATCTGTTCCATCTGGGACGAAAGAGAAATTCTTATAAATGGGATATTTTATTCAATGTAGGAGAATGATCAAGATGTAGAACCCAAGTGGGTGGAGACCATCTGTTCCATCTGGGACGAAAGAGAAATTCTTATAAATGGGATATTTTATTCAATGTAGGAGAATGATCAAGATGTAGAACCCAAGTGGGTGGAGACCATCTGTTCCATCTGGGACGAAAGAGAAATTCTTATAAATGGGATATTTTATTCAATGTAGGAGAATGATCAAGATGTAGAACCCTAGTGGATGGAGGCCGCCAGCTAGTGCATAGTTCCATCTGGGACGAAAGAGTAATTCACATTATAAATGGGATATTTTATTCAATGTAGGAGAATGATCAAGATGTAGAACCCAAGTGGGTGGAGACCATCTGTTCCATCTGGGACGAAAGAGAAATTCTTATAAATGGGATATTTTATTCAATGTAGGAGAATGATCAAGATGTAGAACCCAAGTGGGTGGAGACCATCTGTTCCATCTGGGACGAAAGAGAAATTCTTATAAATGGGATATTTTATTCAATGTAGGAGAATGATCAAGATGTAGAACCCAAGTGGGTGGAGACCATCTGTTCCATCTGGGACGAAAGAGAAATTCTTATAAATGGGATATTTTATTCAATGTAGGAGAATGATCAAGATGTAGAACCCTAGTGGATGGAGGCCGCCAGCTAGTGCATAGTTCCATCTGGGACGAAAGAGTAATTCACATTATAAATGGGATATTTTATTCAATGTAGGAGAATGATCAAGATGTAGAACCCAAGTGGGTGGAGACCATCTGTTCCATCTGGGACGAAAGAGAAATTCTTATAAATGGGATATTTTATTCAATGTAGGAGAATGATCAAGATGTAGAACCCAAGTGGGTGGAGACCATCTGTTCCATCTGGGACGAAAGAGAAATTCTTATAAATGGGATATTTTATTCAATGTAGGAGAATGATCAAGATGTAGAACCCAAGTGGGTGGAGACCATCTGTTCCATCTGGGACGAAAGAGAAATTCTTATAAATGGGATATTTTATTCAATGTAGGAGAATGATCAAGATGTAGAACCCAAGTGGGTGGAGACCATCTGTTCCATCTGGGACGAAAGAGAAATTCTTATAAATGGGATATTTTATTCAATGTAGGAGAATGATCAAGATGTAGAACCCAAGTGGGTGGAGACCATCTGTTCCATCTGGGACGAAAGAGAAATTCTTATAAATGGGATATTTTATTCAATGTAGGAGAATGATCAAGATGTAGAACCCAAGTGGGTGGAGACCATCTGTTCCATCTGGGACGAAAGAGAAATTCTTATAAATGGGATATTTTATTCAATGTAGGAGAATGATCAAGATGTAGAACCCTAGTGGGTGGAGACCATCTGTTCCATCTGGGACGAAAGAGAAATTCTTATAAATGGGATATTTTATTCAATGTAGGAGAATGATCAAGATGTAGAACCCAAGTGGGTGGAGACCATCTGTTCCATCTGGGACGAAAGAGAAATTCTTATAAATGGGATATTTTATTCAATGTAGGAGAATGATCAAGATGTAGAACCCTAGTGGGTGGAGACCATCTGTTCCATCTGGGACGAAAGAGAAATTCTTATAAATGGGATATTTTATTCAATGTAGGAGAATGATCAAGATGTAGAACCCTAGTGGGTGGAGACCATCGGCTAGTACATAGTTCTATCTAGGTGGAATTTCACATCTTATGTTGAGGTGTAATGCAAAGGATACCAGCTGATTCCAAGCGCTTCTCGTCAAAATAAGACCTGGTGACCAAGGAATCAGCAAAGGGGGAAGGGTTTTAGTCTGACAATGAGGGCAAAAGCTTTCCTTTGATGAAAAGGCTGAGGAAGAGGTTATACACTAATAATAATGCATAACATTTCAAGTAAAATTCCAAAAGATTAGCAGCATTTTGTTTATTAACAGTGATATAGGAGTAAAGATACGGCAATACATTATCGTATCGTGATACATGGGCCACAATATATCATATCATATCGCAGGATGCGTATCAGGATTCATAAAATAACAAGCAGCTGACATGGTCGAGCTATATCCCCCGCAAATTGCACAATATGTATAGGTTTTCCTTATCATATTGCCGATTAATTTTTGTCGCACCAATTAACAAACAAAATCCAAGATATGAAAGAAACTGTTCTAATAAAAAAACTGAATCATACCAACTTTATGTTCACTGTTGGGCATAATTCGACTTAACTGACAAAATTAAAATCAAACAAATGAATTTATGTATTATGTATTTGGATCTGCAAGATCAATTTGATCATATTTAAACAAACATATTTTCAAAATTGTTCTTCATGACACACCAACATATGATAACAAATAACAAATTTGATCAAAATGTGATGATTAGTTTAGTTGGGAGATAGACAGGACTTGTAACAGATTTCCCACAGAGTCCTCATTTTTTGCCAATAAGGCAAAATTTAAAAAACGTATTTTCAAAATTGTTCTTCATGCAGACCTTCATATGATTATGTATCTCCATATCAAATTTGATCAATATGTGTTGATTAGTTTAGAAGTTATGAGCCGGACAGGACTTGTAACAGTTTTCCGATAGAGTCCTCATTTTTTGCCAAAAAAGCAAAATTTTATAAAAATATTTTCAAAATTGTTCTTCATGACACACCAACATATGATAACAAATAACAAATTTGATCAAAATGTGATGATTAGTTTAGTTGTGAGATAGACAGGACTTGTAACAGATTTCCAACAGAGTCCTCATTTTTTGCCAATAAGGCAAAATTTAAAAAACATATTTTCAAAATTGTTCTTCATGACACACTTTCATATGATTATGTATCTCAATATCAAATTTGATCAATATGTGATGATTAGTTTAGAAGTTATGAGCCGGACAGTACTTGTAACAGTTTTCCAACAGAGTCCTCATTTTTTGCCAATAAGGCAAAATTTTATAAAAATATTTTCAAAATTGTTCTTCATGACACACCTTCAGATGATTATGTATCTTCATATCAAATTTCAACAGGTCAAAAGGGCCGCATGACAAAAGGGCCGCAAAACGGAAAAGTCAAATGGGCCGCAAGAAAGTCAAATGGGCCACAAACCCTTAGTCAAAAAGGCCGCACTAAAAAGTCAAAACGGCCGCACAAAAAAGTCAAAAGGGCCCTAGATATTAAACAAATTATTTATTTATTTAAACATTTTCTTAAGTAAACATGTTTTCTTTTTATAATAGTTATGTTCTTAATGAGATTTGTCTTGTCTTAAAGACATTGGTGATATAGTTGAGAGGAATGCAATTGTCATTATTTCATTGACTGAAGTTAGGAAACAACACACTAGCAACATCATTGTGTTACATGAACAACATATTTTTATCAAAAGATCCTGAACATTTCATTTTCATTAGCAGTTATTTCACTGCTTTTCGAAATAATTTACATGAATAACTATTTTAACGTACATTAGTGGATATAATTGACATCAAATCTATCAATAATCATGTTTGGAAATCCTACAGCAACAATTTTTGAAAATTCTAAGTTATTAGAAATTAGAATAAATTCATTGCTATAAACAGTCAGATTTGGTAAACATTAAGTTACATCTGTCACTGGTTCTTAAATAATTGATGTTTTCATTCATTTTCAATATTGTACCCTGTGTATGAAATGTGCTTATGTATATTTTGATGTTACCATAAAAAATTATTCTTGTATCCTGTTGAGAACATTTATCTGGATGAGCCTTTGGTTTATTTGTGTCCTATTTCATGTACAATTAACATGAATAAATTTGTTTAAATTAAGACGTAAGATTTAAATGTTTACCAGAAAAATGTTTTCATAAGATGTTGACAACCACAAGGACAATCTTTTAGTGTTCAGTATCAAAAATATATATCAATTCTCATTACTAATGTACTACTAAGTTTACAACAAGCAACATCAAGGTATCACTGAGTAACTGTTTTTGATCATAGCAAAGAGATTAATTAGCATATATGCTTCTAATAATCTTGCATGTGTGTACTCGGCAATCAAAGCCCTTGGGGCAAATCAGGCACTTATTGGATTAACTTGTAATTACTGCTTCTGATTGTTTTCTCAAGAAATACCTAGATGTGTACGTTTTATTTCATTTGGTTGTGTCAAATCATAATGTGTCGAATGCATTGCCTCTGACCTTAGGTGACTTTTTTCCAAGGGCTTAAAAATGGTTGGGGATGTTTCTAAAACAACCTTTATGTTAGGCTCTCAACATCAAACACTATTTCACCTGATAAGCTCTATTTCTTGTAAATCTTGACTTATATGTTATATTTCCCTAAAAGGTATTAACTGAAAAATTACCTATTTCAAGTATGAATTTTTGAACTATTATATATTGCTAATGAAAGAAGGACAGATACAGATACCTACAGTTTACCACATCTTGCAATCATTGTCATAAAATATTTAAATGTCAACACAAATGCACTTGTTCTATACAACTTAATTAAATGCACAATCCATAAACAATGATAAAAGTTTTTTTTATAAATATTATATTATTTTTATATCTGGGGCCCTTTTGACTAGGGGAATGGGGCCCTTTTGACTTTTTGGTGCGGCCTTTTTTACTTTTTGGTGCGGCCCTTTTGACTTTCTTGCGGCCCATTTGACTTTTTCGTTTTGCGGCCTTTTTGTCATGCGGCCTTTTTGACTAGGACCCTTTTAATACCCCCCGCAACTTCGTTGTTGCGGGGGATAATAATAAACTCTCAATGTAGGTGCTAAAATCTGAGATATGCATTAAAAGGATACTTCATTATGCACACAAGAACCTCTCCTAAAATTTGGAAGTTGGATTATCTTACAATTGCATCAAAAATGCTGCAATAATTTGAGTAAATTCTTTCTCAAGAATAACTGACTGGAATAAAAAAGATCATAATGTAAGGAGAAAAAATGTATCGGATATGTATTGTATCGAGACCCCTATATCGGGATACGTATTGTATCGCAACCCTCCTGTATCGTTACACCTCTGGTGTGATACCAACCTGTATGTCATAACGGTAAGTGGTCTGTAGGATTTGTGGCTAGATTTAGAATCCAGTTTCCGACCCCAGAAATCATGGCTGAAAATGTCTGCAAGAGGGGTTTCTGGAAGCAAGTCCTTGTTTGCATTGATTGCCTCGCTATCATCAAACACAAAGTCTCCGTCATAACTGTTGGCAAAGCACAAGACTGCAAGGGAGAAAACAATGGCCGCTGCAATTGTGAAGGGAAGTTTAGGCAGTGGAAGAACATCGTCCCATTCTTGTGTATGGTGCTTCACATGGCCGTTTGTTTTGGATTGAGAGTTGATGGTTCTGTTATTGGTGGCCATGGTCGCTGCATTATCCTGTAAGAAGAGGCACAGAGGCATTGGTACTGTAGCTTATCAGTCTTTCAAAATCTTTCAACAAATTAGGGCGAAAACATCAAAAGAGCTTTGGTTCAATACATTATGTGGTACACAAGCCTTGGTTCAGTAAAAACTAAGATCGAAAAAAAACTAAAGATCGAAACAAATAATAATTTCCCCTTAAATAAAAGTACCGAGGGTACAGAAGCTCACCTTAAAATGAATGATGTGGTAAAATGGTTTAATTATACATGTAACCATCTTTTATATAATTGATTATGGATGCCATCATGATTTTTTTATCTTTTAAAATACTAGTCTTCTTTTGGAAACGACTAGAGCTTGAACAAACATTAATACACGGATGATTTAATCATGATAAGTTAACAAGCAGTAGGTTTTTGTATAACTTTTTTGTATATATCTATGGCTGAATTGGTGACCATCTTGTACTTTTTAATCTTCAAAATGCTACTTTTATGTAGGCATCAGTATTAATTTCATTATGATATCTTGATTGATTTAGGTGTATCCATTTAAATGTCATTCATTACTTACAGGATGATGGGCACTTACATTTGTTTTGTAGTGAATCATTAATATGATTTCAAGATTATTTCACTGATGGTTATGCTGCATGGGATATTGAGAATCCCAAAAGTACAGATATTTCAAGGAAAATGAATGACTGATTGAGAGGAAAGTCATAAACACAGCAATGCATAAGACACGTTTATTTTGTTCACATAATATTTACATGTCGACCATGAGATGTCTTTCATTAAAGTATCAATTTATTTAACACTCATACAGTACTATAATGGTAACATGTTTGCATTGTCAAATCAACAGAGAGATATGACAAATCAAATTTCCTTACTTTTCTTACTAAACCCTTTTCGATTTTCATCTGCATATTTATTCCACATCAACTTATCATGTAGATTGCTAAACACAAAGCTTATTGTAGACAAGTTTTGTGTTAGTTGTTAGAGAGAACATATCACTGTCATGAGAATACAAGTCCATAACTTTTATTGCATACACATGGGCCATGGCCATATAGCATAATGCTCTACCATATCAATTGGGTCAGGTTGATTATGCAACAGACTAGCAGCTGACACTGTGATGCTAGCAGCCTGCCTTGGGATGTGTATTAGACAGCATAGTGGAATATCTGAACTCTGGTTGACCCCTTATGTGTGGTATTTAAAGGAATATAAGGGAGATACCATTGTTTAAAATTTAACATGTTTAATGTGATTTGGTTTTTGCAGCTAGTTGCCATAAAAAAAAGATTTTAAACAAATTAATCAATCATGTTCGTCTTTCATCTTAATTTTTTTTAGAAACACTTCAAAATATAGAACAACTTGCACGACAATCTTAAATATTCCATATTTAACATAATATTATGATTAGTAAGTTCAAATTAGAGAATTTATATGGTGCCAGTGATCACTTGATGAAAGCTTAAAATCTAATAATAATGATGTGTTATCTGCAGCTGAAAAGTCAATATGGCTGCTATTGCGGCCATCTTGGATTCTCAAAACTGAAACGTCTACCTTTCTGTGCGGAATCACTATAGGTATAACATACTACAATATAATAAAAGTACCGAGGGTACAGAAGCTCACCTTAAAATGAATGTGGTAATACGGTTTAATTGTGTAACCATCTTTTATATCATAATTGATTATGGCTGCCATCATGATTTTTTTATCTTTTAAAATGCTAGCTATTCTTCTGTTGGAAACCACTAGAGCTTGAACAAACATTAATACAAGAATGATATAATCATGATTTGTTTACAAGCAGTAGGTTTTTGTATAACTTTTTTGTATATCTTTGGCTGAATTGGTGACCATCTTGGACTTTTTAATCTTCAAAATGCTACTTTTATGTGGGCATCTGTATTAATTTCATTATGATATCTTGATTGGTTTAGGAGTATTCATTTAGTCACACTCTCAACTTCCAAAGAACTAAAAAGATGATGCACATACATTTAGAATATATCCTTCGGACACAAATCACAAATTCAGCTAGTGATAAGTCCATTTGCCAAAGTAAACTGTCCAGGTCAATGTCTCATGTAATTCTAACTGAAGATTTCTGAATATCTTAAATCTTGACATATGTTAGTGCAATCTGATTGGTCAGAATAGGCTAGCAACATGGGGGTTTATGCTAATTACTAGAAATGATGACCTATGATGACCTCTTGCACATGCATGTAGCTTATGTAACTTATCCTCTTATGTAAGTTACTGTTATTCCATATAGTGAGTGTCCTCCCCTCATTTCAATATGCAATACAGATACCCTTTAGAGGAGAGTTGCAGGAGAGGGGCTGGAAGGATAGGAGGGGAAAGGGGGTGGGATAGAAGGGGTGGGGGTAAAAGAGAGGTTTGCAATGGAAATAATCTGGAGGTCAACTCAGTAATATGTTTATTGAAGTATCTTAACTAACAGAGAGAATTGGTGAGAAAAACTTTGTAAAAAAAGAATTGTTCAGACAGCTGTTCAATGAATGCTGTTTTGAAGATGAATATTATATCTTTTATTAGCATGACAAACAAAATAAAAGATAATTAGTAATTCATTAACCAAAATTTTCAATTTGGAATAAATTAATTGCATGGGAACAAAGGAGTAAAAAACCTTACAGTGAACAAATTTAATCATTTTAAATGCTTTTGAAAAGGATTTGTTTGAATTGAATGATCATTATAATTATCTAAATAATCATTGTTCAGACCGTTATCAGATATAGATGTATATTTTTCCTTCACTGGCTATGTTATTTGCCATATATGAAGTGTCAGGAATTATGTAACCCACTGATGGAGTGAACAACTTTTATCATTTTATGTTTTATTAAAAAGGATTTATTAAAACAGTCATGCTTCAGGCTGTTCGCAGATAAAGATGATTCATACATTTTTTTGTAACTGTATTTATAGTGTTGATAAATATTGCAACAAGCGTATCAATACAAATATAATGACATTGATTTGATTGATCAGGAAATGCATTCTTTTCAATGAATTTCATGAAATCTAATTGAAAATTCAATATAATTGACATTTTGACCATCTTGGATTCTTGATAATAAAATAAATGCGTCTTTGTCAGGAATCAATATATAAAAAAATACTCACTTTTCAGAATGATATCTTAATTGATTTAGTAGGAGTAGTACTTGGCCTGAAATCTACCGGGTAATTGAAAAATAATAACTTCTATGATGACATGTTGTTCCCAGAACCCCTTCAGCATGATACAATTATCATTTAGTTTTACAGGTATTTTTAAAACACATGGTATTGGAACTGGAACCTGATACAAAATACCTCTACAGAGCTACAGATAAGCTGCGTACTTGCGTAAATTACGCAAACAATTTTGTGAAAACCCAATTCAATTGAAGTTTAATGCGTACAAGTACGCTAACATTTTTTTAAATACTCAATTAACTTCATTCATCATGCGTACACAAAGCAATTAGAACTCCAAACTTGCGTACTTGTTATTTATTGCCCAAAATGTTCAGAGCCGATATCGGCCTCTCAGAACTCTCATATACACTCAGGCAGTGTCAGTTACGCCTTTACAACAAACATGACTTGATTAACGACACAGTTAGGAGTTTATTACCATGTGACTAAGGCCAAGTTATGTAAATATCGTCCGACTATTTCTAACGACAGATAACTGCATCATTATTTATAGTCCTTGGATTTTAGTTTCACCGTCTTCTTCGGTCCTAAGATAGCTGTAGACTATCTTTTTAACCTTTTGATCCTCCCTGACGATCTTTTAGCTTTCAGTATTATCTGCATTAAATTGTAAAAGTTAGATATGGCTTTATTTCTTTTTGTAATGTTGTCTTTATCGTATCTTTTTTTATAAAGTGAAAATCGTGTATACTGGACACAAACAATTTTGGATATTCATATTTTTATGAAATAATGAATATTTGTATAGGCCTATATATATATAAAAGTTGATAATTTTTCACAGTGTATAAAAGAGATTGGAAACCTAGTCTGTCTGTTCTGGGGAAAGTAAAGAAAATGTTTGAAACGTTACCAGTTCTGACCAAAAAGTTGCCAGTTTAAGGACTCAGTGTAGGACTGGCCATATTTTAAAAGCTGGTTATAAAATAACAATTGTGTGGAAAAAAGTTGTTCTTGTACATATTGAAAGTATGAATAATGATATAAGTGATAAATGACAAACAAATATATATAATATCCCTTAGACCCTAACCTTTTTTATTCAGTGTATATATTATGGATGTCATAAACTCAGCATATTCTGATAAAGATTGACTAAGTCGTCTTCTATAATGTAATTAATTCATTTCAAATATATTATCATAAAGAAATGCAAAATCCAGAAAGTACCCAATTAAGCTGATTTTGAGGAGTACAACTATTTTGGTTACTCAAATGAAAATTAAAATACCCAATCAAATTATTACAAAGGAGTACATTACCCAATAAGGCAAAAAGTTATCTGTAGCTCTGCCTCTATTATTAACTTATCATGTAGATTACTGTACATAAAAGCAGATTCTTGACTTGTTAATATTAACTCATCGTGCAGATTGTTGTACACAAATGCTGATTCTTGACTTGTTTAAATTGTTATTTGTAAAAAGTATTACTATTATTAGAATACAAGAATACTTTTCATAAAGACAATTTATATACTTTCCATAAAGTCCATTATGTTCTATTTATCAATTAGGGCAGGATTACTATGCAATATACAAGCAGGCAGGGCTGCTAGCCCCAGATCCTTAAGGAGAGTGTAGCAATTTGTGTATTTGGCTTTGTGTACGTATATTTGGAGAAGCACCCTAGTGTGCTGAGCATATAAACCTGAACTCTGGCTAAGCCCTTATGTGTGGTATTAAAAGACTTGACGGGAGAGAACATGAATTGTTGTGAAAAATATATATAATTTCACAAAATATAGTTAGCTTATGTCCTAAATTGATTTTGTGTCAAGAAGAACTTCTGTTAGATATAGAAATGGTACAAATATGAGTAAAACACAGGAACTGGAACCTGATGCAAAATAACTCTTTCCACATCCACTTATCATGTAGATTGCTAAACACAAAGCTTATTGTTGACAAATTTTGTGTAAGTTGTTTTTCTTAGAAAGAACATTTCACTGTCATGAGAATACAAGTCTAATTTCCATAACTCTTATTGCATACACATGGCCATATAGCATAATGCTCTACCATATCAATTGGGTCAGGTTGATTATGCAACAGACTAGCAGCTGAGACTGTGATGCTAGCAGCCTGTATTTGGATGTGTATTAGAAATGCATAGTGGACTCAGCAGGAATATCTGAACTCTGGTTGACCCCTTTTGTGTGGTATTTAAAGGAATATAAGGGAGATACCATTGTTTAAAATTCAACATGATGTTTAATGTCATTGGGTTTTTGCAGCTAGTTGCCATAAATATTTTAAACAAATTAATTAATTATGTTTGTCTTTCATCTTAATGTTTTAGAAACACTTAAAAATATAGAACAACTTGCATGACAATCTTAAATATTCCATATTCAAGATAATATTATGATTAGTAAGTTCAAATTAGAGAATTTATATGGTGCGAGTGATCACTTGATGAAAGCTTAAAATTTAGAAATAATGATGTGTCATCTGCAGCTGAAAAGTCAATATGGCTGCTATCGCGGCCATCTTGGATTCTCAAACTGAAACGTTTACCTTTGTGGGAGGAATCACTATAGGTATAACATACTACAATATGAAAATGATATCTAGATTGGTTTAGGAGAAGGAGTCATTTTCATGAAATCTAATTGAAAATTCAATATGGCTGCCATGGCGGCCATATTGGATTCTCAAAACTGAAACGTCTACCTTTCTGTGCGGAATCACCATAGTAATAACATACTACAATTTAAGAATGATATGTAGATTGGTTTAGAAAGAGTAGTCTTTTCATGAAATCTAATTGAAAATTCAATATGGCTGCCATAGCGGCCATCTTGGATTCTCAAAACTGAAACGTCTACCTTTCTGTGAGGAATCACCATGGGTATAACATACTACAATTTCAGAATGATATCTGGATTCGTTTAGGAGGAGTAGTCTTTTTCCTGAAATCTAATTGAAAATTCAATATGGCTGCCATGGCGGCCATCTTGGATTCTCAAAACTGAAACGTCTACCTTTCTGTGAGGAATCACCATGGGTATAACATACTACAATTTCAGAATGATATCTGCATTCGTATAGGAGGAGTAGTCTTTTTCATGAAATCTAATTGAAAATTCAATATGGCTGCCATGGCGGCCATCTTGGATTCTCAAAACTGAAACGTCTACCTTTCTGTGAGGAATCACCATGGGTATAACATACTACAATTTCAGAATGATATCTGGATTCGTTTAGGAGGAGTAGTCTTTTTCCTGAAATCTAATTGAAAATTCAATATGGCTGCCATGGCGGCCATCTTGGATTCTCAAAACTGAAACGTCTACCTTTCTGTGAGGAATCACCATGGGTATAACATACTACAATTTCAGAATGATATCTGGATTCGTTTAGGAGGAGTAGTCTTTTTCCTGAAATCTAATTGAAAATTCAATATGGCTGCCATGGCGGCCATCTTGGATTCTCAAAACTGAAACGTCTACCTTTCTGTGAGGAATCACCATGGGTATAACATACTACAATTTCAGAATGATATCTGGATTCGTTTAGGAGGAGTAGTCTTTTTCCTGAAAGTTTACGGACGGACGGACGGACGGACGGACAGACGGACGACGGACGAAGCGCCATGACATAAGCTCACATTTACTTTGTAAAGGTGAGCTAAAAATGATATCTCGATTGGTTTAGGAGAAATAGTCTTTGTCATGAAATCTAATTGAAAATTCAATATGGCTGCCATGGCGGCCATATTGGATTCTCAAAACTTAACTGTCTACCTTTCTGTGAGGAATCACCATGGGTATAACATACTACAATTTCAGAATGATATCTGTATTCGTTTAGAAGGAGTAGTCTTTTTCATGAAATCTAATTGAACATTCAATATGGCTGTCATGGCGGCCATCTTGGATTCTCAAAACTGAAACGTCTACCTTTCTGTGAGGAATCACCATGGGTATAACATACTACAATTTCAGAATGATATCTGAATTCGTTTAGGAGGAGTAGTCTTTTTCGTGAAAGTTTACGGACGGACGGACGGACGGACGGACGGACAGACGGACGGACGGACGGACAGACAGACGGACGACGGACGAAGCGCCATGACATAAGCTCACATTTACTTTGTAAAGGTGAGCTAATAAAGACTACTGAATAGAGCCATTTGCTAATCAATCTTTAATAATATATTTTGGTCAAAAATTTATCCTGAAAGCACCAAGTTTCTTTTCACAAGGTTGCTAATTAAAGACACCTATCTATCGGCTTTCATCTGCCATCTTCAACTTCTAGCATTGCGAGAAAACAAATGTGCTGTTTTATGCCAATTCATTAACAAAATTAAGAATAACAAACTAATTGGTTGATAGAAGAGGAGCATATTAACAAATAATTCACAATAAAAGTTATCAGGTATGACAATGTTTTGTCGTAGTAATGCATTAGACCCTAATATAGCTCAGATTTTTCGCTTCATTTCACGATTATGGTTTTTTATTTAGTGATACACATCATTTTTTGTCAAATTTTTAAATCTTGAGCAGCTAATTGTAAACCTTACTAAAATATTTGAAATTATATTTGATTTAATCATGTAAAAATAATGTATATTATTAAATCCTCCTGAGTTTTGTTTCAATAAAGTATCCGATAGGACTGTCCCTTTAAGATTAGGATTATCCAGACAGGAGATTCTTTATGATTATATTCATTGCCTGAATTGTATCTTTCAATTTATTCTAATAAATCATGAGTGATCAGTTATAATATTTTTACATTTATCAATTTAGAAAGTGTACTTGTAAATTAAATGATTACAATTAGTTTGATTTCCCATTCAAGGGCTACAAATAACTTTATTTCATTCTCTTTGTTACAATTTCCTGATAAATGATGAGCAATCAGTTATTATCTGCTCTCGTCAATTTAGTGAATGTACAGAATGATTAGCTTAGTTTCATTTTCCGTCAATGATTGAAGCTAGACAAAACTTATTTGTTTCATTCTCCTTAGCAGGGCTCAATGAAACCTTTTTTAATCAGGGATATTCTATTTCAGTAAACAAAATAATTTAATACAAATTGTGGGGATAATGACATTATTTATAACCCCACACACAAAGGCCCTTAAAATGAAAGCAACTAACAATCTTTAAATCCTAAATTTAAATCGCCTATCTTTTCTATCCAAATTGAAATATCCAGATGTTTATGTAATAGTAACTGCTAGGAATAAGATTTACATAAAAAGAAGCATAGTTTCATTGAATTGAAACAAATATTAGAATTGTATCCCAATAAAAAGTAAACAAAATATTTATCAGACCTGTCAACAAGCACATGCGACCGTCTTCCTGTATTGCAGCCGTAAACCGTTTTGGGTTTTACGACAATCCCCACGATCCTTCATTTTATCTGATATTTCACATAATTGTGAGATCGTGACTATTTTGTATATAACTTGATTAACTTCTCCCAATTCAATGAAAATATGTGTTAAATCTTTAATAAAACTGGTTATCGAATGAATCCCTAAAGTCGTAAAGTTATGCCTGAAATGTTTAACAACGGTTATCTCCCTTAGATGTTTGACAGCTCATTGTTTAGCCGATTTCCCACTGACACGTGTGTACATAAATTTCATAAGGCCTTTATATTCATCCGTCATACATATTGTTCCTTATAGAATAATTACCACTCAAATTGTTAGTTTTGAAAATAAGTATCAGATGGGTTAAAATAACTAAACCCTTATGACAATAAAAGTGAATAAACACAACCTATATAGCCGTACAGTCCTAGCAAACTTATGATTTATGAGTGTATAGTTTTTTAAAAAAGTTTTTTCATCATAAAAAAAAGTTATTATTATTTGAATAAAGTAAAACTTAAATTTGTTACCGGGGTACTCTATTTTGTGTAACTATTTGATTAGAAATAAAAGACTTGATATAGTTATACAGATATGTAATTTAAAATACACTGTGGTACGCCTTTTAAATACTTTGTCCCCGTATTTAAGAGATTGTGCAAAATAATCTTAAGAGGGTATACCATCTCATTTCTAAACTCGTAGAATAAGGTGTGCCGTAAAAAATGAAAACTTCACGCGGCTAGTTAAATTAATAATATTAACTTTTAAAAAGCTTCAACCATTTTTGTTAAAGCAAATGGTTAAAAGGTGACATATGACTTTAGGAAGTCCAGCTAACACTTTTCGCTTGATATTTGAGTTGAATTATATATTCGTTTTGAAATACCTTCTCAAGGTGATAATGAAACATACTTATTCTAATTTGGGGGAATTTTAAGGAATAAAATTTTAAAAGAATATATAGTACGTTACTCACATAAAGTAAGATCTTGTCAGAACACCCTGCTCAGAAATCTCTATCCAGAAAACATACAAGTACAGTACAAGTACAAGTACAAGGAAAGACACACCGAATTTCCACAGGGAAATGTTTTTATAAAATTTCCACAGGGAAATGTTTTCATTATCCTGATTTAATCTTCAGCCAAAATGCATGCACATGTGTTATTATTAAGGCCGTTGTGGTATGAATAGTTGAAGAAAAGGAATTATTCGACTCGCAGTAGATCTTGATTAATACGATATGATGATTCTTTCCTTGAACCTTCCAATTATAATTTTTTTATGGGCATTGCCAAAAGGTATTCATGTCGAAAAGGTCGATAAGAAACCCGACTTGAAATATTCCAAGCGTGTGTAACCATAATGGGCATTTCTTTACCAAAATTACCTAGCCCAAATAGAATGTTAAGCAGTCACTCATTTTTCAATATTAAAGTATTGAAAGTAAAAAATCATGATTAATAGAATATACAAGTTGGTAGGAAGTTTTATATTGTTATATATTTCATATATTTTTGTAAGAGTTAATGGAAATCATTGTGAATGGATCTTTAGTATTCAAATTTTAAGTTTGTTCAAAATAAAGAAATAATCGCATAAAAACTTTTTATTTCTCCTTCCGTTATTACTATAGAATTCTATTATTACTCGCCCTCTTTAATGAAGCTTATCGGGGATTTCGTTTATTGTTCTTGTGGTCTCCTGTTTTCTCGTAATAACTTCCCAGGGTTCATCTAACTTGAACGATTACGGCCTTATCCGTCGAATTTTCAAAATTGAACTGTATCTATCCGTCGAATAACGCTTGAGTGATTTTGTACCGATCGGTCGAATCTTGGCGAGCATGAGACCCTGGGAGAATCTAAGTTAATTAATGAAGGGGTGTACGGGTTGTTTTACGCATTACGATTGATCGGTGGGTTCTGAAATTGTCGACAGTTGGGGTCGACCCAAAAAATCCTTTGATGTGGCGTGTTGTTTTTGTGATGTTGTTTCAACGGATTAAAGTGTGGGTGTCACTGAAAGTTGAACTCAAGTGCGAAACAGGATTGAGATATGTTCACCTATTAGTTACTTACTTTACTATCCGAGATATTCACCCAATTTAGCTAGTTAATCTAAACATATGATGAGTACACTCAATTTACTTAGTGTATCCAATCATTGTCACTATATAATGTCGGGACATTTGTATCTCAACATCACTTCCATCATGGCAAACGCACAGCTTCAGCATTACTTTCTTCCGACTTCTCATGGTGGCAGATACTTGTGTATGGGGGGATACATGTATAGAGTTAACAAGAGGAGGACAGAAATCTGGTTGTGGTTCCACAATTTCTACAGTTAATGATCTCGTCTCAAAACAACCATCAGCGCACAACCATGAGGCAACTGAAGCGAAAGTTCAGGTGAGTCATCAGAATAAAAATAATAAATTACATTTATCTCAAAGAAAATTTAACTTTAAAATATGAACATTTACTTAACTTTACTTAATTTTATAATGATTTATTTCTTTATTATTATATTTATATCCGTTTCATTTGTAGATAAAGAAGACTATGCACCGACTCAAGCTGAAGGCCCAGACAACCCTGAAGCCTATGCCGTCACTCTACAACGAGGAACTGTTGTCTCTCAGAGAAGGTTCCTGGACAGCAGACAACACTTCAGTGATCGAATCCATGCCAACCTTCGCGACCGTCAAGTCTCAGCTATACAGTGCCCGACGAGCAACATTCCCGCAAATCCCAACCCGTCGTCGAGACATCGTCGTGCCAGACGAGTACACTACCACAGATGCCGGGGAACGTTTCCTCTGCATCAACGACGGCGATGATGACAAGATCTTAGGTTTTACAACCAGGCAGAATCTTCAACATCTCTGTGCTGCTGACGTCATCTATGGTGATGGGACTTTCTATGTAGCTCCTAGTCTATATCTACAGCTGTACACCATCCACGCCAAAGTAGCAGATCAGATGTTCCCGCTGGTATTCCTGCTGCTGCCGAACAAGACCAGAGAGACCTACACCAGAGCCTTCCAACTGGTGAAGGATGCTGGTTTCCAGCTGCTACCACAAACCATTCAGGTACGATGTGATTTAAGTGCTCGATATATTTATTTATATTTATAAAGTTCAGAACGTCGGCCTCCAGACCTCCTACAACGCGGATCCTGAGGTGACAAGACTTGTCAGGCGTTGTGCAGTCTTGCCTCTGATTCCACTGGCGGATGTAAGTATATTCTTTGTGAATTTTTTTTTATCAAATGCTTCTGACGGTATATATGTAATTTTGATCTGACTAAACTGTCTGCCATGAATTCAATATTAATGTGGGTTTTTTAAAATTTCAGGTCGAGGAAGCTTGGCTAGAGACACTAGCGACAATGCCTCAAGACGACAGATGCCTCCAGTTGACGGACTACATCACCACGCAGTGGGTCGAGGGCGACCTTCCTTCTTGGAACCACTTCGAGACAGACGGCCCACGCACCAACAACCACCTTGAGGGATGGCATGGACGGATGAAGAAGGTCATCAACAAGGCACATCCGAATGTCTTTGAGATGGCCAAATTCCTGCTCGACGAGCAGAAACTCAACGAAATACGCTTGGTACAGTACAGAGCTGGTCAGAAACTCCCTGCCAAGAGGACCAAATATCAGAACTTGGACACACGCCTCAACAACCTCAACAACCGTCTGACCATCGGGGTCCTTCCCCTGATGGAGTATGCTGATGCAGCATCCCACTTGCTAAAATTAAATTAAATACATCAAATTGTACATCGTATGGAATTATTAAAAATTGTATTGTATCTAAAACTGACCTCTAAATCTGTGATATATTTATTCTAGTGCTATAGTTATTCTAGTGTTTATATCTTGTATGTATTATATAAAAGTGAAATGTTTATATATAATGTGAAATAAATGACTGAATATGTATTCCGTTTGTCTGTTGCTTCCAAGTTCTGTGCTATATTTATTCTAGTGTATATATCTTGTATATATTATACAGTGAAATGTTTACATTTAATGCGAAATAAATGACAAAATACGTATTTCGTTTGTCTATCGCTTCCTAATTTTGTGCTACCCAAGTGACTAAAACAACAGTTTAATCCTATTGTATCCAGCCAGCAGTGCGTGGAGACTGTCGGCATCTGCCTGCCTGTAGTGTTTTCTTACCAGTTAAATTGTCGACAATTTCAGAATAAACCGATTGATCACTTGAAATGAAGTAAGTTGCTTACATGATAAAGTCTTATTTCATCGACGGACATATTACTGAGTAAAGGGTTCATAATGTAAAACCCCTTTCTGTTTATCTAAATTTAGTACTTTGATGAAGGGAACAAGTTAAATGTTTAATTGGTCCTTTGTGTCCCTATTCAAATACATGAATGACATATGCATCACTTTCAAATCATTTTAATTATTATTTACTTATTAAATTTGACTATGTCCATGACCTCTTAAAGTATTATGGCCATACCATTTAGCTATAACTAAGGTATGGCCCCCACGTTTTATATTGATAATGTTACTTACTCAATCAATCTATCTTTATTTCTTTGTGCACAGTGTTGGCCATAGGCCCAGTCTACATTTCAGATTCATAGAGCGATATATGTAGATAATCACAAGATTTTTAATTTACATAAAAAACAATACTATTGACAAGAGACGTGTACCATTCTTCTTCATAAGTCTAAACACAAATTCAGACAAGAATTTATAATATTTATTAATATGTTGCTGTTGTTCCCAAATATAGCTAAATCCAAAAGTGTAGAGAATATTTCATACAATTCTTTATATATTTACTCATTATATACAACATCGCATCATCCTAACTTCAAGTGATCAAAATAAATGAATGAGAGTCCAAACACCCCCTTTGTCTTATTTGGGAACGTTCCAACGTTATGTAAGCCAATCAACAACTAAAATCACAGTACCGATCCGTCGAATGGATTTTTCTGTTCTAAAACTAGAAATTCGACGAATCGGTATGCGACCAACTTGAACACCTCGGTCTCAGTCGGTAACTTTTACTTGCATGCTTCCAAGGTGTATTCGAACATCCAGCCCTGCTAACCACAAGCAAGCACTCTAACCACTAATCTAACGGGCTAGACTAGAAGTGTAGACTATGTTAAACAATCTTTTGATTGAGGTTCAGTTTTCAGTGATTTTATTGTAGTCCTAAAGCATTTTGATATCCAACTGCACTTTAATCCCCAGTTTTAAATGCATACACATATTTATAATTGACAGTACTAGTGTTACACCTTTTTATTTGTGGTAATTTTTAAGGATCCAAATACGGTTTAAACCACGTTACTTGTCCATTGTCATCTGTAATACCTTACGCCTCGAAGAATGCTTTGCACGTGTATATTACAAGGAGTCGGTTGAACACACTGCTTGTTTTGAAGGAAACAAATGGTTGTAGGGTACTTATTAATGTTTAATTACGGTATCTAAGTTAGTTTAAACACTCGACCTCGGTTATGCTTTGGTTTCTAAACCTGAGGAAAGAAAAGTTCCTAAGTTGTAGACATCAAGCTTCGTTTTCATAACAGCCGACAGAAGTTGGAGTAGTTCGTGCTTCGCGCTTTGCTTGACATGCAAGAAGCCCTTTCTTTGTAATATTAACAAAATAAAATTGTTTTACAACAAAGTATGCATTAAAACGTGTTTATCATTTATTCATATCTATGAATCTGTACACAAAAATATACGTGAGATATATACCCACACTTATCGAGGTGTATCGCTCAATACATCTCCTGTTTGAAGCGTAGCGAAGCCTAGGAACCACGATTCAAACAGGATGTGTATTGAGTGATGCACCAAGTGAGTGTGGATATAATTGACTTATATCCCACTCCAGTCGAGTTTTTTCTATGAAACAATGTTTTCCATCCTTCTCTTTGTATATTCGTCTTGACCTAATTAGACTAATAGAATATTAACAATACTTTTTGAAAAACAAACTTGATTTTATTATTAATTGGTACAAACTAGTATCTATGCATAAGTTTATATAGGAAAAAATACATATAACACAACAGAAAGTACCCCGGTTTGTATCGATCCTCAGTAACTCAGTCGACATAGTCGCTGCTCACCAACATAAAGGTCCCGGGTTCGATTCCTGACGTCGTTGTTTATAATATAAACAAATTTATAATTTCAAGTTTAACAAGTCCGTTTATTTGCCAAAGTTGAAGATGTCTTCAGCTGACTAAGTTTAGAGGTACCAAAAAGAGTAGGTGTATTGGAAAAGTAGAGGTGTATCCTCAATACACCTACAGTAAGGACATAGAAAGTAGAGGTGTATCGGTCAATACACCTACAGTTAGAACAAAGAAAAAAACAGCAACGAGAACGGAAGTGGGGTATAATATCACAACATAATCATTAACATTCATGTACATCATGCCCAGCAAAAATACCTCGTCTTTATAACCTGTCCAAAAGTTTCTCGAAACTACTGATTTTCAGTTGGTTTATGGACAAAGGCTTGTACAATGTTATAAGTACAGGGGGGAAAATGGCTCTGATGTTTTCTGCTCTAAAAACAGTTGTAGAAGCGAACAGAGCTCACATAACCCCGCCTCCCACTGTCTTCAAATAATTTCAAATCGTGAAACTTATGGACATTGGGTAAATTTATATGAAAGGGGAGTATTAAATCATAAAGATAAGTAAATGTGTAAATTATGTTTTCACTTTTGGGTTTTGTTTTGTTGTCAGGTAAAAAGCCACTCCGAGAGATGGTTTAGTCACATATGCCAAACTTTATAAATTAGACCATTTTATCAATACGTACTGCCTGTTGTTGAAAGGTGTCATATGAATGATGATAGATAAGTCAGTTTAGAATAAGAAAGGTATAAAATAAATTCAATCTCTGATCGAAAACGGAAAATACTCAAATGTACTTTCAGAAACCTGAAATAATAAACGTAATTTGCTGGTGTTTGAAACGAGGTATCGTGTAAATGGTACATGTGATTTCGGCTTCTGATAACATATAAGGATGTTGTTGGAATTCTGATGAAAACCAATGATTGTCATGTAACGACAGTCCGTTTTTTGATAATTTTATATTTTAAAAATTGCACTTATAATGGTAAGTAAATGCCTAATGTATTATATTGACAGTGTCAACAATCACATTACACAAGCCAATCAACCATAATCAGAGGACAAAGTATGAGGATTTACATAAAATACATTGGCGGCCATTTTTGTGTGAACACCTTTAATTCATTTTTGTAAGAAAAAGGAATCGCATGGCAGAACCTTACGTTATATATTTGAATTATTACTGCTCCATTTAGTTTAAATACATTGTCTTTCATTTGGAACCATTTATTTTCATTTTCCTGACATCACCTTATATTCCCCCTCAAAACGTGCTACTGCCCCTTTAAGTTCTTGGTCTAATTCGAATTTCACTCATTTTATTTGAGAGGAAGTGAAAAAGTACACAAAATTGCACTTTTATTTGAGAATATATTATTAATCCGTTCTGCAAATTAAAACTTAACGATTATTTGCTAATACATTCAATGATACTAGTAATTTACTGTAAAGGTGAATAAAAAGAATGACACAATTTGCTTTGTTAAATTAGAAGATAGCAAACACAATGTCCTTATTCTAACATCCCTCGTTTACGTACCGATCAAACGCTTCTAATCGCCCTATTTTTGGTACCTACAATCATGAAACACTCTTAAAGCACTTGTGCCACAATTTAGAACGAGTGGTGCTTTCGAAAACACTTTGTTAAAAGTTTGGTCGGGAGATTCAAGATACAGATTAAAGCCATGTGCTTAAAAACAATCTCGTTAATTCGCCCATGGTCCTTATAGCGACAGTCGTCACTGGTCACAGTGAAAATATAATATATCGTCACTGTTGCCTGATAGACAGTTTGTTGCACTGATAAAACCCAGTATTTCATCGCTGATCATATGATAAATGAAAAATATGAACCCTGATATGACGTAATCATAATAATAATAATCATAAGTACCTCATCGTGAATAACTTTCACATTCAACATTCACACGTTCACGTATTAGCTATAGGCCGACTGGACAACAAGTATATTAAATCTTTGTTTGCCTGAAAATTATTATGGAAATCAAATGCAGGAGTATTTTTTCTCATTCACAATATGAGTTCTGTCAAAATCCGGTTTAATAAAGCTACTAACGTGCAAGAGGGTATCGGTAAAAGACAATGCGAAGTGCACCTACTAGAAACATAACACAATAAACTAAATTGGTCTGCACGTATTAACTTAATTTAGGATCTATACACACTAGAAAAGAAAAGCACCCCCTTGATTTTTCACAGAGGGTTGTACTTCGATGAAGTATGCTATGAGATTGAGAAAAAGAAGATAAGCAATACCAATTTGTATTGAGAGAACACTCATTTAGCCATTTGCAAGAGAAGCTTTGTAATCGTGTGGGCACTAAAAGTGTATGAAAATAAAGAGGGACGACCCAACAGCATACAGGAGGAAACGACTTTCGTCGGTCCAGTGTACTCTCCTCCATGATCTCAGGTTCCACCTCTGCCTGTCTACGGACCATAACCTAAACCAGTCTAAGTAAACCTAGCCTCAATTTTATCCGTTTCACTATACTGAGTCTAAAAAGGCTTAGTAGAGGGTCGCGTCAGCCCACGTATCGAATTGACCAATCAGAACTCAGCTTACAAAGCCACAATAGTCTACCTTCGCAGGTATAACGTTGGAGGGTCATAGGACGCAGAAAGGTCGGCTGACACGACCCTCTACTAGACCTTTTTAGACTCAGTATAGGAGTGAAACGGATAATATTAAGGCAAGGTTACTTTAACTGAACCTTAGCTCACGTCTGTGGTAATTTGTGAGCATTGGACGCCTGATGACCCTTCTGTCCCTTAATCCAGCAGCTTTGAGACGAATTCTCAGAGTTTGGTTGCCAAAGCGGCGATGAGGTAACCATACCCGTTTCAGATGGGTGCTGGACGCAAACGGCAGGCGTCCAACATGTCGTAACAGAGCTCTATCCTCCTGGGGCGTGGTAGCTTTTGGTCTTCCTGATCGTGGAAGGTCCCTCACATCATTGGTTTGGGCATGCTTCCTGGGAAGATGACAGTGTAGTGGAAGTGAGTTCTTCAGACAATTTCCTTGTAAGAATGTCCTGCCCGATGAAGGTCAATGATCTGCCACTGGCCTCAATGCATTTGAAATTCTCCTTCGATCCATTGTCAATGAGAAGTGAAACAAGTGGTAATGAAGTCGGAACCGATCCTTAAATACCCAATACTTGTGATTGTTTGAAACTTTGGTTTGTGCAACACATGGTTGGCGGGATTCACGAGTTGAGAGTTTGACACAAATTATTAGCAATGGCTGTACAAAATCTACCTTATTGTGTTCGACTCCCGCACGAGATTGGTCTTCGGAGAGTACAAGAATTAGCTTTTTGAAGAAAGTGGTGACAATGTAAAGATGTTAATGGATGTATTTTGTACAATATAACTTTTCATAGGGTACAATAAAGAATTAATAACATCAATCTCTTGAAAATAAGGTCATACTTTCTTCAATACGAAACGCAGAAAGCATTATGTCGCAAATAGATCATATTTAATTTATATTGAATTTATATCTGCGCCATACATACATTTAAATACCTTTTTATTTTATTTTTATTAAAGTTTTTATTTCCCATAAGATGTTTACATTTTGCATTTGTTTATTGCTTATTGACAATGACAATTGACATTATGTATATGTATACAAAACAAAAGAAAAATAATATTCACATTTCATGATTTCACTACTAGATATTGCAGGTAATAATCAGTATTCACTACAAAGTTTACATCATCTTCAATTCTTAGGATCATAGAGATCTTAAAGATCATAAAGATTAAGTACCATTACTGATAGATATTGCAGTTCAACAGTGTACATTTCAAGATTTACATCATTTTCTATTTTAAGCAAGAATTAACATCATCTTCATAAAGATTAAGTACCATCAGTCTTGATGCGCTGGATAAAGTGTGAAAAGAGGACCAAAATGAATAAAATTTTGGCTTATTGTCATTTGTAAAAACAATATATTTACATGCCTCCTCATAGTATCTTAATAATTCTTTTTGGATAAAGCCAAAGTTTAGTTTATTTCCTGATCTGCTAGAACTGTAAATATTTTGTTTTACCAACAGACAAATGGCATTCAATGGGTTGTTATTTTTACCCTTAAAACCGAAAATAATATTTTCTGGTGTTAATTCAATACATCCTTCAGCCAAGTCATCTAGCCATTCTGTCAATTATTCTTTCCACACTTTTTTAACATGATTACAGTCACATAATAAGTGAACAATGCTTTCAGGCACCTGTTTACAGAAGGAGCACAATGGTGAATCAATGTATCCAATCTTAAACACTAAAGTGTTTGTTGTCAAAATATTTTGAGTTTTCCTATATTGAAACCATTTCAAGTTAACACTTTGTGTGCACCGCATCATATTTATGTTTTCCCATTCATTCTGTTGAAAGTCCTTTGTAAATAGTTCTTCCCATTTCAGTTGGCCAGTAGTTTTATTAAAACTATATTGACACAATTTTTGATAAATTTAAATACCTTGTATCTTAATGCGTGCAAGTATCATTTAATAATTTGGGGATTCAATAACTTCAACTAACAAAGGATCTCTCATCGAGTGTGAGTGTAAAATAACTCTTATGTCACTAATTGTCAGGCTCTAAGTCTTGTGCTTTAGTTAAATTTATTGTATGAGTGGTCATTTTTTTTTAAATGTCGATTATCTGAAATTTCGATTAAAATTTCCCTTGTTAACTCGCTGGGGACAAACACACAGTTACATCGAAGAAGCAGACATGACTTGTGTTCAAAGCCCTTGATCACTTATATATAAAAGATTTTGGAGATTTATATTAGAAAACGATTTTTCGTAATATTGACGCCTTGTCACTTTAAAGGGACAGTAGCACGTTTTCAGGGGCAATATTATGTGATGTCAGGGAAATGAAAATTATTGGTTCCAATGAAAGACAATGTATTTAAACTAAATCGAGCAATATATTATTCAAATATATAATGTAAAGTTTAGCCCTGCGATTCATTTTTCTTACACAAAATGAATAAAAGGTGTTCACACAAAATGGCCACCCATGGATTTTAGGCGAATATTCATACTTTGTCCTCTAACTTAGGATGATTGGTTTGTGTAATGAGATTTTTGACCCTATCAAAATAATACATTTATCATTAACGTACAATTATCAGTGAACATTTTAAAATATAAAATTACCAAAAAAACGTGCTACTGCCCCTTTAATATCCCGCTAAACTATTGACGGTTAATTGTTTGGTTAAATATTCAATCATGTGTTATATTTGATACTGTAATGAATCTTAATTACTTTATTGAAATTTCAATATAATCCGTTTCGTTCACAATGGTACAATGGTAAAAGACACCCCAAAATTACATGATGGTATTAGCACTAAGATACGTAGGTATATGAAGAAACTTAAGGTATACAGCGTAACGAATGTATACATTCTATAAATTATTCTTTTCTTCTAATGAAATGTTATTGTAGCCCACAAAATATTGAAATTCCCATGGACTGAAAAGCCATTTTACCATTGTTGTCCTCCCAGTAAAAATATAAAAATAAAAATAGTCCAGACCTTTCTTTCTTTCTGCATATTGAATGCATGCTAGATTGTTAACGAGATACAAGTTCGAGATACGAAACAATGTATTGCTTTCCCAATCGTTCATACAACATTACTCCATTGTACGTTGAAACTTTGCTATGAGAGATTAATGTTGACAGAATCCATTTAAATATGGCAGTAGATGTTCGTCTGAGAACGGCGCCATCCAAAATGTTCATTGTTAAAGTTCTGCGCATGCGCAAAAGTATACCTATAAATACGTCGCTTTCCTCACCTTGCCATACCAAAACTTGACTACGAAGCAGCAATATGAAGATACTTTTGCTGCTTGTGTTCCTGTGGGTGCGAAGCGACGCTAAGACTTCAGGAAATGAAGGTGAGTATTATTCTCAATATAACTATTTTATATCAACATGTTCAACATTTGTAATTTGTATTCACTATTCTAAATATCTGCTCTCGTAGTGATAATTTTGGTGTTTAATTCACCATGAGTGAGAAATTGAAACTTCAATTTTCCCCCTGCAACTTATATGTTTAAAAAGAAGACGTTGGATTTTTTTTCGATACACACCCTTTAACCTTAATCCAATCATTTCAAGGACTGACGTCATATCTCGATGAAGAATTCACATTCTTGAAGAAAGCGATGATGAAGATTGAAACTGCCAATGACGAGATTCTGAAAAACGGTAGGTATAACAGTGATTTGTGAAAAGTAATCTTTTATCTGTTATGCATCCTGTCTCAGGGTACGAACGTTACGCTTACTCGTACCCTGAGACAGGATGTCTGTTATGACGTATTATTTCAGCTTAATCGATCTATTATGTATGTTTCGTTTTTATTAATACCACCCTTTTCAATAAATTCAACATTGAATCAGTTCTATGAAATCCTTGGGGTGTCCAAATTGCTATATTAAGTTTGAATACGTGAAAACGATTGATTCATCGTATCCTCATGGTCAAGGGGCAGTAGCACATTTTTTAAATTTTTATATGTTATAATTTTCACTGATAAGTGTACGTTAATGCTCAATGTATTATTTTGATACAAAACAATCATCCATAGTCAGAGAACAAATGATAAAGATTCACATTAGGTTCATTGGAGGTAATTTTTGTGTGAACACCTTCCAATTGGAATCATTTATTTTCGTTTCCCCGACATCACCTTAAATTCACCCTAAAACGTACGTGCTACTGCCCCTTTAAAGTTCACATAACCACAAACATAGTTCATTATTTTCTTTGGATTATAGAAAGTCTGATTACAATATTGTATAGTGCGTTTAAGGTAGCTACTCAAATATGTTTAGTTTGGTAATGAAAGCCGGTTTTGATGGGCCGCTTAGACCTATCTGACTGCAAACAAGTGAATGCCTGATTGGTCACGCCCCCATTTTGTGACGTCATAAACAGAATCAGCCTTGTTATCTATACATCTATCGTAACAATACCACAGGAAAATAACCTAATAATTAACGATTTTCAGAAAATGTTTTCCACTCAGTTAGATAAATCATTTGACGACGCAACACTACTAAGCATTTGGTGTAAAAAAGATATCCACATCAATGGTAATTAAACAATTATTTATGAGGTATTTCAGTTGAAATAATGATGCGTTACTCTGTATAGTCTGTTTAATACGTCACACCCGCGCGAGTTTTATGGCCCCTAACCTAGGTGGGTTTTTCACAGCCGATAATTACGCTGTCTAAAAGAAAATAAAGGTGTTTATTGGACAAATTAACAAAAATTAAGTCCAACTTTTATTTTTTTGAAAAATCTTTGAACGAAAATCGATAAGTGGTAAGGTCGAGGTTAGTTGATGTTTAATCATCTACCCACAACGGTAGCTCAAGTAAATAAAACCTGACCAAACCTCTGTTGTAATGAGAGCAGATCTCGGGAGAGAAAGGGAGAAGCTTGATGAAATCCGCAAGTTGTGCAGCAAGCGACACTTTTCAAAATCTAGTTAAAACTAGCTGTAATGTATCCGTTCCATACGTCCTACGTTACATCTGGCCACTTGCCGACTAGTTCCGTGTCGAGCATGCGCGGAAATCAACCAATAAAATCAGCCAGTTTGGATTGCGTGTAGTAGATATTTGGAAAGCATCAGACATTTCTGAAAGCTTTTATTAAAGAATTTAAGAACTCTGATATTCATCATATATCTATATTGAATGCACAAATGTTTATGTAAGAAGAAGAAAAAAATGTTTGTTGCCTTTACGGACTTAAACTAGCTTTTGATTCAATAGACAGGCTTGTTATCCAGTTATGTCTAACTTGGAATGTTGAAAGCGTATTTGTTCTTCTGGTTAATCATGTGTACGCTGTAATTCCTATTTAACAAACTACTTTAATTACCCTTATAGTCTAAAACAGGGATGTATGCTTAGCCCATTTCTATTTTCTATCAATGATCTGTCTTTAGAAATTGAATAGAATGGAAAACATGGAATGTATTTATTTTCGGATATGATTGAAATAATGATGGTTTTTTCGCTGATGGTGTAATATTTGTTAAAGATACTAAGTGTGGTCTTCAAAACCAGTTGAATATTTCAACTTTATATTCGGATAAATGAGGTCTAAGCGTTAATCGTGATGGGTCTAATATAGTTGTCTTTTGGAGAGGAGGACAACCTAATATTACCCAAACGGGGTCAATTAAAGGGGCAGTAGCACGTTTTTAGGGGGAATATGAGGTGATGTCAGGAAAATGAAAATTAATGGTTCCAATTGAAAGACAATATATTTAAACTAAATGGAGCAGTAATAATTCAAATATTTAACATAAAGTTTAGCCATGCGATTCCTTTTTCTTACAGAAAATGAATTAAAGGTGTTCACACAAAAATGGCGGCCTATGTATTTTATGTGAATCTTCATACTTTGTCCTCCGACTATGGATGATTGACTTGTGTAATGAGATTTTTGACACTGTCAAAATAATACATTTAACATTAACTTACAATTATCACTGAAAATTTTTAAATACAAAATTCTCAAAAAACGTGCTACTGCCCCTTTAAAGAGTGAAACTTAAAAATTGTAAATAGTTTTTGTATTCACATGCATGGTTGGCCTGGGGTCAGTTTCCGATCTTTCTTCAGGTGGAAAAAAAGCATTCATGGTATGCTATCTACTGATATTTTTTTCAAAATATTTGCCACATATATATTATACCCTAAACGTTGGACCTCAGACACCAAATGCATTAGTGTATGGTGAATGTGGACGTTACCCTATCTTATAAATAAAGCGGTTCGTTGTCTTAATTGGATTAAATTATCAACAATGCAGAGTGACTGTAAACCTAAGAAAACGTAATGTTATTTAATATAAAAAAATTAGGTTATGACAGAGGATTCGCGTTTTGCTATTCTTTTATGATTTTGGATTTGTTTGGTTGTGAAAACTGTTGGAAATCGAGTATGCTTTATGTTGATACTTTTAGACAAAACTGTAGATCTGATTTAGACAATAGAAGCAGTTATGATTTGTATAGGGAATTTATAAAAACTTTTAAAACCTGAAAAATATCTTGCTGGGATCATTTACTTTAGATGTAAATAATTAGTTGAATTTGGAGCAAGAATTGAAGTCGAAGCAAACAGAAGGACGATGGTATAAAACTTATAGAAATTTGAGAATATGTCCTATTTGACATCGGCTGCATTTTCCCAAATCTGATGATTACCGTCGGAAATATTTAACCAGTAACTTTCAGTCATATGTTTAATTTTAAGAATCTGCTTACCACAAACAATGTCCTTAGTTTGAAGATGTTCAGTCTCTTTATAATGCATTCGTATACTCCACGTCAACTCTGTCAAATCAACGGAGTTGTTAATTTATTAATGTAACTGTTAACGCCCAATGTGGGAATCGAACCCGGTATCGCAGTGTAACGCCTCTATAACTAAGCTACAGAGGATTGTTACAAGTAGCGGTACTTTCAGTTGTGTCATGTCTATAATTGTTAGTTTGCCTATATAAGCCTATGTATAGGTACTAGTTTGTACAAACTTTTAATGTAATGAGTTCAGTATATTGTTTTTTAAATGTTATTAGAAGAGTATTGTTAATATTCTTTTGATCTAGTTAGGCAAAGACATGCACACATAGAGAAGGGTGGGAAGCTCGTTTTCTTCAAATATATCTGTACCTACCAAAAAGGAGGTGTATTGAGCGATATTCCCCGGGAAGTGTGGGTATAGCTATTACATATTAACAGATATGTGATATACTGCAAGAATGATAATATTATAACTCACAATTATATATTTTTATTCAGCACATAATATATTTTGTTACATTTCATGTATCATTAAAACACAACATTGTATATATTAGTTAATTTGCATAAATATGTATGCAGTTAGGCGTGTAAATACTTTATTAATTTGATTTATAATATATGTACATGTATGTTTATTGGCCCTATGGCATGCATACTTAAATAAAGAATTGAGAGAACTGAATTGATTAAAGGAAAAAAAGAATTACCCGTTTACGCCCTTTCTACTTTGAGTCTTCTTTATCCAACACGATCCCGTAATTTGGCCATTGTATCATTTGCAAATCACCTCGCTGAAAACAAGCAAATATTTCATGCAAGAACTGTTATCATTGGTTGAACATTATTCAGAAAGAATGTAGTTTTGTTTTGCCTGAAACCCGAAAACTGCAGAATTACAGCAGAGGTTAAAGCTGGGATTTGTTCCCTCTGTGAGCAGTGAATAGATGATATGCAATTTCTTCAAAACATCATGAGCATGTGAGGAGTTCTTTTTCTGAATGCAACTCTATGTTATTACTATGTCGAAGGGTATCCTTAGCTGAGAGGACTTCTTAAAGTTGGGGCCATTTATTGAATTGGTTATGATTTTCTGACAATTCTAGCCTTTAAGTGAGTAACTGTTTACGCCGCTTGTGCATTATTTCAGCCAATAGCGGCGTTCTAGCCTTTGAAGAATATTTACCAGCCTCTGTACTGTGTTTTATATCATTAAAATGACATGGTTTTTTTTTCATAATGAAAAGTTCATAACATCGCTGAGATAGGAGCATCGGAGAGCAACACTGACTCCAAATCTGAAAACAAAGGTAAGTTGTAAATTTTAACATCGGTCATCCACACAAAATATTAGTCATTCGTGAAACTGTACACAGCGCAACCCATCTTACACACAGGGCGAACTCGCTGACAGGCTGGATTTGAATGACGTCACAGGTCATTTTGACGACTCGATTAACGGAGCCTGGTGAGATCCCATATAAAATGCAAGATAGTTTAAACCACTTTGATAACTACGACGGAAACCGAGTTACGTTATGTCTTCAGCAGCAACATGGACACAATTATGAATTTAAAAGCAATATCTGACAAGTATTTGAAAAATACGCCTTTCAAACTCTTGACGAGATAAGATAGTGAAAACTGACTTTATTCACTCATTCTCAATGAAAGTGCACAATTGAATATGTGTTTTTCGCAAAATTCGAAAGTCAATATCAGATTCTTTTATTGATGTTGTTTGAACGTCTTGTAACCATAGAATATGATTTTGAAGTTTCATCAAATAATTGCAACCAGATTTATCGTTATCGCTGTCGGAACATGACATGTCATTGTCTCAGAATTTAACGTTGTAACGCTATTTGTAACGGACACCACACACGGTTACCACACATCAACCTCCTACGTACTACGTACTACGTAATTAATTTCCATAAGATTTTAACAGGTAAACTGTAGCTATCAATATAACAAGTTAAATTTTAGTGTTTAAGCGATAATACATTTTGACAAATTTAATATTTAGACTATGTTTCTATTTATCAATTTCCCGCCTTTTCTAAGAAGGGATCTGTGGAAAACAAACAAAAAACTCGAAAATGTGTCAACAACAAAGGTATATTTATTATGTTAAACAAATCAATAGTTTATTCCTGAAGACGACCAAAACGTAACAACATGTATGTGTAATACTCAATTGTCATAAGCTAGAAAATATCTGACCATAACGTAAATTACATTACCAATATACAAAGACTCTGTGAAAGGATATATTCAGTTTCTATCTACACTTTTACAAGCTGAAGAGTTTATGACTCTTTCAAAACAAATACATAACCTCTCTCGCAAGACCTAGACATGATTTTTTCAATAAAACTTAAAATTCAACTGCTTTAACTTTTGATTAACAGTATTTATTATTTATAAACGAATATCACAAGTATTTTTACCGGTAGTCTGAAATAATATTGGCGTAATACACATGTCTTCAACCGCTATATAAGACCTAATATAAGCCTTTAGGTTCTTATTATTAGTGTAACAATACCATCTTTACACATATTAGTTCAATAAATTAGAATTTTTTTTATGACTTTGATGAACTGGTGTTTTTGATCGGACCCGTGATCGAAGAGGTCGACCGTCGCGGGCTCATAACGTAAAATACAAGATCGTTTCGCGTAATCAAATAAGGTGGTATTAAGTTCACGCAAGTTTGTGTTTGTTTACAAATTTACAATCAAACTTGAGAAACAGACAGCACTTTGAATATTATCCTATGTCGTTTAACTACTAGTTTTCGGACAATACTAGGCCTATTTTACATATTTAGAAGGCCTAAAGCGTAGATTAAAACCTAAATCACATGTAAATTTCATAAAACATTTTTTAAGAAGAAAGTGGCTCTAACTTCAATAATAATGTTTTCTCTTACATTTCTGGTCCAACACATGTTTCGATCTCTGCAATACTCCCTCGTATTTGGTATTTGGTAAATGTGCAAACATAACGTAAATTACATAACGTAAATTACAAAGCGTGTTTTCTTCGAGTCAAAAAAATATTATGGCTGCGGTGGAGCGATTTTGTTTACTTATTAGCAAACTTCAGAACTTTTTACATCTTACAAATTATTTTTAAGGACATTACCATTTTAATATTTACAAGAGACCCATAACGTAGATTACAGCCTTAACCATACGCCTGCATCTTAGTGGATATTAATGTCAGGAACACCAACAACTATGTTAACAGTGGCAATGGGTTAGATTTTCTTTATAATCACTATACAACTCACGGGAAAATTATATTTACTCATGTTCAGTGCGAATAACCTTGTTTAAAAGCTGATTTTAAAGAACCATAACGTAAATTACATAAAAACAGCGACATTAACCAAATTTCATTTTTGGAAAAGTTTAGTAAGCTTTTCTTTTATGATCACTTAAAAAAATCAAGAGAACAGTTTTTTCTACATCTTGAGCATTTTTATAGCTTTCAAAACTTATACCTGCACTTCAGCTGCTTTGTCAACGTAAATATCTCTTGTGGGCGACATTACCAATTTGGCATGTTCCATGGCAATTAAGGCTTCTGTATAAATATGATAAGTAGAATATTTATATTATTCTGGATTTTCTTGTGAAAATTCAATTTCCGATGATATTGATACAAAAGTACGACATAGTTACGTTGTATTTATGACATTTTAAACTATTTATCAAGACGACGTAATTTTTAACAAATTGTGCACTTTCATTGAGAATGAGTGTATTGCTTGTTTTCTAGCGCCATATAGTTAATATGAGAAAACAAATTGATTTCAATCAAGAATATTTATATTGATAACTTCTTATATTTATGGAATTTCTACATTTCCGAACAATTTAAAGTCCAAATCCATACATTCTGGCCAAAAAGCATTTTGAAAAAGCGGTTTTAGGACCCCAAGTGAGTTTGAACAGTCATAACAATAACAGAATAATACTATGATGCATCAAATTGCGGGTACCTCTTCACAACGCATTATTCTATCGCAGGGGCTCATTGCCGCATTTCACTGGTCGCAGGCTTTTGAAATTACCCTATTGAAAAATTGGTATAGTTTTTTTGCCCCTTAGTGTATACGCTAACGTAATGAAGCAATATATATTTTTATTTATTGACATTTCCAAACCTTCCCAAACGAAACTTCTGGCATTATTTCCATCACAAATCGTGTTAGTTTCCATTTGTAGCCTTTTCGCATTGTACTAATGTTCGGGGTTTGAACTCAGCGCCTTGTTTGCAACCAATAAGATTTCTGTTTTGTAAAATAGGGCTATCAAGATCTGTCGCAGTAGGCTAGAAAACTTGCACAGAAAATTCTATAAAATTCTGCAAGTTTGCTGATTTGAACTTGTGTAATACATTGCATAGATTTATTAACAGTACGAAATGTGTTATAAAAATTTTAAATTATAAAGATATTCGAATATATGAATAATACATTTTTTCATTGACCACCGGATGAAATATCATTCATAAAAAACTGTGTGATATATTGTATAGATTGATTAACAGTACGATATATATGTTATAATAATTTTAAATGATAAAGATACATTTGTAGATTGTAAAGATTAATTAACAGTACGATATATATGTTATAATAATTTTAAATGATAAAGATACATGTATATGAACATTTGGAATACATGAATAATACATTTTTTCATTGACCACCGGATGAAATATTATTCACAAAAATTACGATGTCCTTTTCTATGAAGTATAGTTTTCTGTTTGCATAACGTTTCTTTTATTTTTGTTTGAATGACCCAGACTGCAAAGATCGACACCGCAAGTGTAGCAAGTACGTCAGGAAAGGCTATTGTGAAAAGGATCCAAAGAAAATGAAGCGTCACTGTGAAAAATCCTGCAAGTTGTGTAAGTAACACTAAAGGTATCTTCGAATCCCAGTAAAAACACAAAAAATCTTGGTTCATACGAGTACTGTGTTGTGTGGTATCCATATTACGCTCTGTCCATCCAACTGTTTAATATGTTAGATACACACCCAGACAAAAGAAAGGTATCTTCGAATCCAAGTAAAACAAAAAAAAACTTTTGTTTCATACGAGTACTGTGTTGTGTGGCATCCATATTACGCTCTGTCCATCCAACTGTTAAATGTGTTAGATACACCGCCAGGCAAAAGAGAGGTATCTTCGAATCCAACATTCTCTCCCCACAGAGGCAACTCAGTCATAACTGAATTAGCCTCTGTTCTATTACGCCAAGATCCTGGGGTTCCGGTAGATTACCCTAGCGGCAAAAAGTTGTGACTTGAGATATCTCCCTTATGTGCAGCCAATGAAAGCTCCTTTTGGATATCCATGACTCGGGGATTTCTTAACGGTCGTATAGTGACTTGAAAAGTATTATGTCTTCACCTGTATTTTTCATTAACAGTGTGAGAGGGAAACTATTTGAAAATTAGATATGGATAGGGTTTATCATTAGATAGAAACGGTTTTATAATTGAGTAAATTATTATTTGTTTTATGATAAATTTTATTTTACTAATCAACCAAATAATAACTACTGAGAAGGTAAAAAACGATGGTTTGTAAAAGAAAGAATTACCTCCCCTGGATGTTTAATTTCAACGAAAGCTTTGACGAATGACACGGAGATCGCCGAGGATTTGCGAATGACCACTTTTGAAACGGCGTCGCTGATTGCACAACTAACTTCGATTGCCTCCAATCAGATTTCTACCTTTCTATCCCGTGTATTAGCCGTAATAGAACAGAGGCTAATTCAGGTATGACTGAGTTGCCTCTGTGGGGAGAGAATGCGAATCCAAGTAAAAACCAAAAAAATCTTTGTTTCATACGAGTACTGTGTTGTGTGGCATCCATATTACGCTCTGTCCATCCAACTGTTAAATGTGTCAGATACACCGCCAGGCAAAATAAAGTACCGGGTACACAGCCTGTTTAAATTTAATAAATATCGAAGAGACATGTGGTGTATTGAATTATTGCACGCTTAAAAGCACACATATTTACAGTAGCATGAATAAAATAGTTGGTGTCTAGTTAGTGTTTTGTTAAGGTAGGCAGGGGTATAGAATTTACACTATCATGGTCCTACCATTATTAATTGTTGTCAATACCCTTTGATGAGTAATTTCACATATAATATGGCTTTCTTGTAGTTGTAGATGAATATTTGTGTTTTATCAAAATTATTTTGTGAACAATTTATTTACATAAAATTTCTTTTTTTGAAAATGATAGCACTTAAAAGTAATCTTTAAACAATGGTTATGCTCTTGCTCTATCAGTTTGAGAATACGACATTAAAAAAAACCTCGAAATATTTGTAATTGAAATTTTACATAAGATGAATCCTAATGAAGTGTGAACTTTCTTTTTCCTGGCAGTTTATCTAAATTTAATGCATTAGATTTAATAAATTAGGGTAATGATATAAATTATGTAGCGCTTTAGGCATTTACTACACGCACAAGCAAGAGAAAGTACAAATTATAATAATAACACTTTATTGTCCTCAGTACATGTACATTTGAGTTGTGCTCATGTGCAGCGCCAGTTAACTTAATGCGTTGTTCTGCCTTTACAATGCTGAGTGTCAAGCATGACAGCACCAACTCCCACTTTTTAACGTCTTTTGGTATGACGCGACCGGGAATCGAACTCCGGTGTTCCGGGTGTCGAACGGACACTCTACCACTGAGCTACGCCCCCGGTTCCACTCTGAATATTCAAGTTCAATGTCTATAGGACGTTTCATATAAGATATTGAAATTCAGAGCTTCTTGCAACTGATTTTGTTAACATTTATCTTGCTTCGAGGGTCGATGGAACATATTTACAGCCAATTTGAAAATAGATAGGTCCATTGTCCTGTATTCGACCATCTGGCTTATAAAACACATCACAAAAGATTACAAATGACAACTGTCCTGTATTCGACCATCTGACTTATAAGACACATCACAAAAGATTACAAATGACAACTGTCCTGTATTCGACCATCTGACTTATAAAATACATCACAAAAGATTACAAACAACGTTCATTATAAATTCTATGCAAAGGAAAATACACAATAAAGTTTGTTTAAATTTACTTGATATCACCAAAGAGACATATATTGTAATAAGTTAAGACACGTCAACAAACACATGTTTGCAGTAGTTTGAATAAACAAAATTGTTACAATATCTTTGATTAATAAAGGCAGGAGTAAGAAATAGAATTTACACCATCATGACCCCTATCACTATGTTAAAAAAATGTTTATTGATTTTCACATATGCTATGTCTTCCTTTTTGATGAACAATTGTGTTATATCAAACCTTATTTGTGAACAACTTACTTACATAAAATTTAATTTTTTGAAGTATTCTTTGAATGATGACTTAATTTTTTTTCTTATCATTTTGGTATACCATATCAAAAACACGAAATATTTGGTAATTAAAATCTTGAATAAGATAAATTCAACCAAAGTGTGATTGCTTATCAGTTTTTTTATCCATCTCTGACTTGTCAAGCACGCTTAGATATAATGTGTAATGGAGTTGAAAAGTTGCCTGATCACGTGATATCATATCCATTGCCATTCTTCCTGTAGGGTTTTATCTTTTGTTTTTCACTGTTTGTCTCGAGTTCCGTGCTGGTCCTGTAGGTGCTCTATGGGATACTTGTCATGTACCTGCATGGCATTTAGCTGGTAAGGCGGGACACCAATGCTTATTTTGTTTTGTTTTTGGTACTGAGGGTTTCGGAGATGTTTTCAAAACTCAAAATATTTTAAAATAAAACCTTTATTATGAAATATATTTTGGGGACGTTTCTTTTGCTTGTGAACGTAGTACCCTGATACAGCGTCATATAAGTACCCACATACTTATCTATCATTATTTGTTATCATTAATGTGACCGAAATCATAACTGATTACGTACAGAAGCTGTACAGATGATGTACATACAATATGAATGTACGAACAATCATAATCTACTGAAGTATATTACAATATAAAACCTTTCAAACAGTAATCAATACTGACTGGTTTTATTGACACTAAAAATTAATTTATTATTAATGATTTATAATATATATAATGAATACTTTAACCATTACTTTATAAAGATAAAGAAGAATGGAAATGCCAATTATAAACCTTATTTGCCGATAATCAGATAACTCAGCTTTTTCTAATGATCAATACGTAAAAGTTTAATGAAAAGCATTATGAATAGGCATCAAAGACGTAACTATAGTTTGTCAATGATGAACAGCTACGGTAACTTAAGCCTCTTTCACATGGACACAATTTACTTATATAAGTAAATATACTAACATAAGTAAAACGTAAATTTACATGTTGTTTTCGCAAGGTATAAGTAAACTTAAAACTGTGATTAGAATAATAAAATGTTCGTAACAACACTCAATGATCTCGTATGATGTCATAACTATTTCTTAAAATACTCACAAAAGCAAACATGAAATTCTGTTCACATGACCACAAATAATCCAGGAGTATTTTTACTTATAAGTCAATATACCTTTACTAGACCTCTTGGGGTCTAGTATATATACTTTTAACTAGGCGTATTCACTCATGGAGTATATGTACTCACGAAAGCGAATGCTTTCACATGCCACCCTAAGTAAATTTACTTACATGAGCATGTTTACACACATAAGCAAATGTGTCAATGTGAAAAGGGCTTAACATTCGATTTAAAGAGACACAGAGTATGTTGTTAGGATCACATATGTCAAATTTTGAAATCGACGTTATTACATCGGGAACCACTAACTGTTACTGAAAATAACAAGTTAAAGGTCAATCAGTACAATATAGCGAAAATACGGCCATTCAAAGTCGGGATTTTGATCGAAAACCGGACAATGTGGCTCGAGTGGCGCGCGCAAATTCGCCAAACGTAATTTTGAAACCTTGTCATAAGCTGACAGGAAGATATATTCGATTCGATAGTGTTTATTAGGCATTGTAACTAATAGGTAGATTGATTGGATGCATAATTTCGAATATTAAACGTATTTGAGATATATTCTTGATTTTCCCATAAAATAAAGCATTTTAAAGATATTATGCATAAATGGATATATTTGCAAGTCCAGTGATGAGATATTAATTTCAATCAGCATATGAGATATTTTGTAGCTTATCAAAACCAAATACAATTTTCAGAAAGATACTCTGTGTCACTTTAAATTACAGGTGGTAAAGAGACGACAACGACAGAGGACAAGACAAAAGGTAAAGTTGGAAAATGTGTAAACACCAAATCATGATAAATTCATAAGAGAAAAGATATATTTATGTTAACAACATTGATAGAGATCATGTATTGCAATAATATTGCAATATATTAAAAGAACTCATTAATCGACTTTTTATACTTTTTATGCAGTTTAGAGATAATACAATTGATAAAAAGCAATTAATGTTCGAAGAAATAGACTATTATTCAAAAAGAGAAGATTTGAAAGGGAATGGCATGAATATAAAAATGTTTACTTCCACTTTTTGAACAGTCCAATACATATTATTACATATCTGGCACACTTAAGCATTTTCTTTCACATTTAATATGTAATTGTGCCTTACAAGATATTTGAATAAATTGTCCTTGATATGAGGTGGTTCATAAATATTGCAATATATGTTACTCAAAGGAAACAATATTGCAATAATTGTATTGCAAAATATGTATTGCAATAATGTTGCACAGCCCTAACTAAGAAACATCTTATAATTTGTGACGTCATAACATTCCTCGCTAGACTTATCAAACGTAACTAAAGCTAACGACGTCTAACTTTTTCTTTCTGGTTGTGCGCGGTCAATAAATAGATTTTGTTATCATATGAGACAATATGTTTGTGATAAAATTTGACATAAAAAAAAATTAACTATTTAAAATTAGAGCGTATTTTGCGAACTACTTCGAGCCGCTCATCTTGAAATAGTGAGCAACATTATGAATGGCGTATGAGTACAATTAGTATTTTACCGGCTGCGCGTAGTTTTTAATATTACTCTTTTTTCCCCGTTTTATGCATTAAAATGATCTTGGGTAAGAAAAAGAATAACCAACTCGGTGCTCGGAATTACGGATTATCTGTCCCTCGTTAATTATTGTGTCAAACTCCTCGCTGAAGCTCGGAGTTTATCGCAATAATTAACTCAGGACAGATAATCCGTAATTCTTCGCAACTCGTTGATTATTCTTATAATATACATGCAGGAGTAGCCAAAGAATATATTATCAGAATTTTTATTGTGGTTTATTTTGGTAACGCTGCATATCAAAAGTGGATGATATTTTTTATATCAATGAAGACCTTTAGAAAAAATGGTTGATGCAATCGGATGAAATAAGACCGCTTTTTAAGTTTTTACTTTTAAATGATTTGGGAAAGATGTTATGGCGTAAATCCTTTTAACAAGATATGTAAAAAGAAGTAATATTAAAGAAATATATCAATATAGGTGGAAAAACCGGAGAAACAAGTTCCAAAAAAGAAAGAAATGACATGTCTGGAAGTAAGTACACAATTTAATTATCAAATATACTCATGAAAATACATAACATTACAATGTATTAAATCATATTTTGATTAAATGTAATTTTTTAAATAATGATAATTAGTAACCTTTTTTTAAATGGGATCAACGTCAATCCTTATGTACTGTAAAATGCTGCAAACGGGTGATATCTAAAGAGCATTTATTTTCACGGATTTTCAATTTTTAATTATCATATGAATAATAATGTCAAAAATTGATGACTTATAAATTGAAAAGTGTTGTGGTTCCAAACTTATTTTACATTTTTATGATACATTGCTGTCAATATGTCACATCACAATTGCAACTTTTAACATACATTAGCTACATAATACATTACATGCAAATGTCGTTATGAATTAACTCTCATTTTATTATTCATTATACAGAGTGTGTTGACTCTAGTAGAAAATGCAAAAGGTATCAGAAGAAAAATTACTGCGCGAAACATGAACAGAGAATGATGCAAATTTGCCCCCAAACCTGCAGTTTCTGTAAGTATCAGTTATTAATTCAAACCTACACGTCTTCCTTTCTTGCAACACATTGATAATCATCCTGCTACATCAGCGTATTATGTCTCCGCTAATGCTACAACCTATCCCCTAATATCCTCCTATAGTCTTCTGTCGTATCGCTGACGGGTGGTTGATCAGTGCTATTTCGAACTCCATACACTGTTGTCTAGTGATGTCGCACGTGGAAATCTAAGAGCGCGTGATTTGATACTTACCACCAAGAGCGCTTTTATACCTACTGCAGAGATCTTACAAGCGCCTCTGAAACTAGCGGAACTGATTTGGTGCCTTGGGTGTGTGTAGAACGAACGTATGACCTTTATAGATGAGCCTAATTAATGATCCGACCTGTAATATATAGAATAGAGATAATGATATTATTTTCATCATTGCATGTACATTTTGGAAATTTTATTTGTGCCTGTCTTTTCAATGCTGAGTGTCAAACCAGGCAGCAAAAACTCCAACCTTTTAACGTCTTTTGGTATGACGCGACCGGGGATCGAACACCGGTCTTCCGGGTGACGAGCGGACACTCTACCACTGAGCTACGGCCCCAGATTGCCACATATTATGTTGTGTAATCTGCATTATCTCATTCAATGTTCCGTTGTTGTTTAAAAAACAATTAGATGGGTCTGACGATATTATGAAGGCAAGTATTAGGCGTTGGATATATTCGGAAAAATTGTGGTGTTCAATAATAAAACATGTTTATGACTATAAACATGCATGAGTAGGCAAAGAATATGTCATCAGAATTATTATTTAATATACTCTCCTCGATAGTTAACAATATGCCCGATTATCCTAATCTGTCTAATTCCGACAACCTTCACACAGAGTAAAGATAGAGTTATCGCCGCTCTAACCTGTACCGAATACTCGCCACCAGGTGGCCAACCCTACGTCATCATTGCTTTTCTGTCGGCCATCAAGTACACTTGTGTTTTTGGTGGCTCTGAATTTCGATTACAATAAACCTTTTTACTTACGTATTCCTGCTTTCACTTGCGATTTCGTGTCGTTGCGAGACCTAGCTAATTTTGTCGAGGCAGTTAGCGTCTCTCTTCGTCGGTAACTTGTGATTGTTTTGACTGCAGTTGCCTCTGTCAGCTGTTGTCTATTTCAGCCGTCCCGAGCCGCACGTGCTTTTCGTGCCGGGTCGCTCAGGCTGGTGAGCTCTGCTGGCCTTTCGGTAGACCTCCCGTCCTCCGCCTGGCCGGTAGCCGGTAGCGCTTGCCTTGGACAGCGCCTGCCTACTGTTGCGTCAGGCGCCCTACCGCCTCTCGCTAGCGCTTCGCTTGGCGGCCCGTTGGAAGCGTCTGTCGTTGGACAGCGCCTGGTGCTAGGCGCACTCCGCCTCACGCAAGCGGCGTCCCTTGGAAGCGCCTGGTGCTTGGACAGCGCCTGTCGCCTACCGCCTACCGCCTGTCGCGTCAGGCGCCCTACCGCCTCACGCTAGCAGCGTATCATTGGAAGCGCCTGGTGCTTGGACAGCGCCTGTCGCCTGCCGTCTACACCTCCGTCTTTACTAACGCTCTCTCGGCGTGGTGATACGGGGATGTCAGATCCTTACTCAGGATTCTGTGGTGGGTGTGGATCCAGGAAGTTGGCGCGCTTCGATCCACACTCGCTCTGTCGCCTCTCGTCCACGGAACACCGTGATTACTGCGCCGCGGTGAATAAAATCTGAGACGCAGCACAAGTTGAGGGTCGCCAGGGGCCCTTCCTCGTCCTCTTCCGCTACCGCCGCCGCGGGCGCCGCTGATGACGCCTCCCAGGGCTCCGACCTGGTCATCTCGGAGGATGTGACCGAGTTTGACTTCTCGGATACAGGCGGGAGGTCCGACAGGGATTTATCATGAAAATACATAACATTACAATGTATTAAATCATATTTTGATTAAATGTTGTTTTTTAAATAATGATAATTAGTAACCTTTTTTTAAATGGGATCAACGTCAATCCTTATGTACTGTAAAATGCTGCAAACGGGTGATATCTAAAGAGCATTTATTTTCACGGATTTTCAATTTTTAATTATCATATGAATAATAATGTCAAAAATTGATGACTTATAAATTGAAAAGTGTTGTGGTTCCAAACTTATTTTACATTTTTATGATACATTGCTGTCAATATGTCACATCACAATTGCAACTTTTAACATACATTAGCTACATAATACATTACATGCAAATGTCGTTATGAATTAACTCTCATTTTATTATTCATTATACAGAGTGTGTTGACTCTAGTAGAAAATGCAAAAAGTATCAGAAGAAAAATTACTGCGCGAAACATGAACAGAGAATGATGCAAATTTGCCCCCAAACCTGCAGTTTCTGTAAGTATCAGTTATTAATTCAAACCTACACGTCTTCCTTTCTTGCAACACATTGATAATCATCCTGCTACATCAGCGTATTATGTCTCCGCTAATGCTACAACCTATCCCCTAATATCCTCCTATAGTCTTCTGTCGTATCGCTGACGGGTGGTTGCTCAGTGCTATTTCGAACACCATACACTGTTGTCTAGTGATGTCGCACGTGGAAATCTAAGAGCGCGTGATTTGATACTTACCACCAAGAGCGCTTTTATACCTACTGCGGAGATCTTACAAGCGCCTCTGAAACTAGCGGAACTGATTTGGTGCCTTTTGTGTAGAACGAACGTATGACCTTTATAGATGAGCCTAATTAATGATCCGACCTGTAATAGATAGAATAGAGATAATGATATTATTTTCATCATTGCATGTACATTTTGGAAATTTTATTTGTGCCTGTCTTTTCAATGCTGAGTGTCAAACCAGGCAGCAAAAACTCCAACCTTTTAACGTCTTTTGGTATGACGCGACCGGGGATCGAACACCGGTCTTCCGGGTGACGAGCGGACACTCTACCACTGAGCTACGGCCCCAGATTGCCACATATTATGTTGTGTAATCTGCATTATCTCATTCAATGTTCTGTTGTTGTTTAAAAAACAATTAGATGGGTCTGACGATATTATGAAGGCAAGTATTAGGCGTTGGATATATTCGGAAAAATTGTGGTGTTCAATAATAAAACATGTTTATGACTATAAACATGCATGAGTAGGCAAAGAATATGTCATCAGAATTATTATTTAATATACTCTCCTCGATAGTTAACAATATGCCCGATTATCCTAATCTGTCTAATTCCGACAACCTTCACACAGAGTAAAGATAGAGTTATCGCCGCTCTAACCTGTACCGAATACTCGCCACCAGGTGGCCAACCCTACGTCATCATTGCTTTTCTGTCGGCCATCAAGTACACTTGTGTTTTTGGTGGCTCTGAATTTCGATTACAATAAACCTTTTTACTTACGTATTCCTGCTTTCACTTGCGATTTCGTGTCGTTGCGAGACCTAGCTAATTTTGTCGAGGCAGTTAGCGTCTCTCTTCGTCGGTAACTTGTGATTGTTTGGACTGCAGTTGCCTCTGTCAGCTGTTGTCTATTTCAGCCGTCCCGAGCCGCACGTGCTTTTCGTGCCGGGTCGCTCAGGCTGGTGAGCTCTGCTGGCCTTTCGGTAGACCTCCCGTCCTCCGCCTGGCCGGTAGCCGGTAGCGCTTGCCTTGGACAGCGCCTGCCTACTGTTGCGTCAGGCGCCCTACCGCCTCTCGCTAGCGCTTCGCTTGGCGGCCCGTTGGAAGCGTCTGTCGTTGGACAGCGCCTGGTGCTAGGCGCACTCCGCCTCACGCAAGCGGCGTCTCTTGGAAGCGCCTGGTGCTTGGACAGCGCCTGTTGCCTACCGCCTGGCGCGTTAGGCGCTCTACCTCCTCTCGCTAGCGCCTGCCGCCTGTCGCGTCAGGCGCCCTACCGCCTCACGCTAGCAGCGTATCCTTGGAAGCGCATGGTGCTTGGACAGCGCCTGTCGCCTGCCGTCTACACCTCCGTCTTTACTAACCCTTTATCGGCGTGGTGATACGGGGATGTCGGATCCTTACTCAGGATTCTGTGGTGGGTGTGGATCCAGGAAGTTGGCGCGCTTCGATCCACACTCGCTCTGTCGCCTCTCGTCCACGGAACACCGTGATTACCGCGCCGCGGTGAATAAAATCTGAGACGCAGCACAAGTTGAGGGTCGCCAGGCGCCCTTCCTCGTCCTCTTCCGCTACCGCCGCCGCGGGCGCCGCTGATGACGCCTCCCAGGGCTCCGACCTCGTCATCTCGGAGGATGTGACCGAGTTTGACTTCTCGGATACAGGCGGGAGGTCCGACAGGGATTTATCATGAAAATACATAACATTACAATGTTTTAAATCATATTTTGATTAAATGTAATTTTTTAAATATTGATAATTAGTAACCTTTTTTTAAATGGGATCAACGTCAATCCTTATGTACTGTAAAATGCTGCAAACGGGTGATATCTAAAGAGCATTTATTTTCACGGATTTTCAATTTTTAATTATCATATGAATAATAATGTCAAAAATTGATGACTTATAAATTGAAAAGTGTTGTAGTTCCAAACTTATTTTACATTTTTATGATACATTGCTGTCAATATGTCACATCACAATTGCAACTTTTAACATACATTAGCTACATAATACATTACATGCAAATGTCGTTATGAATTAACTCTCATTTTATTATTCATTATACAGAGTGTGTTGACTCTAGTAGAAAATGCAAAAAGTATCAGAAGAAAAATTACTGCGCGAAACATGAACAGAGAATGATGCAAATTTGCCCCCAAACCTGCAGTTTCTGTAAGTATCAGTTATTAATTCAAACCTACACGTCTTCCTTTCTTGCAACACATTGATAATCATCCTGCTACATCAGCGTATTATGTCTCCGCTAATGCTACAACCTATCCCCTAATATCCTCCTATAGTCTTCTGTCGTATCGCTGACGGGTGGTTGCTCAGTGCTATTTCGAACACCATACACTGTTGTCTAGTGATGTCGCACGTGGAAATCTAAGAGCGCGTGATTTGATACTTACCACCAAGAGCGCTTTTATACCTACTGCGGAGATCTTACAAGCGCCTCTGAAACTAGCGGAACTGATTTGGTGCCTTGGGTGTGTGTAGAACGAACGTATGACCTTTATAGATGAGCCTAATTAATGATCCGACCTGTAATAGATAGAATAGAGATAATGATATTATTTTCATCATTGCATGTACATTTTGGAAATTTTATTTGTGCCTGTCTTTTCAATGCTGAGTGTCAAACCAGGCAGCAAAAACTCCAACCTTTTAACGTCTTTTGGTATGACGCGACCGGGGATCGAACACCGGTCTTCCCGGTGACGAACGGACACTCTACCACTGAGCTACGGCCCCAGATTGCCACATATTATGTTGTGTAATCTGCATTATCTCATTCAATGTTCCGTTGTTGTTTAAAAAACAATTAGATGGGTCTGACGATATTATGAAGGCAAGTATTAGGCGTTGGATATATTCGGAAAAATTGTGGTGTTCAATAATAAAACATGTTTATGACTATAAACATGCATGAGTAGGCAAAGAATATGTCATCAGAATTATTATTTAATATACTCTCCTCGATAGTTAACAATATGCCCGATTATCCTAATCTGTCTAATTCCGACAACCTTCACACAGAGTAAAGATAGAGTTATCGCCGCTCTAACCTGTACCGAATACTCGCCACCAGGTGGCCAACCCTACGTCATCATTGCTTTTCTGTCGGCCATCAAGTACACTTGTGTTTTTGGTGGCTCTGAATTTCGATTACAATAAACCTTTTTACTTACGTATTCCTGCTTTCACTTGCGATTTCGTGTCGTTGCGAGACCTAGCTAATTTTGTCGAGGCAGTTAGCGTCTCTCTTCGTCGGTAACTTGTTATTGTTTGGACTGCAGTTGCCTCTGTCAGCTGTTGTCTATTTCAGCCGTCCCGAGCCGCACGTGCTTTTCGTGCCGGGTCGCTCAGGCTGGTGAGCTCTGCTGGCCTTTCGGTAGACCTCCCGTCCTCCGCCTGGCCGGTAGCCGGTAGCGCTTGCCTTGGACAGCGCCTGCCTACTGTTGCGTCAGGCGCCCTACCTCCTCTCGCTAGCGCTTCGCTTGGCGGCCCGTTGGAAGCGTCTGTCGTTGGACAGCGCCTGGTGCTAGGCGCACTCCGCCTCACGCAAGCGGCGTCCCTTGGAAGCGCCTGGTGCTTGGACAGCGCCTGTCGCCTACCGCCTGGCGCGTTATGCGCTCTACCTCCTCTCGCTAGCGCCTGCCGTCTGTCGCGTCAGGCGCCCTACCGCCTCACGCTAGCAGCGTATCATTGGAAGCGCCTGGTGCTTGGACAGCGCCTGTCGCCTGCCGTCTACACCTCCGTCTTTACTAACGCTCTCTCGGCGTGGTGATACGGGGATGTCGGATCCTTACTCAGGATTCTGTGGTGGGTGTGGATCCAGGAAGTTGGCGCGCTTCGAAGAAGGAGATCGCCTCCTGCCCCCCTTAGTTCTTTCTGACAAGATCCGGTCTGGTCTCCCCGTTCATTGCAGTTCGTTACCTCTTTCCCCTCCCATCCTGGACGACGACATCCGTCGAGTGGCCGCTCCCTCCGTACCTCACCAAGTATCGGACTCCCATCTCTCACACCTGGACAAAGAGGCAAGGAGCATCCTCGGGCTGGCTAACCACGTGGCCCACGCATGCCAGGTGATGAGGCGGGTATGGAGAAGGGGGCCAAGGCTCTCTACCGCGGTTTCGGCTCTGTCGCCGGGAACCTAGCGCAAATGATGTTGTCTGGCTCTCGCATCTCAGCGGGGGTGACTAATCTCAGGCGCGATGGTTTCCTGGCGCGGACCAACCTTCCGGCGGAGCTCCAGAACCGCCTGAGGTCTGCCACCACAGGCTCCTCCACCTTATTCGACGGCCAAGTCGCCGAAACGCTTCGACAGCGCCAGGAATGTCAGCAGCAAGAGCTGACCAACCGGTTGGCCTCTGGCGGGCGCAGAGCATCGCCCCAGGTGTCGACGCCCAAGAAGAAGGGAGGGGGCGCGCCCTCCTCCTCCTCCAAGACTGGAGGCATGTCCTTTCAGGGAAGGTGTCGGCAGGACAGAAGTCGCGGCTTCAGTGCCGGCCCCTCTCCAAAGCGCACTCCCAAGAAGCGAATCCAACGTGGGAAGGGTCGCGCCTACGGGGGTCCCCCCAACAGGCAATGATTGGACACCTCCGAACCTTCCACTGCAGGCGGTCCCGACCCTGGACGGTCCAGTGGGAGGCCGTCTCTCACACTACGCTCCCAACTGGAGACAGTTGGATCTCAAACCTTACGTTTGCAAGATCTTGGAGCGGGGTTTCCGTATTCCCGTGTTACGCCGCCGCCCGCTGACCTGTTCTCCTACAGAGCGCCCGCTGACCTTGGAACAGGTGGAGACTCTAATCTCCAAACTGGCGGTGGAGGAAATCCCCCTCCAAGACCTTTCTCCAGGCTACTACTCTCCGGTGTTCATCCGACCGAAGCGAGAGCCGGGAAAATGGCGGCTATCCAGGATGAAGGAATTCAACCTCTCCTTCCTAGATCCGCCGCCATATTTTCGCCGTCAGTGATGAGATTACTGAAGCCCTTGGACTCGATGATATTCCTCGACCTGCAGGACGCGTACCTGCACATTCCCATTTATCACGGGGATCGTAGGTACCTACGTTTCGTCCTAGCGGGTCGCCACTTCCAGTGGAACGTCCTTCCGTTCGGGATCTCGTCGGCTCCGTGGCTGTTCACTCGTGTGACCCAACCCATCGTCCAATACCTCCATACAGTGGACGTTCAATTCGCAATGTATTTGGACGACGGGTTTGGTCACAACAGATCCCCGTCTGTTCTGGAGGCTCAACGGGACTTTGTGATAGCGTTGTTCAGGCGGCTGGGGTGGCTAGTCAATCTGGGGAAGTCAGACCTGCAGCCCTCCACGACCTTGGTATTCCTGGGCGCCCGCCTGGACACCACTATCTACAAGGCCTTTGTGACTACGGAACGGATGGAACGTTACCGAGATCTCCTGGAGCTAGCACTTCAGGGGGCCTCTGTCTCTACTCAAGTGGCAAAGGCTGTTAGGGTTCCTGAGCGCGACTCAACACTTCACCCGAAGGGGAAGGTTGCAACTTAGGCCCCTACAGATCTTTGTAAACGTACATGTCCGGGAGAAGGCGTGTCGTCACGTCTTCTCCATTCCTTTGGAACTCAGACCGCACCTCTCCTGGTGGCAGCAGGAGTCCAACGTGTTGGTGGGGGAACCGCCAGCAACACGTCACCTATTCGTGGACGCCTCCACCCAAGGTTGGGGGCTCATCTCGATGCGGAGCAAACAGCGGGGGTGTGGTCGTCAGCCCAAGTGAGACGCCACATCAACGTACTGGAACTGGACGCCATTCGATTGGCAATCGACCATTGGTCAGGTCGGCTGCGGGGGCAGGTCCTGTGTGTTCATACGGACAGCTCAGCGGCGGCCTGGGCCATCAACAAACAGGGGTCAACCAAAGCAGACTCTCTCCTGCAGCTGGTGATGGTGCTGTTTCGCCTAGTGGACAGTTTTGAACTCTCTCTCCATGCGGTGCACATCCCGGGAGCCAAGAACGTCCTCGCGGACGCCTTGTCTTGCCCGGAGAAACCTCCATCCACGGAGTGGATGTTGCACCCGAGAGTGTTCGAGAGTCTATGTCTGAGGTTCGGCAAGCCTCACATAGACCTCTTCGCGACTCGGCTCAACCACCAGTTGCCGACGTACGTGTCTCCTGTACCGGACCCGTCCGCGTGGGCTCTCGATGCGCTCGCGTTAGAATGGGAGGGGATGGTCGCTTACGCCTATCCCCCTCCCGCCATCCTGAGCCTCGTGGTGGCGAAGATACAAGAGACGCGGGTGCTCCAGCTACTTCTGATAGCGCCGCTGTGGCCAGCCAGGGCCTGGTACGTTCCCCTCCGGAGGGCGTGCCTCCTAGACCCTAAGGTGGGACCTTCTGACGAGCAGACCGAGCGGGCGGGTTCACGAGAATCCCCAGGCTCTACAGCTTCATGCTTGGTTTGTCTTCAAAGGGGTCTGACGGAGGCAGGGTTCCCCAAATCCGTTGCCGAGGCGGTGGCGACCTCAGGTTGCTGAGTACCTGGTTTACCTGCGAGAGATGAGGAATCTCAAAGCCTCGTCCATCAACACCAACCTGGCTGGCTGTTTCTGGAAGTCAGGCCTGGTGTTCGCCAACCACTACCTTCGGGACATATCCAACGAGGACTTGGAGGGAATCAACCGGTTTGGGGCGCAGGTGTACGCCCAACAGCGAGTTCCTTCGGTACCGGACCCGTCCGCGTGGGCTCTCGATGCGCTCGCGTTAGAATGGGAGGGGATGGTCGCTTACGCCTATCCCCCTCCCGCCATCCTGAGCCTCGTGGTGGCGAAGATACAAGAGACGGGGGTGCTCCAGCTACTTCTGATAGCGCCGCTGTGGCCAGCCAGGGCCTGGTACGTTCCCCTCCGGAGGGCGTGCCTCCTAGACCCTAAGGTGGGACCTTCTGACGAGCAGACCGAGCTAGCGGGTTCACGAGAATCCCCAGGCTCTACAGCTTCATGCTTGGTTTGTCTTCAAAGGGGTCTGACGGAGGCAGGGTTCCCCAAATCCGTTGCCGAGCCGGTGGCGACCTCAGGTTGCTGAGTACCTGGTTTACCTGCGAGAGACGAGGAATCTCAAAGCCTCGTCCATCAACACCAACCTGGCGGCGATTATGTCCGTTCTCCGGAATCGGGACCCCCAGGTGGACATCTTGGTCCTTAAGGACCTCGTCAAGACCTACCGGAACGAGGATGGGCGGAAGAAACTCAGGCCCCCAGAGTTGGACTTGGCGGTGGTCCTCAACCATCTCAAGTCGGACCTATATGAACCGTTGACGGAGACGACCCTCCTCCGCCTCACCATCAAAACGGCCTTTTTGGTCGCCATGGGGTCCGCAGCCAGGATTTCAGAGCTTCACGCTCTCTAAGCGGACCTCCTGCGTTTTGAGGTGGGGGACGGGGTTTCGGCCACTCTAAGGCTAGCGCCGGAGTTTGTGTGTAAGAACCAGGCCGCCGACGAAAGGGGTAGAACATTTTCCCTACCGTCCATTTCCGGGAACATAGATCCGACGGACGAGGAGAACCGCCTCCTCTGTCCAGTCCGAGCACTTAGGATCTATACCGAGAGGACCCGGCCGCTGCGTCAGGGGAGGAGGAGACTCTTCATCCCTCATTCCCAGACCAGCGTCCGGGAGTTAGACAAGAGACAACTAAGCGTCTACCTCCGTTCTGCGGTGCTAGACGCATACAAGGCAGCGGATCTAGATCCTCCAGCGAGAGCCAATCCGCACGAGATAAGGGCCATCTCAGCGACGATGGCCCTCCATAACAACTTGGCGGTGGCGGACATCATGGCTGGCTGTTTCTGGAAGTCAGGCCTGGTGTTCGCCAACCACTACCTTCGGGACATATCCAACGAGGACTTGGAGGGAATCAACCGGCTGGGGGCGCAGGTGTACGCCCAACAGCGAGTTCCTTCGGGCCCTCATCGCAGGGGTCTCCCTCCTTCCCATTAATGTTTCTCCTTTAATAAACCCGAGGTTGATTCTAGTTGTGTGTCTGTTGTTTTTTATATTAGTTGGCGACTTCGGTTGCGGGCCCCCTCGCATGACGAGGTTGGGCCAGGGCTACTCCGATTGACAAGTGGCCCCCCTTGGGGGGTCTCTCTAGTTCGTCCTTGGGTCACCAACTCTCTTTCTGTAAAGATAGAGCTTTATCGCCTTAGCCTCTCGCACCCACCTCCGGCAGTGGGATTCGGGCATATTGTTAACTATCGAGGAGAGTATATTAAATAATAGTATGTTTTTGTTTAAACATCATTATTTATACTCACCGTCGATAGTTAAAATCGTTAGCTCCCACCCGGCCTCCCCTCTGTACGATCGGCGTTTTTTCTTACCGTCAGAAGAAGCAATGATGACATAGGGTTGGCCACCTGGTGGCGAGTATTCGGTACAGGTTAGAGCGGCGATAACTCTATCTTTACTCTGTGTGAAGGTTGTCGGAATTAGACAGATTAGGATAATCGGGCATATTGTTAACTATCGACGGTGAGTATAAATAATGATGTTTAAACAAAAACATACTATTATTGTGGTTTATTTTGGTAACGCTGCATATCACAAAGTGGATGATATTTTAAATTCCAATGAAGACCTTTAAGAAAAAATAGTTGATGCAATCGGATGAAATAAGACCGCTTTTTAAGTTTTTACTTTTAAAAGATTTGGAAAAGATGTTATCGCGTAAATCCTTTTAACAAGATATGTCAAAAGAAGTAAAATTTAAGAAATATATCAATATAGGTGGAATTACCGAAGAAACAAGTTCCAAAAAAGAAAGAAATGACATATCGGGAAGTAAGTACACAATTTAATTATCAAATATACTCATGAAAATTCACAACATTACAGGGTATTAAATCATATTTTATTAAATGTAATTTTTTAAATAATGATAATTAGTAATGGTTTTTTTTAAAATGGGATCAACGTCAATCATTATTTACTGTAAAATGCTGCAAACGGGTGATAACTAAAGAGCATTTACTTTCACGGATTTTCAATTTTTAATTATCATATTAATAATAATGTCCAAAATTGATGGCTTATAAATTGAAAAGTGTTGTGGTTCCAAACTTAGTTTACATTTTTATGATACATTGCTGTCAATATGTCACATCACAATTGCAACTTTTAACATACATTAGCTACATAATACATTACATGCCAATGTCGTTATGAATTAATTCTCATTTTAAAATTGTTTATGCTGTTTATTTATGTTTCATTATACAGAGTGTGTTGACTCTAGTAGAAAATGCAAAAAGTATCAGAAGAAAAATTACTGCGCGAAACATGAACAGAGAATGATGCAAATTTGCCCCCAAACCTGCAGTTTCTGTAAGTATCAGTTATTAATTCGAACCTACACGTCTTCCTTTCTTGCAACTACGTTTTACCAAATACTCATTGATAATCATCCTGCTACATCAGCGTATATGTCTCCGCTAATGCTACAACCTATCCCCTGATATCCTCCTATAGTCTTCTGTCGTATCGCTGACGGGTGGTTGCTCAGCGCTATTTATAGCCTTTCTGTTTTCAGTCAAACTATTTCGAACTCCATACACTGTTGTCTAGTGATGTCGCACGTGGAAATCTAAGAGCGCGTGATTTGGAGCTTAGCGGGAGACTGCAATGAGAATCAGATTTATTATCTAATAGCACTCCTATTGATTAATTTGAATCACGAGGTGAGCACGCGGAACGAAGCCAAGAAACTAGTTTGCCGCTATCGCTGAAAGGGCATCATTTGATTGGCTTGCTATATATAGCGATACGACAGAAGACTATAGAAGGATATCAGGGGATAGGTTGTAGCATTAGCGGAGACATATACACTGATGCAGCAGGATGATTGATAATGAAAGTAAGCAGATTTATTGAGAAAGTACTGTATTGTTATCCGGGTATTTATGTATGTTCCCCCAAGAGTATAACATTATGACACAATGTGTTATCCTCAGAGTGTCAAACATGTCATAAAATTAACCAGGTTATACGTTGTCCTAAAAGTGATTATAAAGTATCAAGCCAAAAAAATCTTAGATCAGTATGTCCTAATATGAAAACCTGTTGATCTTATTTGTTTTCGTTTAATTTTAAAAAAGAATAACGATTATTTAGAAAATATTTGAAGAATAGAATTTCTTGCAAATATGATAATGCTCAACCTTTTATATTAGGCCATGATGATTTTGTTATATTGGATTAGATTGGGGGACATCAGAATACGTGTTCGTCATTAAGTAAGGGTGTTGTAGACGTGTTGTTGTCTTTTAGGTAGCGATGACGATACACAGGCGGCTGACGTCACAACCTCGAGCTATGAAGGTTTGTTATGAATCAGACTTTGCTCCTTAAAGGGACAGTAGCACGTGTTTTTGGGCAATATAAGGTGATGTCAGGAAAATGAAAATTAATGGTTCCAATTGAAAGACAATGTATTTAAACTAAATGGAGCAGTATTAATTCAAATATCTAACGTAAAGTTTAGCCATTCGACTCATTTTTCTCACACAAAATGGTCGCCAATGGATTTTATGTTAATCTTCATACTTTGTCCTCTGACTATGGATGATTGGCTTGTGTAATGAGATTTTTGACACTGTCAAAATAATGCATTTAGCATTAACTTACAATTATCAATGAAACTTTTAAAATATAAAATTATCAAAAAACGTGCTACTGCCCCTTTAAAGGTTCAGTATGTCATAGTCATAGTGAAAGTGGTAACAAGAGAAACATTTTGTTGAAATTCTTTTTAAAACAATCAAAGCAAATATATACGGTATGCACCTCGGGGATAAAGTTTAAGACCAAAGTCAATTCCCTGCCGATTGCGTTCACATTCTTGATTGAATTATTTTCCTCAATATTGAATACCACCCCGCTGACCCCTTCCGTTGGCGTAAGACAAGGCATACCAAGTCACTTGACAAATGCTATATGGAACTGCATCCGAAATTTTCAGCTGATTGTCCGGGTTACATCTGTGGATACATATAATGTAACGATTGACTGCACAGGACACGCGGTCTTCACATACTATGTGAACATAGGCCGAACTTATTCTAACCTTTTAGTCATATTGTAATGATGGTGAGAGTATAACCGGGCAATATCTTATACCAATACATCTAGTCGACGCCTTAAATAACAACATAGAAAGCAACGTTCCAAAACCATCCCTAAATCATATTTCATGATATTCCAAAACTTTTAAGTATTTCAATTCAGTTTGCTTTTTGATCAGCATTAAAGCTTCAAGATTTGCCCTGATATGAAGAATTTAACCATTTCTTTATTAAAAACGTCACACTTAAAGGGGCAGTAGCACGTGTTTTGAACATTTTATATTTTACATTTTTCACTGATTATTGTACGTTAATACTAATTTTATTATTTTGATAGCGTCAAAATTCTCATTAATAAAACCAATCATCCATAGCTAGAGAACAAAGTATACAGATTCACATAAACTCCATTGGCTGCCATTGTGAACACCTTTAATTCATTTTTGTAAGAAAAAGGAATCGCATGGTTGAACTTTACATAATTTATTTGATTTATTACTGCTTCATTTAGTTTAATTATATTTTTTTTCAATTGGAACCATTTTTTTTCCTGACATCACCTTATATTTCCCATAGAAACGAGCTACTGTCCCTTTAAGACGTTGTGATCCAGGAAAATTTATGTAGTGCTTATGAGTACAAATCAGTTTTTCCAGCCAGCATTGCCCATATTTTGTCGTTTTTTATGTAACAATACCTGGTCTATTGGGTAGTGGTTTAGATTCACACGCCGAGGGAAAATCCAACTTTTACGGAAGTTGTGCATATTCGTGAATTACACTCGCTCTCGCTCGGGTAATATCAAAATACACACGCTTTTCGTTAGATATTGTTCGATATTGCAAGAAGTCACACTGTCTCGTACAGTCATACCTAAAATGTTCATTTAACCTGTCCAGTTAACAATGACAAATGAGATGGATATCTTACAAGCCAAACTCGTTGGAATCAGAAAGAATAATTTACTATTACCTGGTCGCAAATTAGGCTACCTTTGCACTTTAGAAAATCGAACGCCGCAAGCATGATATTTTTTTTCGCGGGCTTTGATTGTTTAGGTACCTGGTCTGTTTAAATGTACACAAGGCCAAATGACATGGCCCCGGAGTATCAAAAAGCAAGCAAGGTACAAATGCATACAATCTGATTTTAATGAGATTGTCTAACTGGCGCATCTGCGTGTCTTTACAGATGAAAACTATTACACGTCTACAGAGAGTCCCTACAGCATGGAAAGCACGTGGGATATGTATTACGGTAAGACATTAATCAGCTAAATGTTAGTTACCCTTTTTGTCACTTTGGTGTCATTTAACAAACAAAAAGTTAATGTGAATTTTTTTGGACGTGGCTTTCAGCCACACTATCATTTTCCCTTAGTATAGTTCAAAACGTACCACGCCGTTCCCAAATTATCAAAATTTAAGAGTTTGGCTAGTCTTCAATGATAATAAAAAAACTTGGTATATTGCATAATGACACGATGACTTTTGCTTGTCGATTCATTATGAAAACCTCATCAGTCAAAGAGAATAAGGGGATTTTTTGTTCCCCGAGAGAATAAAATCCTAGTAACTTTTTGTGAACAATTTGGTCTGATTCGAAGCTGATTGGAATAACTTGAGAGGAGATATTCAAATACGATATTCCGTCTCCATCATGTTTCCGTCAAGATCTCTTCCATCCTGTCTCCGGGCACGAACGTTACGCTAACTCCACTAATCTGTACCCTGGGTTCAGAAACTAGATTCGCTCGCGCGGCCCGACCTAGGATGTAGCCAATCAAATCATTTTCTCGCCACCTTCTCGATAAAATTTGAACGAAAAAATGATTTGATTGGCTACATCTTAAGTCGGGCCGCGCGAGCGAATCTAGCTTCTGAACCCAGGGTACAGATTAGTGGAGTTAGCGTAACGTTCGTTCCCTGTGACAGGGTGGATCTCTTCTGCCATTATGTAGGGCAAGCTTGAAGACAGACCCGAGTAAACTATTTCCTCAGATCCGTGCTAAAGAGCCACTCCTTGAGTTGTCAGGGGTCATATATGCCAAACTTTAGTAATAGTGTCATCTGGTCGAGAAATATAGACTGCTGCAGGAAAGTATCATTTCAACGCTAACCAAAGTCGTAAAGTGACAACAGGAAGGTTTAAAGTCACGATAATGAACGAAAATGGGACGATAAGGCGCATCAGTAAGTCAAACACAAAATTTGAAATATAAATAGCAGTCACAATGTCAGTTACGAGTTGATGATGATTGAGAGGATATATATATTTAGTATGCATGTTAATTTGCCTTCCGTCAATAAATATGACTGTTTTAAGATTTTCATTGGAAACAAGTATTTATCACTTCATCGCCATAAGGGGGATATATTGATATTGATATCATCGATTATGCCATTTATGTTCGTATCAAAGCAAAAGCATATATGATAAAAATGACAGAGTAGCTTTAGCCCTTTAAAGTGGCAGTAGCACGTTTTTGGACAATTTTATATTTTCAATTTTTCACTGATAACTAAAAGTTAATGCTTAATGTATTACTTTGATAGTATCATAAATTTCATAACACAAACCAATCATCCGTAATCAGAGAACAAAGTATGAGGATTCACATAAAATCCATTGGCAGCCTTTTTTGTGTGAACACCTTTAATTCATTTTGTGTAAGAAAAGGAATTGCATGGCTTAACTTTACATTGTATATTTGATTTATTACTGCTCCATTTAGTTTTTATACATTGTCTTTCAATTGGAACCATTTATTTTCATTTTCCTGATATCACCTTATATTCCCCCTTAAAACGTGCTACTGCCCCTTTAAGCAACCTCAGAAAAAATATTCGATGACGTCTTCCCATCATGGGAAAGACACTTGATTCGAACCCGGCCCTCTTCTCGCCAATGGAAGAAATAGATAGTGTGAAGAGCTCTTAGACTGTTCCTAGTAATGATCTGTTTACTATTTTGTCGGTTTCGAAGCTGACTATAGCAATTTCAGAAGAGTATGCATATTTCCCATCATAACTTAGACATAGGATTCACAAATGTTGCGATTTGAACCTTGAACCTTATCCTGATGAAATAGATCGAGGACTCTGTGTTATCATGGCTTAGAGACAGATCCTAGTAATAATAATAATAATAATAATAGTCCATTTGTTATGCGCATTTCTCCACGCATAATGCATGCTCGAAGCGCCCACTGTACATAAGTCACACAACACAGGGTTGAGAATGTTGTTTATAGACTAGAATCAATTGAGAAGGCTTGGTGAAAGAGGTAGGTTTTCAAATGTGATCTGAATGATGAGTAGGGTTGGACAGTTCTAAGATTGTAGGGAAGGTTATTCCATTCCGTGGCTGCATAGAATGAGAAGGATCTTTGGCCATAACTGAGGGTCCTGACTCTGGGTACACACAGGAGATTCTGCGAAGAGGACCTGAGCGATCTTGCAGGTGTGTACAGCTGGAGAAGTTCACAGAGATAGTCAGGGGCAGCACCAGTTTAACATCTATAGGTGGTACACATGGCTTTGAAAGAAATCCTCTGGCGGACAGGGAGCCAATGCAGTTTCTGCAAGACAGGTGTAATGTGGTCAGTCTTTCGACAGAGGGTGACAACTCTTGCACAATTATTCTGGATGCGCTGTAGTTTTGAAATCAGTACCTGCGGGGCCCCGGTCACTAAACTGTTACAGTAGTCTAACTTAGACATGACAAGGGACAAAACAAGTATCAGAGCTGATTCTCTTGTCAGATATTTTCTTATTGCTCCTATATTCCTGAGTTGAATAGAACAGACTCGCGAAAGGTGATTGACTTGTCCTTCAAGATTTAGCTCAGGATCAAGGATGACTCCAAGGTCTTTCACTGATGATGACAGTGAGATGAGACTGCTTCCAACCTGAAGAGATTGTAGGTTACATCGAGACCGGTTAATCTTAGAACCAATCAGTATACACTCTGTTTTGTCATCATTGAGTTTGAGTCTATTTTGGAGCATCCATGTCTTGATGTCCTGGCAACATTGTGTTGTCTCTATTGCTGCAGATGTTGACTTGGATGGTTCAGGATCAAAGATGTTTATTAACTGTGAGTCATCTGCATATTGATGTCGGTTTAACTCATGGGCATCGATTACCTGACCAAGTTGAGTGGTATACAATGTAAATAACACTGGGCCAAGGACTGAGCCTTGAGGAACTCCACACGTCAGTTGGACTGGGTCAGACAGGGAGCCATCCACAAACACACACTGATATCGCTGTGAGAGGTAAGACTCGATCCATATCAAAGCATTTCCCGAGATAGCAAAATCGCATTTGAGTCGAGACAAGAGGAGACTGTGGTCAATCGTGTCAAAAGCGGCACTGAGATCAAGAAACACAAGCAATGCTATGTGCCCGCTATCAACACCAAGTCTCAGATCGTTTAGGACTCTGAGGAGTGCTGTTTCTGTACTGTGTCCTCGTCGATAGGCAGACTGAAATGGGTCGTACAGATGATTGGACTTAAGGTGTTCTGTGAGTCTCTCATTTACTGCCCGCTCAATGAGTTTTGAAATGAATGACAAATTCGACACAGGTCGAAAATTCTTGAGATCTTCGCTGTTGAGAGAAGGTTTTTTGAGTGATGGCTTGACTATAGCTTCCTTGAAAGTTGATGGCAATACCCCTGATTGTAGGCTACAGTTCACAATATTTACAAGAGATGGGAGCAGAATATCAACATTTTCCAATAGAATTTTGGTCGGGATGGGATCAAGTATACATGATGTTGGTTTGGCCTTCTTGATCAACTTCAAGAGCTCATCTTCTGTGAAAGGTCTAAACGTACTGAGATGTTCTTCTACAGGTAAGATGCTGTGGTCCGAGTTACTGAGAGCATCAAAGCTGGCATCTGTGAAAGTTTCTCTGATCCGTTCAATTTTATTGCAAAAGAATTCTGAAAAAGCTGTTGCAATATCCCGGGGGCTTCCTATGTTTGGAAGAGAAGATTTCATTTCTTTACCCATCAGTGAGAACATCAATCTGTAGAGGGCATTTGAATCTACGATGCTTTCCTGGATCTTCTTATTCATGAACTCTTGCTTTGAGCGTTTGACAGCCAAGGAAACCCTGTAAAGGGTTTTCACTTTGTTCTTAAGCTAACTGAAATAACTTCGGAAAAAATGTTTGAGAACAACTCCCCGGTTGAGTGATGGAAGAGACACGGGGTCTGAACCATGCGGATATCTCTCCATAGTGGCACAAGGGGACGTTGTCTTTCCCGAGCTTTGAGACATATCCTTATAACGTTTTCTGAACTCTCCTCAGATGCGAAGCTGATAAAAGCAACATTGAAGGAAATTTTCGAGTAAGACTTCCCGTACCAGTCATTAAATAGCCACAATTCTAACCTTTGACCTCATCGTCCACAGGAGAGAAATGTGTTTTACTAGCTTTTGACACTTCTAATGGTGTTTTGTTCAACATTTCCTCACACTTGAAGTTAAAGCGACGTCATAGAAAATACTTGAACTATATTCGAAGCTTAGAGCCCATTTTCTGAAGGGAAGGTGGAAGCACTGTTTTCCCTAGCGCTGTGACAATTCCTGTTAACTCTTTATTACCATTTCCTCAGATTCAAGGCTGATTGTAGCAACATCGGAGGAAATCTTTGAGTTCGACTTCCTGTCCAATTCCTGGAAGAGACACGAGGTTGCCCCTTCCCCCAAGGCTATCTACTTCTTCAACGGCACTTTGACATGGATATCGGATATCAAGGTTGGAATCTACTATGACTTCAACGCAGAGACTCTGATGAAATTAGAGGGTGAGTTTTTAGATCAATTGTATCTGTTATCAAGTTTAAAATCTACTATGACTTCATAGTAGAAACTCTGATGAAATTAGAGGATGAGTTTTAGGATCAGTTTTATCTGTTATCAAGTTTGTAGAAACTCTGACGAAATTAGAGGGTGAGTATTAAGATCAGTTTTATCTGTTATCAAGTTTGAAATCTACTATGACTTCGCAGCAGAGATTGATGAGGTTAGATGGTGAGTATTTAGGTCAAAGGTATATGTTATCAAGTTTGGAATCTACTATGACTTCGTAACAGAACTCTGATGAAATAAGAGGGACTCTGATTTTCTAATTATGATTTTGATTGTTCAGATTCGGTTACCCCTGTCGCTTTGGATAGTTTTGGTTTCTTAGCACATAGTTTTGTGATGAGGGAATACCTTCATCTATATAAAGAACTATTTTTATTTTGTATTCTTTCTAATAATTATTTCATTTGTTAAGATCCGGTGACCCCTGTAGCTTTGGACAGTGACAGCGGAATCGCCTACCTGTTTTGCGAACGAAGTTCCAAGAAAAGCCTGTATGTTGTCGACGTGAAAGAACGCAAAATGCTGAAAAACATCCCATTGCCTGGTAACTTCAAGTTCCTGAACGCAATGGTGAAAAACAAGTGAGCTATGTAATATAAATCGGGCAATTTATAGGCACTATCGCACATATTTTCGCACACAAATTGGCCATTTGAAGACAAATGTAGTTAAAATGACACAACAGTCTGATTAAAATCGACTGTGTTCGTATGACCATTGCCCTCGTGTAGAATTCTATGGCACTAACGCAAATCAATATGCGTTTAAAGCAAATAATTCACACTATATGTTAATAATACTCACAGTCAACCCCAATATAATCTACCATGTGTGCATATGGGAATATGTGAATATCAACGTAATAGATTTTCTAAATGTTCGCAAAAATTAATGTATCTGTAATATTAATCTGCATACCGCCTAAAAACACATCAGCCGCTATAGTTAATGCAACAGCATATTTAAACAGTCTATAAGAAATAGAAACAAATTACAGATAAACCTTGATGTTTATGATTTCATCCTTTTAGCCGAGGTAAAAGATAAAATAGTGTTTAAAAGATGCAGATAATCCTCGTTCAGCTGTTTTTAACAATCAATGTTTCCATTTTGTGTACACCCGGCCCGAAAGATTTTGGGTATCCCATATTGACTTCGACAGCCTTAAATTCTGAATAACTTATTGTAAATCAGTTGTAAAGGATACGTTGTTTTTTTGCATCATTAAAAATCTAAAAGATTGTATTTTTTCCATTATGTCCTCTTATAGCTAAGTTTTATGTGAACATGAGTACTTAGGTGTATTTATTGTGTAAAAAATGCGAGGAACGTTACCAATGATATTGCATTTTTTATAGTTCCTGTGGTCACATATATCGACTAGTTTAGATATAAACTAGTGCATAAAACATCCCTGTATTTTTGGCCATTTTGATCATCACTAATCTCGTTTTCAGATCGTCAAATATATTCTAAGCCTATAAGTCACCACCAAAAGTGATGAAAGCAATTTAATGCAAATTGACCACCGGCAAGTCTGTGAACACTTGTTTGGCCGGGAATCTATTTTATATTTGCCTTCTTCTTTCAGGAAACTTCATATGATCGGAATTAAAAAGGGAAGTCTATTGGAAATTATGATGTGTTTGAAAAAACATAAAATGTATAACACGAAGATCGACCTACCCATTACCAGCAATGCAACAATTGATCCGTACAGTGAGTATAATGGTTTTTTTAAATTCACAACCGAAGTAGGATTTTAAGGAGCCCCTATAATTTTACTATTGACAGTCGTATCGCTCGGTTGAGGGAACAATTTATTTATGAAGCCTCTGTAAATTATCTCTTTTATTGTAGCTTGTGGTATGACACTAGTCCTGCTTCATGACTGTGTATTAAATAGGAGCCTTTTATATAGTCTAGATCCTATTTCTGCAAGTCTAGATTGACTGAATATACATATGAAATGAAAAGCCTCAAGAAATAAAATAACATAAATGAAGGTACAGTAATTATTTAAAATATTTCATAGACATTTAAATTTTTTAGACAATTTAAATTTTAGTCTAGTATGATACTACAGGGGTGATTTGTGAAGCCCTTGTCAAATCTCTTAAACTGTAGTTTGTGGTGTCGCACGGCAGGGAAAAATCTAGGTGAAATTTATGAAACCCTTGTAAAATAGCTCTTATATTGTAGTTTATGGTATCTCGTATGGTGTTGTTTTTGTTTTGCTTGGGTAAGGAGCAAAATCTAGAGAAAATTTGTGAAACCCCTGTAAAATATCTCTTTTATTATAGTTTCTGGTATTATATGGTACACAGTGCACTATAGGATACATCTGTAGGGGAGACCGGGGCAGGCACGTCCCCTTTTCACTAAAATGTAAATAATTAGTTGTTATTTTCGCAATATACTAGTGTACGTTTGTACATGTATTGAACCATATCTTAACTTTATTGCAATTATTGTCGAAAGTGCCTAACGTAACTAGTTTGCCAATAACTTTACTTTAAAGACAACGAGTTGAAAAACCGAACATGCCCCGCATCGGTTTCGAGGAGGACCTTAACATATTTGTGACCGTCCTCACGGCCGAATGTGCCCCGCCAGTAATGACCGAACGTACCCCACAAATCACGGTTGCTCTTTTTTCTTTACTGCGAAAATACACAGACCCTGAACCAAAATAACTTGTTGGTTACATATACGTCTCGGCATAATAAAGAACATATTCCTAAACATAGTCAATATTTGTCAAAAACATAGTGAACTGAAGTCATATATTTTACACAACTAGTTGAAAAACGGGTTTTCTTCTACAGTTTGTAAAGAACATGTTGGACTGTCACCATTTTAAAGTCAGTGAGGGAATAAGGTCATGTTTTCTTTTAGGAATTACCAATTTAAGTTAAAATGGCCCCGAACAAAATTACAGCGAAAAGACGAACATGCCCCGGGGACGTGCCTGCCCCGGTCTCCCCTACGTGAACAAACTATAGATACGCAGCTGTATTTTGCTCTTTTAGAGGTAACCAATTGCCTTATTCGTTCAATGATATCTTTCTTTTTTAGCGGAACACTGCGTGCTTTTCGCCGACTATAGAAAACTGATGCAATTTTGCATCCCCGATAAGACCAAAAAGAAACTTGCAACTATTCCCGGGCCCATTATCTCAATGCAAGTCAACGAGAAGTCAGTACTGCTTGTCGGATACGCTGAGTAAGTTCTATTATTTTTGTTGAGCATATTTTAGAAATATTCATGACCTTGGTGCAAGGTCATTACACAACCCTCCCTCTAAAAGATTAAAAATGAGATGCCATCACCTGGCCCGTCCCGGATTTGAAAGACTTCATAGACCGACAGTCTATCATCCAAAACTGGTCTTAATTCACAGGAGTTTTATATTAGTGCAGTGTTCAGAGATGTACATCTTTCATGTAAATGTAATGAACAATGATAGATATATTCTAACTCTCGTGTCCTCTGATATAAAAAATGTGAACATTCGTTGATAAAAGTAAACTATCCTTAGGGAAAATTTCACTTTTATCATTTTGTTGTCGATAAATATATTTATTTTTTTTTTTTTTTTTAACTTTGCAGTAGATGTCATGATCATTATATTTCGTTTAATTTCTTCAGTGTGTATGTCTACAACCGCTCCTCCTCTGAGGTCAAGACCTTGCCAAGACCTTCAAATATGAATAATAAGTTCAAGTTTGGATTGATTTACAAGAGACCTGAAGACATAGGCTATTCAGGTGGTTACATGGACGGAAGCGTAAGTGGTTATCAGAACGGGACATCTTACGGATATGACAACAGCGGTACGTACGGAAGCAGCGGAGACTACGAAAGTAACGGAAACTCTGAAAGCAGTGGAAACTACGAAAGTAGCGGAAATTATGGAAGCAGTGGAAGTAGCGGAAATTATGGAAGCAGCGGAGACTACGAAAGTAACGGAAATTATGAAAGTAGCGGAAACTACGAAAGTAACGGAAACAATGGAAGCAGCGGAGACGATGGAACGGAAAGCACAGAGGAAGGCGGAAGTAACAAGGAAGCGACCGTCAAGGATGAAGCCGTGGACCACAGACGCCTAACGAAAGACAGAAGGATTAAACCAAGAACCAAAGATTTAAGGATACAGAACGATGGAGGAATGGCACATGGAGAACCTCCAAGAGATGAAAGGTTTGGTAGACCGATGACAAAGGATGCTATACATGGACCACGTGTTATGGATAAAAGCGCAAAGGGACCAATGTTAATGGCAAGTTTAATGAAAACCGGGTTGAGCAGAAGAAAAACAAAAGATGCAAGAAACGGAGCAATGATCATGGCCGGCAAAGGAACAATCGTGAAAGGCAGAAACATGAACAGAAATTCTCCTGTTATGGTCATGGATGGTGAGGGTTTTGGAATGGAACAAAGGCCGTTGTCAGGAGGACAAGCAAAGCGTGGAGTGATGGGGACCAGAAGGAGATCAAGAATTGGTGGACACAGAGGAGGAGGAGGAGCCCCACGTAGTAGACTGCGTTCTCCATAACGTTTATTTAACGAAATACACTGCGAGAATATCGCCCAATTTCGTAGAACGTCCTCCCACTGTCCAAAGTTCATTAATCCGTCACTGGTGCTCATTAAATTGATAAAGGTGAAATTTAACAGTAGTGATACCTTTTACAGTTAAATTTGAAGCAATGGAGAAAAACGCATAAAGCAACACAAATCTTAGAAATTTAAACACTCTTTAAGAGAATTTTGTGACCTTGACATACTTGATATACATGTGTATTTCTTGATATATTTTTTACCAAATTGCATATGAATTTGTTAATTAGGCCTTTGTAAGTGACGACTTTTTGTCAATAAAAATAACTGCATGCAGATATTTATGTTTTCATCCAGGCAGCAATATGGACCTTAAAGGGCGGTGCTATCGGAGTATTTATTGTGGAAACAAAACTCAAGAGTACTTCCCTGTTTATATATACTTAATTTCTACATGATTGTTACATTATCATTTCACACTTATTCACGTATAGGTTAGTGAGGATAACATTTAAGTTGTTTTAGATTTAACAATCTGACTGCGTCCTTTTGAATTTCGTTTCCACAAAAAATACGCATTATGATTGTCTCTGTCCTACCTCCGCTTCATCACATGACAACGATTGAAGATGCCACGAGTACTGATTTGACGTGGAAGTCCATCATTCAAATATTCAAATACTTAAATATACAACAAACTACATGGAAAACATGTACAGCTGCTAAGCAACAGTTTTTTAAACTTTGTAAGAGTTTCTATATAAAGTCCTCATTTCAGTAAATTTTAAAATAGTCATCACTTTCGTGTATTAAGATGATATTAGTCAAAACGTTTGAATCAGTTTATAAATGAATCGTAATCAAATAACCAACTTAAATACATATACATACGGTTCGGATATGGGCTATTCCAGAAAATTCTTTTGCATTTCCTAAAAAGGCATGGAGTCCAAGTTTGAAAATCCAGATTTTCTTCTCTCTTGACTAATTTATTGATTAAGCACATTTTTAGCAATTTCGGACAAAATAGTCAATAATGGTAATGACAATGATAAACTTACGGGTTTTTTTCAAAATTAAATGATAGTATGATACGTTGGTCAATAAATTCGAATTGTTCGTTTTTGGAATTAATGTTGAATGAATGACCTCCAAATGTGGTCCTGTTGTTTAACGAGTATTATCTTTTAAAAATGTATCTAACGAGAGTCAAATTTAAATCAGTATAATACATGTAGACTTAATTTTAGTCTCTGAAATGAAAATATTTCTTAAATGCAGCTATCTACTATTGAAATATATAGGAGGAGCCAACTGAAGCTGTTCATTTTCCTGAAACTACTTTCTATAATAACAGAGACTTGCATTGAGCTATGAGGATATTTTGTTACAGGGGCAGTTGGACAGACTGTAATACATGATATGTGTGCACTAAGATAAAAAGTAATAAAACTTTAGTTAAGGGACATTCCTATCGGGGTATGTTTGTGGAAACGAGATTCAAGGGGACATTCCAGTTTATAAGTATTTTGTTATTAATGCACAACCGAGTTTGAAGGGACATTCCTCATTCCTATCTGGGTATTTTTGTGGAAATTAAATTCAAGAGGACGCAGTGATGCATCCGATTCTTTGTCAATTTGTTAAATATAGAACAGCTAAAATAATACCCTCACAAGCATGTATGAAAATATAACTAATCATATAGAAAAATAAACATGTAAGTACTCTTGAATTTGTTTCCACACAAAAATAACCCCGATAGGACTGTCCTTTTGAATATGTTACTGACGGTATCATTTTTGTTGATAAATATTCAACAACTTTGTAAAGAAATACTCACACTCGGTAAAACACAACAAAAGTGAGAAGTGAAGCCATTAATCGGCGATATACGACTGTGAAAAAACTTTTTGCGGCACAACAAGGCATAATTTCTAAGACTTTATCATGTTTGTATATTCTATCAATACAAATAGTTTATTTTCAATAAAAAGTAAAATTATTCAAGACACGGCGTTTTATTGCGACATTTTACAAACAAATATGATTACTGACCTGTAAAGGCCACGTGGTTTGAAAAATTATCAGTCAAGTCAGGTATATTTTCAAATTCTAACGTCTGGGCCTTAATTATTCGACTCACAGCTATACAACGCAAATTATGCATAACCTAACTTCTGCATTAAAACAAACATGCCAATGAAATTGGTTTTTGGCCGTTTTTTACGACAGAGCAATGTTTCCCTTTTGTTGTCTTTGTACTAATTTATTTGTATTACAAATTGTTGGTAACCTTTAATGTTTGTAAGTGCCGTAGATATTACACTTGAGAATTACTGCTCGTTCAACTAATCGATGTTCTTTCTGACTTTCTGACGCACCCCTCCCAAAAACGTTCCATAAATAGAAAATGTTGAGATTCTTGTTCCTCTCACCTATTAAAATCATGAAAGTATAGTGTAGGACGGGAACCGTAGGCCTACTACTGTAAACAAGCTATTTTTTTTCTGTGGACACATGTTCTTTAATCCAGAAAGCAATTATTTCAGTAGTCGTACTTTTAACTCCCATAAGGCGGACTACTCCCAAACGAAAAATCTGTGATATACTTCATAACGTATACAAATTTTCCATTCTAAAATATGCTTCCTCATCCGATGAAAAATTGATTCCATGTAGCCTAATGCGTTAACCGGGAACCAAACTTGTTGAACTCGTTTCATTTTAAACGGTCTGATGAAAGTCCGCATAGGTTCATGTTATGTTTCGACTTGCAATTCACCGTAAACGGAACCTAACAAACAAATCACCTCTTTGCGTTATAAATGAAGATAACGGCACTCATAAATACATAATCAGTCAGGAGTTGCATGCTACTGGCATCTCGTGTTGAAAGCATTCAATTTGATACATGCTTAGCGATTGGTCAGCAACTTAATTCAGAACATTTGATTGACTTCATTTGATTCATCCATCATGAAATTAATTCATTGGAACTTAAGAGTTCATAATAAAACCGACGGAATATCTACAAAATTACACAATCCGGGTCACGGCACGAAAAGAGATCACCATGTAGCACAACAGCACACCAATCCAATGAGAAGGCCATGTCTGGGTTTTACAAATGGTTTTATTTTCGGTTGTACATTACTCACCAGGCCGGTGTTACATTCCCATCCCTGTCATGCTATCCCCAGTGTGTCCAGGCCTGGAGTCTTGAACGAGTCTTTCACCAATCTCCTCTTGAACTGAGGTTTCAATCATATGTAAGCATCATACATAGCAACAATTACATGGCAACACAATAGCAACCTACAACATACGGTAATCTAACAGGTTAATAAATTATTAGGCTACAAATTTAATACTGGACAACGAGAGTCCGGACTATATGATGAGCTTATAGCTTATAAAGTTAATAACACAATTACTAACCATGTCTAAGGCTATTTAGGAAGAAGCATAAAAAAGAAACCATTGTGTTCAGTGTATCATTTCGCAACTATGTCAAGCAAGGTTTTTTATCGGGCTTTCAAATGACAGCAAAACCCATTTGTACACTCACGAGTAAAAGAAAGTAAAGGTTTTCCAATTTGATAAAAATTGAACGTTTTTTATAATATCCATCGTCAGTGGTTTTAGATATGATAGTACACCTTCAGAAACATAGTGCACATCGGCAAAACGTAACTTAGGTTGTTGTGGTTTTCAAAAAACGGATAAATCGTGAATTGTGTTTTAATTTAAATGCATGAAATGTAGGTGACCGTAGGGTCACAGCAACCAAAAACACACCAAAAGAATGGCATGGCTGACCCAGGAAGAAAAGTAGAGAGCCATTGGGATGGCTGAAATCAGGACCTTTCATTGCACGCCACTGACAGTATCCAGGCTTCTGCAATGGTCAGGCAGACTGGTCGCACCCAAGACAGACCCAAAGCGGCAGACCACGTGTTACCACACCACAGGAAGACCAGCATATCCGAACCATTCATCTGCGAAATCGCTCTGTGACAGCAACGGAAACAGTGGCCACGACACTCGCCCATCGTTTCAGTAGGCACACTGTGTCCAGAAGATTATTAGCAGCAGGTATTCGGGCTAACCACCCCTACCTCGCCATGACCGTGACCCTGTGACACCAACGTAATCGATTCAATTGGCTCGGCGAGTGTACAGATGACAAGCTCATAACTGGAGGCGAGTTTTATTTACAGACGCAAGTCGCTTCTGTTTATTCCACAATGATGGAAGACAGTTGGTGTATCGGCGTGGTGGTGAACGTTTCGCTCGTCCATGTGTCCAAAATTTCCATCCTTATGGTGTTGGTGTAATGGTGTGGGGCGGTATCTGTGGTGACGTTAAAACTCAGCTGGTTATCATAAATGGAAATCTGAATGCACAGCAATATATTCAGCAAGTTCTGCAGCCAGTCGTGTTCCCTTTTCTGCTAGCACGCCAGGGTATCATATTCCAACATGACAACACATGACCCCACACGGCACGAGCCACAGTCAACAAAACAATGTAAATGTTCTCCAGTGGCCTGCCCATTCCCCTAACTTAAATCCTATTGAGCCTTTGTGGGATGACTTAAACAGGCAGATAAGGAACCGAAGACCCTTACCACAAAACAGACAAGAACTGGTACTTGCCCTGAGAGAAGAATGGCAACGGATACCAGCGGCCGTCATCCGACGTTTAACCATGTTGATGAGGAGACGTATCAGGGACTGTATTGACGTGGCAGGAGGTCACACGCGATATTGACAATGGCAGTTAATATTTCTGGCTTTTCTATGTGCATTATAGAGACATTAACTTATTGAAATTTGACCCCTTGTGTGACTAACTTAAAATGCATCCAATCATTGTTATCAGCCAATGAAGTTTGTCTGTGTGATTTATTGTCATTTGATTTCTAAACATAATCCAATTCACGGTACTCGTTATCGTCTTTTGTTTCTATTTTATGGACATTTAAAGTGGACCTATACTTTCTTTTGATCGCGAGTGTATGTAGATAATAAAACTTGTGAGCTTTGAATATCAAAAATATATCAACTTTCATTTGAAATATCTCAATGAGTTATTTAATCTGTACTTATCCTCCATATCAGTTGTTTCATTCGGAAAATACTCATATTCAGGCACAAGTGTCAAAACAACACCAGAAAGAGACACAAAAATAATACCCTCTATATGTCATTACAAATGTCTGATTGTTATATACAAAGTGTTGAACAAATGTTTTGGTTGAACCCTTTCTTTGAGATATCATTGATTAAGACAACTAACAGTGTTAGACATGGAAGTTTCAACTATTTTGTAAAATCCATGAACCTTTGTGAATATTGAAATATTTGAAATTGCACTGATAAAAAACACTGACATTGTTAGAGATGGAAGCTTCAACTATTTTGCACGATCCATGAAACTTTGTAAATATATGCATACTTATCACAGAAGCTACATGCTACAACGTCATTTGCAGCGAGACATTTCATTATTTATCATTATAGGGTAAGCAAAAACGGATGCCTAATACTTGGGGTTCATCTTCATCTCTGTCCACTTCAAAGAATATTCGTAGCCATGCCATCGACTCCAGTTGATTCCCTTTCCATACGCATCATCACCATACTTGCCGTTGAGGTTTGCCCAATGGCATTGTTTATACCACCAGGCGCCAGTAAATCTAACCGCACAGTAGTTGCCATGGTCAACAGTTGTGAAGTTCATTCCATTGTGGTAGGTCATGGAATCCACTGAAACCAGCAACAGAATGTTGTCAAATACAGCTTACAAGTGACCAGGAAAATCCAACGAACCAACTGATAATGCAATTCAAAGAAAAAATCAACTGTCAGGACAGAATTATCACATACATGTAAACATCCTTTGTCTAATAATAATAATAATAATAATAATAATAACTAGGGTTGCCCAGGCAACTCTGACGGTCTTCAGACTGCTGTTTTATTCGTAAGGTGCATTTCAATGTATCACAGTGCTGGAATGTCATTATGCATCGTCTGGAGCAATCTGCATGTCTCTGGGAGTCCATTTCTGGTCAAAATGTGCAAGGTCGTACAGAAAATTATTTTTTGTTTTTGGTCAAATTTGAATGGTCACAGTGACCTAAGTATAAGGGTTAGGACTTTGTTTTGAGTATCCTGTAAAGAACTATCCTTCTGCTACATAATGTGTAAATTTCAGCTCTCTAGTGCAAGTATCATCAGAGGAGAAGATTTTCAAAGGCTGTAGGGGTCAGAAATGGTAAAAAATGCACTAAAAGCAAGATGGCGGCCAAGTCACGTGACCTAAATATTTTTCTTGTTGGACTTTTTTCTTCAGCACGTCAAAGCGCATCTTCATGTGAAATTTCAAGTCTCTTAGTGCAATCTGCATGTCTCTAGACGTCCATTTCTGATTAAAATGTGCAAGGTTGTACAGTAAATTCAAAATGGCGCCTAAACCACGTGACCTACGAAGTCGTCATGATTGCCTTTTTTCTTCCTCTGGTCAATGCGCATCTTCATGTGAAATTTCAAGTCTCTAAGTGCATTTTGAAAAATTTCCCCATGTTAAAATTTTCCAAATCCGAAATTTCAATTTTTGAAGCCCTGTAAAAACCGGAAATGACTGTTCGCGATCGATTTTATTCTTGATTCTTGTAGACCTTATTCATGTCTAGCTCTCATGCAAAAATGATGAAATTCCACGGCTAGGTTTTTGAGCTATGAGCCCTTGAAGTTTTCGATTTTTCGTTTTCGGTCAACTTTGAAAGGTCACAGTGACCTAACTAAAAATGCTAGGAGTCTGAAAGTAGGAATTTTCAAAGAACAATGCTAAAGCTACAAACTGTGCAAATGTCACATCTCTAGTGCAAGTATCTTCAGAGGAGAAGATTTTCAAAGGTGGTAGGGGTCCGAAATGGTCAAAAATGCACTAAAAACAAGATGGCCGCCAAGTCACGTGACTGAGAGATTTGTCATGATTGACTTTTTTGTTCAGCAGGTCAATGTGCATCTTCATGTGAAATTTCAAGTCTGTAAGTGCATTATGAAAAAATTTCCCATGTTAAATTTTCAAATTTGTAATGGCTGTATACCGGAAACGGAAGTAGATATCCGGAAACGGATTTCCATTGTACAGGGTTCAGCACAGAGGCTATCAGTGCTGAAAGTTTGATGCACGTAGCTTCAGTCGTTAATGCGCTACAGCTTCCACAAAATTGTGTAAATAATAATAATAATAACTAGGGTTGCCCAGGCAACTCTGACGGTCTTCAGACCGCTGTTTTATTCGTAAGGTTCATTTAAATGTATCATAATGCTGGACCGTCATTAAACATCGTCTGAAGCAATGTGCAAGGCTCTAGAAGCATTTTGGCAGTCCATTTCAGGTTAAAATGTGCAAGGTCGTACAGTAAATTCAAAATGGCGCCTAAACCACGTGACCTACGAAGTCGTCATGATTGCCTTTTTTCTTCCTATGGTCAATGCGCATCTTCATGTGAAATTTCAAGTCTCTAAGTGCATTTTGAAAAATTTCCCCATGTTAAAATTTTCCAAATCCGAAATTTCAATTTTTGAAGCCCTGTAAAAACCGGAAATGACTGTTCGCGATCGATTTTATTCTTGATTCTTGTAGACCTTATTCATGTCTAGCTCTCATGCAAAAATGATGAGTCTGAAGCAATGTGCAAGGCTCTAGAAGCATTTTGGCAGTCCATTTCAGGTTAAAATGTGCAAGGTCGTACAGTAAATTCAAAATGGCGCCTAAACCACGTGACCTACGAAGTCGTCATGATTGCCTTTTTTCTTCCTATGGTCAATGCGCATCTTCATGTGAAATTTCAAGTCTCTAAGTGCATTTTGAAAAATTTCCCCATGTTAAAATTTTCCAAATCCGAAATTTCAATTTTTGAAGCCCTGTAAAAACCGGAAATGACTGTTCGCGATCGATTTTATTCTTGATTCTTGTAGACCTTATTCATGTCTAGCTCTCATGCAAAAATGATGAAATTGCACGGCTAGGTTTTTGAGCTATGAGCCCTTGAAGTTTGCGATTTTTCGTTTTCGGTCAACTTTGAAAGGTCACAGTGACCTAATTAAAAATGCTAGGAGTCTGAAAGTAGGAATTTTTAAAGAACAATGCTTAAGCTACAAACTGTGCAAATGTCAGCTCTCTAGTGCAAGTATCTTCAGAGGAGAAGATTTTCAAAGGTGGTAGGGGTCAGAAATGGTCAAAAATGCACTAAAAACAAGATGGCCACCAAGTCACGTGACTGAGAGATTTGTCATGATTAACTTTTTTGTTCAGCAGGTCAATGCGCATCTTCATGTGAAATTTCAAGTCTGTAAGTGCATTTTGAAAACATTTCCCATGTTAAATTTTCAAATTTGTAATGGCTGTAGACCGGAAACGGAAGTAGATATCCGGAAATGGATTTCCATTGTACAGGGTTCAGCACAGAGGCTATCAGTGCTGAAAGTTTCATGCAAGTAGCTACAGTCGTTAATGCGCTACAGCTTCCACAAAATTGTGTAAATAATAATAATAATAATAATAAAAATAATAAACAGGATAATAACAATAGGTCTTTGACTTTCGTCTGAAGACCTAATAATAAAAACTAGGGTTGCCCAGGCAACTCTGACGGTCTTCAGACCGCTGTTTTATTCGTAAGGTTCATTTCAATGTATCATAATGCTGGACCGTCACTAAACATCGTCTGAAGCAATGTGCAAGGCTCTAGAAGCATTTTGGCAGTCCATTTCCGGTTAAAATGTGCAAGGTCGTACAGTAAATTCAAAATGGCGCTTAAACCACGTGACCTACGAAGTCGTCATGATTGCCTTTTTTCTTCCTCTGGTCAATGCGCATCTTCATGTGAAATTTCAAGTCTCTAAGTGCATTTTGAAAAATTTCCCCATGTTAAAATTTTCCAAATCCGAAATTTCAATTTTTGAAGCCCTGTCAAAACCGGAAATGACTGTTCGCGATCGATTTTATTCTTGATTCTTGTAGACCTTATTCATGTCTAGCTCTCATGCAAAAATCATGAAATTCCATGGCCAGGTTTTTGAGCTATGAGCCCTTGAAGTTTGCGATTTTTCGTTTTTGGTCAACTTTGAGAGGTCACAGTTTGAAAAGTATTAAAGCTAGGACTTTGAAAATTGTCTAAATTTGAAGAACTATGCTTTAGCTACATATTGTGCAAAGTTCAGTTCTCTGGTGCAAGTATCTTCAGAGAAGAAGAGTTTCAAAGGTGGTAGGGGTCAGAAATGGTCAAAAATGCACTAAAAGCAAGATGGCGGCCAAGTCACGTGACTTAGAGATTTTTTATGATTGACTTTTTTGTTCAGCAGGTCAATGCGCATCTTCATGTGAAATTTCAAGTCTGTAAGTGCATTTTGAAAAAATTTCTCATGTTAAATTTTCAAATTTGTAATGGCTGTAGACCGAAAACGGAAGTAGATATCCGGAAACGGATTTCCATTGTACAGGGTTCAGCACAGAGGCTATCGGTGCTGTAAGTTTCATGCAAGTAGCTTCAGTCGTTAATGCGCTAGAGCTTCCACAAAATTGTGTAAATAATAATAATAATAACTAGGATTGACGCGTCAATACTTAGGTCTTCAAGACTTCTGTTTGACCTTCACACAGTGTTTGACCTTCACATGACTTTTTGTCTAAGAGGTAAACAGTAACTAATACATTATCAAAATGACCAAATTCCACTTGATATTGAGTGTTAAAGACTTTTCAGAAAAATTCATCATGGTGGCCAATGTCAGCTATGCCACCATATTTCAGAGAATATTATTCCTAGTAGCAGAAAAATATTTGGTTGAATTATCTCTCACCGTTTTCGAGATACATGTGATTTAACGTTGTAATGTAAAGAAAACACTGAAATTTGAAGATTTTTTTACCCCTACTCCATGTTGGTCCTTCTATCTCCTTAACTATCAAAATTTTTATGATAAAGTACAACATAACAAAAGTTGTGCTTGGAATAGCGCATTTGCAAATACAAGCAATTGAACGATATCTTTCTTAATAAAGAAACTGTGGAACTTTGAAATGTGCTATAAATAAGGATTTTCAAAAAATCGCAATATTCAAGGACCTGTCATGGACAGAAATTTTTTTATCATGACTTATTTGTATTTTTTTCTGTCTACACATTTCATCTCCTTCACAAAACATCAACGATAACATTTCTATCTGTAGCAGTTTTGAAACTAATATTCTCAAAGTAAAATAACCCTCGAAAAATGTTAAAATTGCCGAAAAATGTAAAAAATCTGTTTATGTCCACATATTTCCTTTAATATCAACTTTTATATGATGATGATCTGTAGTGAATTTCTTCAACTATCATCGTAGAACAGAATGCATCAAATATATGTCTTACTTGACATTTCCTTACAGAGTAACCTCCCTTTGAAAGTAACACGAAAAATGACCCTTAAAAAAAATGTCGAATTTCAAGGGCAGATAACTCAAGTCACAGATCGAAATTTAAAATTTCGCCACGTAGACTTTCTTACACACTCATTAAGCTTTCTAACGAGCTATCACACTAGTCTGTAAGTATTGCCGTTTGTGAGGAGAAGATTTTTAAAGACGCGTACCGTCAGAAGCGCGAAATTTCACAAAATTTTCAGTTTTTCGAAAATAGCAAAAAATCTATTTATACGGCCGAAAACGGCATAGGATGCATTCGATGGGAAATAATGTTGCCCACATTTTGGTGAAAGTTTTAAGAAATTATCTCTCATAGTTACCGAGAAATCGAGATTTGAAGTTTTTCCTTTAAGGGGAGATAACTCAAAAACAAAATCGAAATTCGACAATCTGGCACGACACAAATCTAAGTTAGGGGACCCTCTAGAATCCCTGAAATTTTCATCCAAATCGACTCATCAATAAGGTCAGAAATGGTGGAACAAAAAAAGTACAAATAATAATAATAATAATAAAAATCCGGATAATAACAATAGGTCTTCTAGACTTTGTCTTGAAGACCTAATAAAAACTAGGGTTGCCCAGGCAACTCTGACGGTCTTCAGACCGCTGTTCAATTCGTAAGGTGCATTTCAATGTATCACAATGCTGGAATGTCATTATGCATCGTCTGGAGCAATCTGCATGTCTCTGGGAGTCCATTTCCGGTCAAAATGTGCAAGGTCGTACAGTAAATTCTTTATTGTTTTTGGTCAAATTTGAATGGTCACAGTAACCTAAGTATAAGGGTTAGGACTTTGTTTTGAGTATCCTGTAGAGAACTATCCTTCTGCTACATAATGTGTAAATTTCAGCTCACTAGTGCAAGTATTATCAGAGGAGAAGATTTTCAAAGGCGGTAGGGGTCAGAAATGGTAAAAAATGCACTAAAAGCAAGATGGCGGCCAAGTCACGTGACCTAAATATTTTTCTTGATTGACTTTTTTCTTCAGCCCGTCAATGCGCATCTTCATGTGGAACTTCAAGTCTCTAAGTGCAATGTACATGTCTCTGGCAGTCCATTTCCGGTCAAAATGTGGAAGGTCGTACAGTAAATTCAAAATGGCGCCTAAACAATGTGACCTACGAAGTCGTATTGATTGCCTTTTTTCTTCCTCAGATCAATGCGCATCTTTATGTGAAATTTCAAGTCTCTGAGTGCATTTTGAAAATTTTGCCCATGTTAAAAATCATCGGAATCCGAAAATTCAATTTTTGAAGCCCTGTCAAAACCGGAAATGACTGTTCGCGAGCGATTTTATTCTTGATTCATGTAGACCTTGCCAATGTCTAACTCTCATGCAAAAATGATGAAATTCCACGGCTAGGTTTTTGAGCTATGAGCCCTTGAAGTTTGCAATTTTTCGTTTTCGGTCAACTTTGAAAGGTCACAGTGACCTAAGTATTTGGGTTAGGACTCTGAAATGAGCAAATTGAAAATTACAATGCTTCATCTACATTATGTGTCAATTTCAGCTCTCTAGTGCAAGTATCTTCAGAGGAGAAGATTGTCAAACGTGGTAGGGGTCAGAAATGGTCAAAAATGCCCTAAAAACAAGATGGCGGCCACGTCGCGTAACTTAGAGATTCTTCATGATTGACTTTTTTGTTCTGCAGGTCAATGCGCATCTTCATGTGAAATTTCAAGACTCTAAGTGCATTTAAAAAAAAATTCCCATGTTAAATTTTCGAATTTGGAATGTCTGTAGACCGGAAACGGAAGTAGATAGGTCGGATTTTTTTTCATCTGTATCAATTTCAGGTTAGGAGCTATCAGTGCTGTAAGTTTCATGCGAGTAGCTTCAGTCGTAAATGCGCTAGAGCTTCCACAAAATTCTGTAAATAATAATAATAATAAAAAAAAAAAGAATAATCCCGGTAATAACAATAGGTCTTTGACTTTCGTCTGAAGACCTAATAATAAACAGGATAATAACAATAGGTCTTTGACTTTCGTCTGAAGACCTAACTAGGGTTGCCCAGGCAACTCTGACGGTCTTCAGACCGCTGTTCAATTCGTAAGGTGCATTTCAATGTATCACAATGCTGGAATGTCATTATGCATCGTCTGGAGCAATCTGCATGTCTCTGGGAGTCCATTTCCGGTCAAAATGTGCAAGGTCGTACAGTAAATTCATTTTTGTTTTTGGTCAAATTTGAATGGTCACAGTGACCTAAGTATTAGGGTTAGGACTTTGTTTTGAGTATCCTGTAAAGAACAATCCTTCTGCTACGTAATGTGTAAATTTCAGCTCTCTAGTGCAAGTATCATCAGAGGAGAAGACTTTCAAAGGCGGTAGGGGTCAGAAATGGTAAAAAATGCACTAAAAGCAAGATGGAGGCCAAGTCACGTGACCTAAATATTTATCTTGATGGACTTTTTTCTTCAGCACGTCAAAGCGCATCTTCATGTGAAATTTCAAGTCTCTAAGTGCAATCTACATGTCTCTGGAAATCCATTTCCGTTTAAAATGTGCAAGGTCGTACAGTAAATTCAAAATGGCGCCTAAACCAGATGACCTACGAAGTCGTCATGGTTGCCTTTTTTCTTCCTCTGGTCAATGCGCATCTTCATGTGAAATTTCAAGTCTCTAAGTGCATTTTGAAAAATTTGCCCATGTTAAAATTTTCCGAATCCGAAATTTCAATTTTTGAAGCCCTGTAAAAACCGGAAATGACTGTTCGCGATCTATTTTATTCTTGATTCCTGTAGACCTTATTCATGTCTAGCTCTCATGCAAAAATGATGAAATTCCACGGCTAGGTTTTTGAGCTATGAGCCCTTGAAGTTTGCGATTTTTCGTTTTCGGTCAACTTTGAAAGGTCACAGTGACCGAACTAATTATGCTAGGAGTCTGAAATGAGCAAATTGAAAATTACAATGCTTCATCTACATTATGTGTAAATTTCAGCTCTCTAGTGCAAGTATCTTCAGAGGAGAAGATTTTCAAAGGTGGTAGGGGTCCGAAATGGTCAAAAATGCACTAAAAACAAAATGGCTGCCAAGTCACGTGACTTAGAGATTTTCCATGATTAACTTTTTTGTTCTGTAGGTCAATGCGCATCTTCATGTGAAATTTCAAGTCTGTAAGTGCATTCTAAAAAAATTTCCCATGTTAAATTTTCAAATTTGTAATGGCTTTAGACCGGAAACGGAAGTAGATATCCGGAAACGGATTTCGATTGTACAGGGTTCAGCACAGAGGCTATCAGTCCTGAAAGTTTCATGCAACTGGCTTTAGTAGTATTTGCGCTAGAGCTTCCACAAAATTGTGTAAATAATAATAAAAATAACTAGGACTGCCGCGGCAGTACTTAGGTCTTCAAGATTCCTGTTTGACCTTCACATACTGTTTGACCTTCACATGCATGTTTGACCTTCACATGCATGTTTGTTAAAGAGGTTTAAACCATACCGACCAAAACATCACTTTTTAATATGCAAAGTTTGACCCTTCCTCCTGACCGGAAGTGACTGTTCGCGAGCGATTTTATTCTTTTATCTTGAAGACCTTGCTCATGTCTAACTGTCATGCAAAAATCATTAAGTTCTAAGGTCTGGTTTTGTAGTTATCTGCCCTTGAAGTTTGCGATTTTGAGATTTTGGTCAACTTTGAAAGGTCACAGCACAAAAAGTATTGTAGTTAAGTACTTTAAAAGAAAAGATTTTAAACTACAATGCTTCAGCTACATTCAGTATGAATTACAGCTCTGTAGTGCAAGTATCTTCAGAGAAGAAGATTGTCAAAGGCGGGTGGGGTCGGAAACGGTCGAAAATGCACTAAAAGCAAGATGGCGGCCAAAGCACGTGACCTACGAATTTGTCCTGATTTCCTTTTTTTCATAATTTTTCATTGCGCTTCTTTTAAAAAAAAATTCAAGCCTCTAAGTGCATTTTGAAAAAAAAATCAATGTTAAATTTTCGACTTTGGATTCGAACTGGACCTTTAATGTACGAGCCGATTTTGCCCAAAAGCTTAGTTTATCGATTCCAGGGTAAGGGGTACCTGCATGTCAAGTTTGGGCAAATTTGAACAAGTGGTTTGAGCTGTGGATCTCTCACAAAAATTGTACAAATAATAATAATAATAATAATAAGAAGAACTTGAAGAAATCGGATAAAAACAATAGGTCTTCACGACTTTGTCTTGAAGACCTAATAATCAGGGTAATAACAATAGGTCTTTGACTTTCGTCTGAAGACCTAATAATAAACAGGATAATAACAATAGGTCTTTGACTTTCGTCTGAAGACCTAACTAGGGTTGCCCAGGCAACTCTGACGGTCTTCAGACCGCTGTTTTATTCGTAAGGTTCTTTTAAATGTATCATAATGCTGGACCGTCACTAAACATCGGTAAAATTTGGACCGTCACTAAACATCGGTAAAATTTTCCAAATCCGAAATTTCAATTTTTGAAGCCCTGTAAAAACCGGAAATGACTGTTCGCGATCGATTTTATTCTTGATTCTTGTAGACCTTATTCATGTCTAGGTCTCATGCAAAAATGATGAAATTCCACGGCTAGGTTTTTGAGCTATGAGCCCTTGAAGTTTGCGATTTTTCGTTTTTGGTAAACTTTGAGAGGTCACAGTTTGAAAAGTACTAAAGCTAGGACTTTGAAAATTGTCTAAATTTGAAGAACTATGCTTCAGCTACATATTGTGCAAAGTTCAGTTCTCTGGTGCAAGTATCTTCAGAGAAGAAGAGTTTCAAAGGTGGTAGGGGTCAGAAATGGTAAAAAATGCACTAAAAGCAAGATGGCGGCCAAGTCACGTGACCTAAATATTTTTTTTGATGGTCTTTTTTCTTCAGCTCGTCAAAGCGCATCTTCATGTGAAATTTCAAGTCTCTAAGTGCAATCTACATGTCTCTGCAAGTCCATTTCCGTTCAAAATGTGTAAGGTCGTACAATAAATTCAAAATGGCGCCTAAACCACATGACCTACGAAGTCGTCATGATTGCCTTTTTTCTTCCTCTGGTCAACGCGCATCTTCATGTGAAATTTCAAGTCTCTAAGTGCATTTTGAAAAATTTCCCCATGTTAAAATTTTCCAAATCCGAAATTTCAATTTTTGAAGCCCTGTAAAAACCGGAAATGACTGTTCGCGATCGATTTTATTCTTGAATCTTGTAGACCTTATTTAAGTCTAGCTCTCAAGCAAAAATGATGAAATTCCACGGCTAGGTTTTTGAGCTATGAGCCCTTGAAGTTTGCGATTTTTTGTTTTCGGTCAACTTTGAAAGGTCACAGTGACCGAACTAAAAATGCTAGTAGTCTGAAAGTAGGAATTTTTAAAGAACAATGCTTCAGCTACAAACTGTGCAAATGTCAGCTCTCTAGTGCAAGTATCTTCAGAGGAGAAGATTTTCAAAGGTAGTAGGGGTCCGAAATGGTCAAAAATGCACTAAAAACAAGATGGCGGCCAAGTCACGTGACTTAGAGATTCTTCATGATTGACTTTTTTGTTCAGCAGGTCAATGCGCATCTTCATGTGAAATTTCAAGTCTGTAAGTGCATTTTAAAAAAATTTCCCATGTTAAATTTTCAAATTTGTAATGGCTGTAGACCGGAAACGGAAGTAGATATCCGGAAACGGATTTCCATTGTACAGGGTTCAGCACAGAGGCTATCAGTGCTGAAAGTTTCATGCAAGTAGCTTCAGTCGTTAATGCGCTACAGCTTCCACAAAATTGTGTAAATAATAATAATAAAAACTAGGGTTGCCCAGGCAACTCTGACGGTCTTCAGACCGCTGTTTTATTCGTAAGGTTCTTTTAAATGTATCATAATGCTGGACCGTCACTAAACATCGTCATTTTCCTCATGTTAAAATTTTCCAAATCCGAAATTTCAATTTTTGAAGCCCTGTCAAAACCGGAAATGACTGTTCGCGATCGATTTTATTCTTGATTCTTGTAGACCTTATTCATGTCTAGGTCTCATGCAAAAATGATGAAATTCCACGGCCAGGTTTTTGAGCTATGAGCCCTTGAAGTTTGCGATTTTTCGTTTTTGGTCAACTTTGAGAGGTCACAGTTTGAAAAGTTTTAAAGCTTGGACTTTGAAAATTGTCTAAATTTGAAGAACTATGCTTCAGCTACATATTGTGCAAAGTTCAGTTCTCTGGTGCAAGTATCTTCAGAGAAGAAGAGTTTCAAAGGTGGTAGGGGTCAGAAATGGTCAAAAATGCACTAAAAGCAAGATGGCGGCCAAGTCACGTGACCTAAATATATTTTTTGATGGACTTTTTTCTTCAGCCCGTCAAAGCGCATCTTCATGTGAAATTTCAAGTCTCTAAGTGCAATCTACATGTCTCTGCAAGTCCATTTCCGTTCAAAATGTGTAAGGTCGTACAATAAATTCAAAATGGCGCCTAAACCACATGACCTACAAAGTCGTCATGATTGCCTTTTTTCTTCCTCTGGTCAATGCGCATCTTCGTGTGAAATTTCAAGTCTGTAAGTGCATTTTGAAAAATTTCCCCATGTTAAAATTTTCCAAATCCGAAATTTCCATTTTTGAAGCCCTGTAAAAACCGGAAATGACTGTTCGCGATCGATTTTATTCTTGATTCTTGTAGACCTTATTCATGTCTAGGTCTCATGCAAAAATGATGAAATTCCACGGCTAGGTTTTTGAGCTATAAGCCCTTGAAGTTTGCGATTTTTCGTTTTTGGTCAACTTTGAAAGGTCACAGTGACCTAACTAATAATGCTAGCACTCTGAAATGAGCAAATTGAAAACAACAATGCTTCATCTACATTATGTGTAAATTTCAGCTCTCTAGTACACGTATCTTCAGAGGAGAAGATTCTCAAAGGTGGTAGGGGTCCGAAATGGTCAAAAATGCACTAAAAACAGAATGGCGGCCATGTCACGTGACTTAGAGATTTGTCATGATTGACTTTTTTCTTCCTCAGGTCAATGCGCATCTTCATGTGAAATTTCAAGTATCTAAGTCTATTTTGAAAATGTTTCCCATGTTAAAATTTCGAATTTGTAATGGCTGTAGACCGGAAACGGAAGTAGATATCCGGGATTTTTTTTCATCTGTATCAATTTCAGGTCAGGGGCTATCAGTGCTGTTAGTTTCAAGCAATTGGCTATAGTGGTTATTGCGCTAGAGCTTCCACAAAATTCTGCAAATAATAAAAAGAATCCCGGTAATAACAGTAGGTCTTCCAGACTTTCGTCTGAAGACCTAATAATAAACAGGATAATAACAATAGGTCTTTGACTTTCGTCTGAAGACCTAACTAGGGTTGCCCAGGCAACTCTGACGGTCTTCAGACCGCTGTTTTATTCGTAAGGTTCATTTCAATGTATCATAATGCTGGACCGTCATTAAACATCGTCTTAAGCAATGTCCAAGGCTCTAGAAGCATTTTGGCAGTCCATTTCCGGTAAAAATTTGCAAAGTCGTACAATTAATTCAAAATTAATTCTAAACCACGTGACCTACGAAGTCGTCATGATTGCCTGTTTTCTTCCTCTGGTCAATGCGCATCTTCATGTGAAATTTCAAGTCTCTAAGTGCATTTTTAAAAAATTTCCCCATGTTAAAATTTTTCGAATCCGAAATTTCAATTTTTGAAGCCCTGTAAAAACCGGAAATGACTGTTCGCGACCGATTTTATTCTTGATTCTTGTAGACCTTATGCATGTCTAGCTCTCATGCAAAAATCATGAAATTGCACGGCTAGGTATTTGAGCTATGAGCCCTTGAAGTTTGCGATTTTTCGTTTTCGGTCAACTTTGAAAGGTCACAGTGACCTAACTAAAAATGCTAGGACTCTGAAATGAGCAGATTGAAAACTACAATGCTTCATCTACATCATGTGTAAATTTCAGCTCTCTAGTGCAAGTATCTTCAGAGGAGAAGATTTTCAAAGGTGGTAGGGGTCCGAAATGGACAAAAATGCACTAAAAACAAGATGGCGGCCAAGTCACATGACTTAGAGATTTTCCATGATTGACCTTTTTGTTCTGCAGGTCGATGCGCATCTTCATGTAAAATTTCAAGTCTCTAAGTGCATTTTAAAAAAATTTCCCATGTTAAATTTTCGAATTTGTAATGGCTGTAGACCGTAAACGGAAGTAGATAGGTCGGATTTTTTTTCATCTGTATCAATTTCAGGTCAGGAGCTATCAGTGCTGTAAGTTTCATGCAAGTAGCTTCAGTCGTTAATGCGCTAGAGCTTCCACAAAATTCTGTAAATAATAATAATAATAAAAAAAAAAAAAAAAAAAATAATCCCGGTAATAACAATAGGTCTTTGACTTTCGTCTGAAGACCTAATAATAAACAGGATAATAACAATAGGTCTTTGACTTTCGTCTGAAGACCTAACTAGGATTGACGCGTCAATACTTAGGTCTTCAAGACTTCTGTTTGACCTTCACACAGTGTTTGACCTTCACATGACTTTTTCTCTAAGAGGTAAACAGTAACTAATACATTATCAAAATGACCAAATTCCACTTGATATTGAGTGTTAAAGACTTTTCAGAAAAATTAATCATGGTGACCAATGTCAGCTATGACATCATTCTTCAGAGAATATCATTCTTAGAAGCAGAAAAAATTTGGTTGAATTATCTATCACCGTTTTCCAGTTACATGTGATTAAAGGCTGTAATGTAAAGTTGACTGTTTCAGACCCCTGTATAATGTAATGAAACTTAACACTTTTACTATTGATATTTTACTGATAAGGTATATCAGAAACAATGTTGGTCTTGTTTATCCATATACAAAGATGTTTGTTTTGTTTTGATAACTTAAATAGTAATGGAGTAATGAACTTTGGAACTTTATTGAAAACGCTGAAATGTGAAGATTTTTAGACCCCTACTCCATGTTGGTCCCTCTAGCTCCTTAACTATTAACATTTTTATGATAAAGTGCAACATAGCAAAAGTTTTGCTTGGAATAGCGCATGTAAAAATACAATCAATTTAAAGATATCTTTCTTAATAAAGAAACTGTGGAACTTTGAAATGTGACAAAAATGAGGATTTTTAAAAAATCGCAATATTCAAGGACAGGTCATGGACAGAAAATTTTTTATCATGAGTTGTTGATATTTTTATCTGTCTACTCATAACATCTGCTTCACAAAACATCAACGATAAAATTTCTATCTGTAACACTTTTGGAACTAAAATTCTCAAAGTAAAATAACCCTCGAAAACTGTTGAAATCATCGAAAAATGTAAAAAACATCTTTATGTCCACATATTTCCTTTAATATCAACTTTTATATGATAATGATCTGTAGTGAATTTGTTCAACTATCATTGTAGAACAGAATGCAATTAACAGATTTCTTATTTGACATTTCCTCACAGAGTAATGTCCCTTTGAACGTAACACGAAAAATTACCCTTAAAAAAAATGTCAAATTTAAAGGAAAGATTACTCAAGTCACAGGTCGAAATTTAAAATTTCACTAAGAACATTTTTTTACACACTCTTCAAGCTTTCCAACGAGCTATTACCGTAGTCTGTAGGTATTGCCGTTTGTGAGGAGAAGATTTGCAAAGACGCGCACCGTCAGAACCACGAAATTTCCTAAAAAAATCAGTTTTTCGAAAATAGAGAAAAATCTATTTATACGGCCGAAAACGGCATAGGTCGCATTCGATGGGGAATGACGTTGCCCACATTTTGGTGAAAGTTTTGTGAAATTATCTCCCATAGTTACCGAGAAATCGAGATTTGAAGTTTTTCATTCAAGGGGAGATAACTCGAAAACAAAATCGAAATTTAAAAATCGGGGTCGACACAAAACGAGTTCACGATACGGGCTACAATCCCTGAAAATTTCATGAAATTCTGCTGGACCATCTCTTCAGAATCTTTGCCACAAAAAACGTGCAAATAATAAAAATAATAATAATAAGAAAAACAAAGATAATAACAATAGGTCTTCAGACGTAGTCTTGAAGACCTAACTAGGGTTGCCCAGGCAACTCTGACGGTCTTCAGACCGCTGTTCAATTCGTAAGGTGCATTTCAATGTATCACAATGCTGGAATGTAATTATGCATCGTCTGGAGCAATCTGCATGTCTCTGGGAGTTCATTTCCAGTCAAAATGTGCAAGGTCGTACAGTAAATTCTTTTTTGTTTTTGGTCAAATTTGAATGGTCACAGTGACCTAAGTATTAGGGTTAGGACTTTGTTTTGAGTATCCTGTAAAGAACTATCATTCTTCTACATAATGTGTAAATTTCAGCTCTCTAGTGCAAGTATCATCAGAGGAGAAGATTTTCAAAGGCGGTAGGGGTCAGATGTGGTAAAAAATGAACTAAAAGCAAGATGGCGGCCAAGTCACGTGACCGAAATATTTTTCTTGATGGACTTTTTCCTTCAGCACGTCAAAGCGCATCTTCATGTGAAATTTCAAGTCTCTAAGTGCAATCTACATGTTTCTGGAAGTCCATTTCCGGTCAAAATGTGCAAGGTCGTACAGTAAACTCAAAATGGCGCCTAAACAATGTGACCTACGAAGTCGTCATGATTGCCTTTTTTCTTCCTCTGGTCAATGCGCATCTTCATGTGAAATTTCAAGTCTCTAAGTTTATTTTGAAAATTTTGCCCATGTTAAAATTTTCCGAATCCGAAATTTCAATTTTTTAAGCCCTGTAAAAACCGGAAATGACTGTTCGCGATCGATTTTATTCTTGATTCTTGTAGACCTTATTCATGTCTAGCTCTCATGCAAAAATGATGAAATTCCACGGCTAGGTTTTTGAGCTATGAGCCCTTGAAGTTTGCGATTTTTCGTTTTCGGTCAACTTTGAAAGGTCACAGTGACCTAACTAATAATGCTAGGAGTCTGAAAGTAGGAATTTTTAAAGAACAATGCTTAAGCTACACACTGTGCAAATGTCAGCTCTCTAGTGCAAGTATCTTCAGAGGAGAAGATTTTCAAAGGTAGTAGGGGTCCGAAATGGTCAAAAATGCACTAAAAACAAGATGGCGGCCAAGTCACGTGACTTAGAGATTCTTCATGATTGACTTTTTTGTTCTGCAGGTCGATGCGCATCTTCATGTGAAATTTCAAGTCTCTAAGTGCATTTAAAAAAAATTTCCCATGTTAAATTTTCGAATTTGTAATGGCTGTAGACCGGAAACGGAAGTAGATAGGTCAGATTTTTTTTCATCTGTATCAATTTCACGTCAGGGGCTATCAGTGCTGTAAGTTTCATGCAACTGGCTTTAGTAGTTTTTGCGCTAGAGCTTCCACAAAATTCTGTAAATAATAATAAGAATAATCCCGGTAATAACAATAGGTCTTTGACTTTCGTCTGAAGACCTAACTAGGGTTGCCCAGGCAACTCTGACGGTCTTCAGACCGCTGTTTTATTCGTAAGGTTCTTTTAAATGTATCATAATGCTGGACCGTCACTAAATATCGTCATTTTCCCCATGTTAAAATTGTCCAAATCCGAAATTTCAATATTTGAAGCCCTGTAAAAACCGGAAATGACTGTTCGCGATCGATGTTATTCTTGATTCTTGTAGACCTTATTCATGTCTAGCTCTCATGCAAAAATGATGAAATTCCACGGCTAGGTTTTTGAGCTATGAGCCCTTGAAGTTTACGATTTTTCGTTTTTGGTCAACTTTGAGAGGTCACAGTTTGAAAAGTATTAAAGCTAGGACTTTGAAAATTGTCTAAATTTGAAGAACTATGCTTCAGCTACATATTGTGCAAAGTTCAGTTCTCTGGTTCAAGTATCTTCAGAGAAGAAGAGTTTCAAAGGTGGTAGGGGTCAGAAATGGTAAAAAATGCACTAAAAGCAAGATGGCGGCCAAGTCACGTGACCTAAATATTTTTTTTGATGGACTTTTTTCTTCAGCACGTCAAAGCGCATCTTCATGTGAAATTTCAAGTCTCTAAGTGGAATCTACATGTCTCTGGAAGTCCATTTCCGCTCAAAATGTGCAAGGTCGTACAGTAAATTCAAAATGGCGCCTAAACCACGTGACCTACGAAGTCGTCATGATTGCCTTTTTTCTTCCTCTGGTCAATGCGCATCTTCATGTGAAATTTCAAGTCTCTAAGTGCATTTTGAAAAATTTTCCTATGTTAAAATTTTCCGAACCCGAAATTTCCATTTTTGAAGCCCTGTAAAAACCGGAAATGACTGTTCGCGATCTATTTTATTCTTGATTCTTGTAGACCTTCTTCATGTCTAGCTCTCATGCAAAAATGATGAAATTCCACGGCTAGGTTTTTGAGCTATGAGCCCTTGAAGTTTGCGATTTTTCGTTTTCGGTCAATTTTGAAAGGTCACAGTGACCTAACTAATAATGCTAGGAGTCTGAAAGTAGGAATTTTTAAATAACAATGCTTAAGTTACAAACTGTGTAAATGTCTGCTCTCTAGTGCAAGTATCTTCAGAGGAGAAGATTTTCAAAGCTGGTAGGGGTCCGAAATGGTCAAAAATGCACTAAAAACAAGATGGCCGCCAAGTCACGTGACTGAGAGATTTTTCATGATTAACTTTTTTGTTCAGCAGGTCAATGCGCATTATCATGTGAAATTTCAAGTCTGTAAGTGCATTTTGAAAAAAATTCCCATGTTAAATTTTCAAATTTGTAATGGCTGTAGACCGGAAACGGAAGTAGATATCCGGAAACGGATTTCCATTGTACAGGGTTCAGCGCAGATGCTATCAGTCCTGTGAGTTTCATGCAAGTAGCTTCAGTCGTTAATGCGCTACAGCTTCCACAAAATTGTGTAAATAATAATAATAATAACTAGGATTGACGCGTCAATACTTAGGTCTTCAAGACTTCTGTTTGACCTTCACACAGTGTTTGACCTTCACATGACTTTTTGTCTAAGAGGTAAACAGTAACTAATACATTATCAAAATGACCAAATTCCACTTGATATTGAGTGTTAAAGACTTTTCAGAAAAATTCATCATGGTGGCCAATGTCAGCTATGACACCATATTTCAGAGAATATTATTCCTAGTAGCAGAAAAATATTTGGTTGAATTATCTCTCACCGTTTTCGAGATACATGTGATTTAACGTTGTAATGTAAAGAAAACAGTGAAATTTGAATATTTTTAGACCCCTACTCCATGTTGGTCCCTCTAGCTCCTTAACTATCAACATTTTTATGATAAAGTATAACATAACAATAGTTCTGCTTGGAATAGCGCATTTGCAAATACAAGCAATTGAAAGATATCTTTCTTAATAAAGAAACTGTGGAACTTTGAAATGTGCTATAAATAAGGATTTTCAAAAAATCGCAATATTCAAGGACCGGTCCTGGACAGGAAAAAATTTATCATGAGTTGTTGATATTTTTTTCTGTCTACTCATTACATCTGCTTCACAAAACATCAATGATAAAATTTCTATCTGTAACACTTTTGGAACTAAAATTCTCAAAGTAAAATAACCCTCGAAAACTGTTGAAATCATCGAAAAATGTAAAAAAAATCTTTATGTCCACATATTTCCTTTAATATCAACTTTTATATGATAATGATCTGTAGTGAATTTGTTCAACTATCATTGTAGAACAGAATGCAACTAACGGATTTCTTATTTGATATTTCCTTACAGAGAAATGTCCCTTTGAACGTAACATGAAAAATGACCCTTAAAAAAAATGTCGAACTTCAAGGGCAGATAACTCGAGTCACAGGTCGAAATTAAAAATTCGCTTAGATAAAGTTTTCACACACTCATTAAGCTTTCGAACGAGCTATCACACTAGTCTGTAGGTATTGCCGTTTGTGAGAAGAAGATTTTCAAACACACGCACCGTCAGAAGCGCGAAATTTCAGAAAATTTTCAGTTTTTCGAAAATAGCAAAAAATCTATTATTACGGCCGAAGACGGCATAGTGTGCATTTGATTGAGAATGTTGTTGCTCACATTTTGGTGAAAGTTTTGTGAAGTTATCTCCCATAGTTACCGAGAAATCGAGGTTTGAAGTTTTTTCTTCAAGGGGAGATAACTCAAAAACAAAATCGAAATTCAAAATTCGGGCTCGACACAAAACGGTATATTTTACTGATAAGGTATATCAGAAACAATGTTGGTCTTGGTTATCCACTAAAAAGATGTTTGTTTTGTTGTGAGAACTTAAATAGTAAGGGAGTAATGAACTTTGGAACTTTATTGAAAACACTGAAATTTGAAGATTTTTAGACCCCTACTCCATGTTGGTCCCTCTAGCTCCTTAACTATGAACATTTTTATGATAAAGTGCAACATAGCAAAAGTTGTGCTTGGAATAGCGGATGTGAACATACAATCAATTTAAAGATATCTTTCTTAATAAAGAAACTGTGGAACTTTGAAATGTGCTAAAAATGAGGATTTTCCAAAAATCGCAATATTCAAGGACCGGTCCTGGACAGGAAAAAATTTATCATGAGTTGTTGATATTTTTTTCTGTCTACTCATTACATCTGCTTCACAAAACATCAATGATAAAATTTCTATCTGTAACACTTTTGGAACTAAAATTCTCAAAGTAAAATAACCCTCGAAAACTGTTGAAATCATCGAAAAATGTAAAAAAAATCTTTATGTCCACATATTTCCTTTAATATCAACTTTTATATGATAATGATCTGTAGTGAATTTGTTCAACTATCATTGTAGAACAGAATGCAACTAACAGATTTCTTATTTGATATTTCCTTACAGAGAAATGTCCCTTTGAACGTAACATGAAAAATGACCCTTAAAAAAAATGTCGAACTTCAAGGGCAGATAACTCGAGTCACAGGTCGAAATTAAAAATTCGCTTAGATAAAGTTTTCACACACTCATTAAGCTTTCGAACGAGCTATCACACTAGTCTGTAGGTATTGCCGTTTGTGAGAAGAAGATTTTCAAACACACGCACCGTCAGAAGCGCGAAATTTCAGAAAATTTTCAGTTTTTCGAAAATAGCAAAAAATCTATTATTACGGCCGAAGACGGCATAGTGTGCATTTGATTGAGAATGTTGTTGCTCACATTTTGGTGAAAGTTTTGTGAAGTTATCTCCCATAGTTACCGAGAAATCGAGGTTTGAAGTTTTTTCTTCAAGGGGAGATAACTCAAAAACAAAATCGAAATTCAAAATTCGGGCTCGACACAAAACGAGTTCACGGTACGGGCTACAATCCCTGAAAATTTCATGAAATTCTGCTGGACCATCTCTTCAGAATCTTTGCCACAATAAACGTGCAAATAATAAAAATAATAATAATAATAAGACTAGGATTGACGCGTCAATACTTAGGTCTTCAAGACTTCCTGTTTGACCTTCACACAGTGTTTGACCTTCACATGATTTTTGTCTAAGAGGTAAAAAGTAACTAATACATTATGAAAATTACCAAATTTCACTTGATATTCAGTGTTAAAGACTTTTCAGAAAAATTCACCATGGTGACCAATGTCAGCTATAACATCATTCTTCAGAGAATATCATTCCTAGAAGCAGGAACAAATTTGGTTGAATTATCTATCACCATTTTCCAGATACATGTGATGAAAGGCTGTAATGAAAAGTTGACTGTTTCAGACCCCTGTATAATGTAATGAAACTTAACACTTTAACTATTGATATTTTACTGCTAAGGTATATCAGCTACAATGTTGGTCTTGTATATCCACATACAAAGATGTTTGTTTTGTTTGGATAACTTAAATAGTAAGGGAGTAATGAACTTTGGAACTTTATTGAAAACACTGAAATGTGAAGATTTTAGACCCCTACTCCATGTTGGTCCCTCTAGCTCCTTAACTATGAACATTTTTATGATAAAGTGCAACATAGCAAAAGTTGTGCTTGGAATAGCGCATGTAAAAATACAATCAATTTAAAGATATCTTTCTTAATAAAGAAACTGTGGAACTTTGAAATGTGCCAAAAATGAGGATTTTCCAGAAATCGCAATATTCAAGGACAGGTCATGGACAGAAAAAAATTTATCATGAGTTGTTGATATTTTTTTCTATCTACTCATTACATCTGCTTCACAAAACATCAACGATAAAATTCCTATCTGTAACAGTTTTGGAACTAAAATTCTCAAGGTAAAATAACCCTCGAAAACTGTTGAAATCATCGAAAAATGTAAAAAACCTCTTTATGTCCACATATTTCCTTTAATATCAACTTTTATATGATAATGATCTGTAGTGAATTTGTTTAACTATCATTGTAGAACGGAATGCAATTAACAGATTTCTTATTTGATGTTTCCTTACAGAGAAATGTCCCTTTGAACGTAACATGAAAAATGACCCTTCAAAAAAATGTCGAACTTCAAGGGCAGATAACTCGAGTCACAGGTCGAAATTATAAATTCGCTTAGATAAAGTTTTCACACACTCATTAAGCTTTCGAACGAGCTATCACACTAGTCTGTAGGTATTGCCGTTTGTGAGAAGAAGATTTTCAAAGACACGCACCGTCAGAAGCGCGAAATTTCAGAAAATGTTCAGTTTTTCGAAAATAGCAAAAAATCTATTTATACGGCCGAAGACGGCATAGAGTGCATTCGATGGAGAATGTTGTTGCCCACATTTTGGTGAAAGTTTTGTGAAATTATCTCCCATAGTTACCGAGAAATTGAGGTTTGAAGTTTTTTCCTTTAAGGGGAGATAACTCGAAAACAAAATCGAAATTCAAAAATCGGGCTCGACACAAAACGAGTTCAGGATATGGGCTACAATCCCTGAAAATTTCATGAAATTCTGCTGGATCGTCTCTTCAGAATCTTTGCCACAAAAAAAGTGCAAATAATAAAAATAATAATAAGAAAAACAAAGATAATAACAATAGGTCTTCAGACGTAGTCTTGAAGACCTAAAAAACAAAGATAATAACAATAGGTCTTCAGACGTAGTCTTGAAGACCTAACTAGGGTTGCCCAGGCAACTCTGACGGTCTTCAGACCGCTGTTTTATTCGTAAGGTTCATTTAAATGTATCATAATGCTGGACCGTCATTAAACATCGTCTGAAGCAATGTGCAAGGCTCTAGAAGCATTTTGGCAGTCCATTTCCGGTTAAAATGTGCAAGGTCGTACAGTAAATTCAAAATGGCGCCTAAACCACGTGACCTACGAAGTCGTCATAATTGCCTTTTCTCTTCATCAGGTCAAGGCGCATCTTCATGTGAAATTTCAAGTCACTAAGTGCAATCTGCATGTCTCTGGAAGTCCATTTCCGGTTAAAATGTGCAAGGTCGTACAGTAAATTCAAAATGGCGCCTAAACCACGTGACCTACGAAGTCGTCATGATTGCCTTTTTTCTTCCTCTGGTCAATGCGCATCTTCATGTGAAATTTCAAGTCTCTAAGTGCATTTTGAAAAATTTCCCCATGTTAAAATTTTTCGAATCCGAAATTTCAATTTTTGAAGCCCTGTAAAAACCGGAAATGACTGTTCGCGATCGATTTTATTCTTGATTCTTGTAGACCTTATGCATGTCTAGCTCTCATGCAAAAATCATGAAATTGCACGGCTAGGTATTTGAGCTATGAGCCCTTGAAGTTTGCGATTTTTCGTTTTCGGTCAACTTTGAAAGGTCACAGTGACCTAACTAAAAATGCTAGGACTCTGAAATGAGCAAATTTAAAACTACAAAGCTTCATCTAAATCATGTGTAAATTTCAGCTCTCTAGTGCAGGTATCTTCAGAGGAGAAGATTTTCAAAGGTGGTAGGGGTCCGAAATGGACAAAAATGCACTAAAAACAAGATGGCGGCCAAGTCACATGACTTAGAGATTTTCCATGATTGACTTTTTTGTTCTGCAGGTCAATGCGCATCTTCATGTGAAATTTCAAGTCTCTAAGTGCATTTTGAAAAAATTTCCCATGTTAAATTTTCGAATTTGTAATGGCTGTAGACCGGAAACGGAAGTAGATAGGTCGGATTTTTTTTCATCTGTATCAATTTCAGGTCAGGAGCTATCAGTGCTGTAAGTTTCATGCAAGTAGCGTCAGTCGTTAATGCGCTAGAGCTTCCACAAAATTCTGTAAATAATAATAATAATAAAAAAAAAAAAAAAAAAAATAATCCCGGTAATAACAATAGGTCTTTGACTTTTGTCTGAAGACCTAATGATAATAATAAAAATAATAAACAGGATAATAACAATAGGTCTTTGACTTTCGTCTGAAGACCTAACTAGGGTTGCCCAGGCAACTCTGACGGTCTTCAGACCGCTGTTCAATTCGTAAGGTGCATTTCAATGTATCACAATGCTGGAATGTCATTATGCATCGTCTGGAGCAATCTGCATGTCTCTGGAAGTCCATTTCCAGTCAAAATGTGCAAAATCGTACAGTAAATTCTTTTTCGTTTTAGTCAAATTTGAAAGGTCACAGTGACCTAAGTATTAGGGTTAGGACATTGTTTTGAGTATCCTGTAGAGAACTATCCTTCTGCTACATAATGTGTAAATTTCAGCTCTCTAGTGCAAGTATCATCAGAGGAGAAGATTTTCAAAGGCGGTAGGGGTCAGAAATGGTAAAAAATGCACTAAAAACAAGATGGCGGCCAAGTCACGTGACCTAAATAATTTTCTTGATGGACTTTTTTCTTCAGCACGTCAAAGCGCATCTTCATGTGAAATTTCAAGTCTCTAAGTGCAATCTACATGTCTCTGGAAGTCCATTTCCGTTCAAAATGAGCAAGGTCGTACAGTAAATTCAAAATGGCGCCTAAACCACATGACCTACGAAGTCGTCATGATTGCCTTTTTTCTTCCTCTGGTCAATGCGCATCTTCATGTGAAATTTCAAGTCTCTAAGTGCATTTTGAAAATTTTGCCCATGTTAAAATTTTCCGAATCTGAAATTTCCATTTTTGAAGCCCTGTCAAAACCGGAAATGACTGTTCGCGATCGATTTTATTCTTGATTCTTGTAGACCTTATTAATGTCTAGCTCTCATGCAAAAATCATGAAATTGCACGGCCAGGTTTTTGAGCTATGAGCCCTTGAAGTTTGCAATTTTTCGTTTTTGGTCAACTTTGAGAGGTCACAGTTTGAAAAGTATTAAAGCTAGGACTTTGAAAATTGTCTAAATTTGAAGAACTATGCTTCAGCTACATATTGTGCAAAGTTCATTTCTCTGGTGCAAGTATCTTCAGAGAAGAAGAGTTTCAAAGGTGGTAGGGGTCAGAAATGGTCAAAAATGCACTAAAAGCAAGATGGCGGCCAAGTCACGTGACTTAGAGATTTTTCATGATTGACTTTTTTCTTCCTCAGGTCAATGCGCATCTTCGAGTGAAATTTCAAGTCTGTAAGTGCATTTTGAAAAAATTTCCCATGTTAAAATTTCAAATTTGTAATGGCTGTAGACCGGAAACGGAAGTAGATATCCGAAAACGGATTTCCATTGTATAGGGTTCAGCGCAGATGCTATCACTGCTGTAAGTTTCATGCAAGTAGCTTCAGTCGTTAATGCGCTACAGCTTCCACAAAATTGTGTAAATAATAATAATAATAATAAAAACTAGGGTTGCCCAGGCAACTCTGACGGTCTTCAGACCGCTGTTAAATTCATAAGGTGCATTTCAATGTATCACAATGCTGGAATGTCATTATGCATCGTCTGGAGCAATCTGCATGTCTCTGGGAGTCCATTTCTGGTCAAAATGTGCAAGGTCGTACAGTAAATTATTTTTTGTTTTTGGTCAAATTTGAATGGTCACAGTGACCTAAGTATTAGGGTTAGGACTTTGTTTTGAGTATCCTGTAAAGAACTATCCTTCTGCTACATAATGTGTAAATTTCAGCTCTCTAGTGCAAGTATCATCAGAGGAGAAGATTTTCAAAGGCTGTAGGGGTCAGAAATGGTAAAAAATGCACTAAAAGCAAGATGGCGGCCAAGTCACGTGACCTAAATATTTTTCTTGATGGACTTTTTACTTCAGCACGTCAAAGCGCATCTTCATGTGAAATTTCAAGTCTCTTAGTGCAATCTGCATGTCTCTGGACGTCCATTTCTGATTAAAATGTGCAAGGTTGTACAGTAAATTCAAAATGGCGCCTAAACCACGTGACCTACGAAGTCGTCATGATTGCCTTTTTTCTTCCTCTGGTCAATGCGCATCTTCATGTGAAATTTCAAGTCTCTAAGTGCATTTTGAAAAATTTCCCCATGTTAAAAATTTTCAAATCCGAAATTTCAATTTTTGAAGCCCTGTAAAAACCGGAAATGACTGTTCGCGATCGATTTTATTCTTGATTCTTGTAGACCTTACTCATGTCTAGCTCTCATGCAAAAATCATGAAATTCTATGGCCAGGTTTTTGAGCTTTGAGCCCTTGAAGTTTGCGATTTTTCGTTTTTGGTCAACTTTGAGAGGTCACAGTTTAAAAAGTATTAAAGCTAGGACTTTGAAAATTGTCTAAATTTGAAGAACTATGCTCCAGCTACATATTGTGCAAAGTTCAGTTCTCTGGTGCAAGTATCTTCAGAGAAGAAGAGTTTCAAAGGTGGTAGGGGTCAGAAACGGTCAAAAATGCACTAAAAACAAGATGGCCGCCAAGTCACGTGACTGAGAGATTTTTCATGATTGACTTTTTTGTTCAGCAGGTCAATGCGCATCTTCATGTGAAATTTCAAGTGTATAAGTGCATTTTGAAAAAATTTCCCATGTTAAATTTTCAAATTTGTAATGGCTGTAGACCGGAAACGGAAGTAGATATCCGGAAACGGATTTCCATTGTACAGGGTTCAGCACAGAGGCTATCAGTCCTGTGAGTTTCATGCAAGTAGCTTCAGTCGTTAATGCGCTACAGCTTCCACAAAATTGTGTAAATAATAATAATAAGAATAAAAACTAGGGTTGCCCAGGCAACTCTGACGGTCTTCAGACCGCTGTTCAATTCGTAAGGTGCATTTCAATGTATCACAATGCTGGAATGTCATTATGCATCGTCTGGAGCAATCTGCATGTCTCTGGAAGTCTATTTCCAGTCAAAATGTGCAAAATCGTACAGTAAATTCTTTTTCGTTTTAGTCAAATTTGAAAGGTCACAGTGACCTAAGTATTAGGGTTAGGACATTGTTTTGAGTATCCTGTAGAGAACTATCCTTCTGCTACATAATGTGTAAATTTCAGCTCTCTAGTGCAAGTATCATCAGAGGAGAAGATTTTCAAAGGCGGTAGGGGTCAGAAATGGTAAAAAATTCACTAAAAGCAAGATGGCGGCCAAGTCACGTGACCTAAATATTTTTCTTGATGGACTTTTTTCTTCAGCACGTCAAAGCGCATCTTCATGTGAAATTTCAAGTCTCTAAGTGCAATCTACATGTCTCTGGAAGTCCATTTCCGTTCAAAATGAGCAAGGTTGTACAGTAAGTTCAAAATGGCGCCTAAACCACATGACCTACGAAGTCGTCATGATTGCCTTTTTTCTTCCTTTGGTCAATGCGCATCTTCATGTGAAATTTCAAGTCTCTAAGTGCATTTTGAAAAAAATTCCCATGTTAAATTTTCAAATTAGTAATGGCTGTAGACCGGAAACGGAAGTACATATCCGGAAACGGATTTCGATTGTACAGGGTTCAGCACAGAGGCTATCAGCGCTGAAAGTTTCATGCAACTGGCTCTAGTAGTATTTGCGCTAGAGCTTCCACAAAATTGTGTAAATAATAATAAAAATAATAAACAGGATAATAACAATAGGTCTTTGACTTTCGTCTGAAGACCTAATAATAAACAGGATAATAACAATAGGTCTTTGACTTTCGTCTGAAGACCTAACTAGGGTTGCCCAGGCAACTCTGACGGTCTTCAGACCGCTGTTCAATTCGTAAGGTGCATTTCAATGTATCACAATGCTGGAATGTCATTATGCATCGTCTGGAGCAATCTGCATGTCTCTGGAAGTCTATTTCCAGTCAAAATGTGCAAAATCGTACAGTAAATTCTTTTTCGTTTTAGTCAAATTTGAAAGGTCACAGTGACCTAAGTATTAGGGTTAGGACATTGTTTTGAGTATCCTGTAGAGAACTATCCTTCTGCTACATAATGTGTAAATTTCAGCTCTCTAGTGCAAGTATCATCAGAGGAGAAGATTTTCAAAGGCGGTAGGGGTCAGAAATGGTTAAAAATGCACTAAAAGCAAGATGGCGGCCAAGTCACGTGACCTAAATATTTTTCTTGATGGACTTTTTTCTTCAGCACGTCAAAGCGCATCTTCATGTGAAATTTCAAGTCTCTAAGTGCAATCTACATGTCTCTGGAAGTCCATTTCCGTTCAAAATGAGCAAGGTTGTACAGTAAATTCAAAATGGCGCCTAAACCACATGACCTACGAAGTCGTCATGATTGCCTTTTTTCTTCCTCTGGTCAATGCGCATCTTCATGTGAAATTTCAAGTCTCTAAGTGCATTTTGAAAATTTTGCCCATGTTAAAATTTTCCGAATCCGAAATTTCCATTTTTGAAGCCCTGTCAAAACCGGAAATGACTGTTCGCGATCGATTTTATTCTTGATTCTTGTAGACCTTATTCATGTCTAGCTCTCATGCAAAAATCATGAAATTCCACGGCTAGGTTTTTGAGCTATGAGCCCTTGAAGTTTGCGACTTTTCGTTTTTGGTCAACTTTGAGAGGTCACAGTGATCTAAGTATAAGAGTTTGGACTTTTATTTTAGTATCCTATAGAAAACTAAGCTTTAGCTCCGTTATGTCTTAATTTCAGCTCTCTAGTGCACGTATCTTCAGAGGAGAAGATTTTCAAAGGTGGTAGGGGTCCGAAATGGTCAAAAATGCACTAAAAACAAGATGGCCGCCAAGTCACGTGACTGAGAGATTTGTCATGATTGACTTTTTTGTACAACAGGTCAATGCGCATCTTCATGTGAAATTTCAAGTCTCTAAGTCCGTTTTGAAATTTTTTCCCATGTTAATTTTTCAAATTTGTAATGGTTGTAGACCGGAAACGGAAGTAGATAGGTCGGATTTTTTTTCTTCTGTATCAATTTCAGGTCAGGGGCTATCAGTGCTGTAAGTTTCATGCAACTGGCTTTAGTAGTTTTTGCGCTAGAGCTTCCACAAAATTGTGTAAATAATAATAATAATAATCAGGATAATAACAATAGGTCTTTGACTTTCGTCTGAAGACCTAATAATAAACAGGATAATAACAATAGGTCTTTGACTTTCGTCTGAAGACCTAACTAGGGTTGCCCAGGCAACTCTGACGGTCTTCAGACCGCTGTTTTATTCGTAAGGTTCGTTTAAATGTATCAAAATGCTGGACCGTCACTAAACATCGTCTGAAGCAATTTGCAAGGCTCTAGAAGCATTTTGGCAGTCCATTTCCGGTTAAAATGTGCAAGGTCGTACAGTAAATTCAAAATGGCGCCTAAACCACGTGACCTACGAAGTCGTCATGATTGCCTTTTTTCTTCCTCTGGTCAATGCGCATCTTCATGTGAAATTTCAAGTCTCTAAGTGCATTTTGAAAAATTTCCCCATGTTAAAATTTTCCAAATCCGAAATTTCAATTTTTGAAGCTCTGTCAAAACCGGAAATGACTGTTCGCGATCGATTTTATTCTTGATTCTTGTAGACCTTATTCATGTCTAGCTCTCATGCAAAAATGATGAAATTCCACGGCTAGGTTTTTGAGCTATGAGCCCTTGAAGTTTGTTATTTCTCGTTTTTGGTCAACTTTGAGAGGTCACAGTTTGAAAAGTATTAAAGCTAGGACTTTGAAAATTGTCTAAATTTGAAGACATATGCTTCAGCTACATATTGTGCAAAGTTCAGTTCTCTGGTGCAAGTATCTTCAGAGAAGAAGAGTTTCAAAGGTGGTAGGGGTCAGAAATGGTCAAAAATGCACTAAAAACAAGATGGCCGCCAAGTCACGTGACTGAGAGATTTTTTATGATTGACTTTTTTGTTCAGCAGGTCAATGCGCATCTTCATGTGAAATTTCAAGTCTGTAAGTGCATTTTGAAAAAATTTCCCATGTTAAATTTTCAAATTTGTAATGGCTGTAGACCGGAAACGGAAGTAGATATCCGGAAACGAATTTTCATTGTATAGGGTTCAGCACAGATGCTATCAGTGCTGTGAGTTTCATGCAAATAGCTTCAGTCGTTAATGCGCTACAGCTTCCACAAAATTGTGTAAATAATAATAATAAAAACTAGGGTTGCCCAGGCAACTCTGACGGTCTTCAGACCGCTGTTTTATTTGTAAGGTTCTTTTAAATGTATCATAATGCTGGACCGTCACTAAACATCGTCATTTTCCCCATGTTAAAATTTTCCAAATCCGAAATTTCAATTTTTGAAGCCCTGTAAAAACCGGAAATGACTGTTCGCGATCGATTTTATTCTTGATTCTTGTAGACCTTATTCATGTTTAGGTCTCATGCAAAAAATGATGAAATTCAACGGCTAGGTTTTTGAGCTATGAGCCCTTGAAGTTTGCGATTTTTCGTTTTTGGTCAACTTTGAGAGGTCACAGTTTGAAAAGTACTAAAGCTAGGACTTTGAAAATTGTCTAAATTTGAAGAAATATGCTTCAGCTACATATTGTGCAAAGTTCAGTTCTCTGGTGCAAGTATCTTCAGAGAAGAAGAGTTTCAAAGGTGGTAGGGGTCAGAAATGGTAAAAAATGCACTAAAAGCAAGATGGCGGCCAAGTCACGTGACCTAAATATTTTTTTTGATGGACTTTTTTCTTCAGCACGTCAAAGCGCATCTTCATGTGAAATTTCAAGTCTCTAAGTGCAATCTACATGTCTCTGGAAGTCCATTTCCGCTCAAAATCTGCAAGGTCGTACAGTAAATTCAAAATGGCGCCTAAACCGCGTGACCTACCAAGTCGTCATGATTGCCTTTTTTCTTCCTCTGGTCAATGCGCATCTTCATGTGAAATTTCAAGTCTCTAAGTGCATTTTGAAAAATTTCCCCATGTTAAAATTTTCCGAACCCGAAATTTCCATTTTTGAAGCCCTGTAAAAACCGGAAATGACTGTTCGCGATCGATTTTATTCTTGATTCTTGTAGACCTTATTCATGTCTAGCTCTCATGCAAAAATGATGAAATTCCACGGCTAGGTTTTTGAGCTATGAGCCCTTGAAGTTTGCGATTTTTCGTTTTCGGTCAATTTTGAAAGGTCACAGTGACCTAACTAATAATGCTAGGAGTCTGAAAGTAGGAATTTTTAAAAAACAATGCTTAAGCTACAAACTGTGCAAATGTCTGCTCTCTAGTGCAAGTATCTTCAGAGGAGAAGATTTTCAAAGGTGGTAGGGGTCCGAAATGGTCAAAAATGCACTAAAAACAAGATGGCCGCCAAGTCACGTGACTGAGAGATTTTTCATGATTGACTTTTTTGTTCAGTAGGTCAATGCCCATTTTCATGTGAAATTTCAAGTCTGTAAGTGCATTTTGAAAAATATTCCTATGTTAAATTTTCAAATTTGTAATGGCTGTAGACCGGAAACGGAAGTAGATGTTTCCGCTCTTCAGACCACTGTTTTATTCGTAAGGTTCTTTTAAATGTATCATAATGCTGGACCGTCACTAAACATCGTCTGAAGCAATGTGCAAGGCTCTAGCAGCATTTTGGCAGTCCATTTCCGGTTAAAATGTGCAAGGTCGTACAGTAAATTCAAAATGGCGCCTAAACCACATGACCTACGAAGTCGTCATGATTGTTTTTTTTCTTCCTCTGGTCAATGCGCATCTTCATGTGAAATTTCAAGTCTCTAAATGCATTTTGAAAAATTTCCCCATGTTAAAATTTTCCAAATCCGAAATTTCCATTTTTGAAGCCCTGTCAAAACCGGAAATGACTGTTCGCGATCGATTTTATTCTTGATTCTTGTAGACCTGATTCATGTCTAGCTCTCATGCAAAAATCATGAAATTCTATGGCCAGGTTTTTTAGCTATGAGCCCTTGAAATTTGCGATTTTTCGTTTTTGGTCAACTTTGAGAGGTCACAGTTTGAAAAGTATTAAAACTAGGACTTTGAAAATTGTCTAAATTTGAAGAACTATGCTTCAGCTACATATTGTGCAAAGTTCAGTTCTCTGGTGCAAGTATCTTCAGAGAAGAAGAGTTTCAAAGGAGGTAGGGGTCCGAAATGGTCAAAAATGCACTAAAAACAAGATGGCCGCCAAGTCACGTGACTGAGAGATTGGTCATGATTGACTTTTTTGTTCAGCAGGTCAATGCGCATCTTCATGTGAAATTTCAAGTCTGTAAGTGCATTTTGAAAAAATTTCCCATGTTAAATTTTCAAATTTGTAATGGCTGTATACAGGAAACGGAAGTAGATATCCGGAAACGGACTTCCATTGTACAGGGTTCAGCACAGAAGCTATCAGTCCTGTGAGTTTTATGCAAGTAGCTTCAGTCGTTATTGCGCTACAGCTTCCACAAAATTGTGTAAATAATAATAATAAGAATAAAAATAATAAACAGGATAATAACAATAGGTCTTTGACTTTCGTCTGAAGACCTAATAATAAACAGGATAATAACAATAGGTCTTTGACTTTCGTCTGAAGACCTAACTAGGGTTGCCCAGGCAACTCTGACGGTCTTCAGACCGCTGTTCAATTCGTAAGGTGCATTTCAATGTATCACAATGCTGGAATGTCATTATGCATCGTCTGGAGCAATCTGCATGTCTCTGGGAGTCCATTTCCGGTCAAAATGTGCAAGGTCGTACAGTAAATTCTTTTTTGTTTCTGATCAAATTTGAATGGTCACAGTGACCTAAGTATTAGGGTTAGGACTTTGTTTTGAGTATCCTGTAAAGAACTATCCTTCTGCTACGTAATGTGTAAATTTCAGCTCTCTAGTGCAAGTATCATCAGAGGAGAAGATTTTCAAAGGCGGTAGGGGTCAGAAATGGTAAAAAATGCACTAAAAGCAAGATGGCGGCCAAGTCACGTGACCTAAATATTTTTCTTGATGGACTTTTTTCTTCAGCACGTCAAAGCGCATCTTCATGTGAAATTTCAAGTCTCTAAGTGCAATCTACATGTCTCTGGAAGTCCATTTCCGTTTAAAATGTGCAAGGTCGTACAGTAAATTCAAAATGGCGCCTAAACCACATGACCTACGAAGTTGTCATTATTGCCTTTTTTCTTCCTCTGGTCAATGCGCATCTTCATGTGAAATTTCAAGTCTCTAAGTGCATTTTGAAAATTTTGCCCATGTTAAAATTTTCCGAATCCGAAATTTCAATTTTTTAAGCTCTCTCACAACCGAAAATGACTGTTCGCGATCGATTTTATTCTTGATTCTTGTAGACCTTATTCATGTCTAGCTCTCATGCAAAAATCATGAAATTCTATGCCCAGGTTTTTGAGCTATGAGCCCTTGAAGTTTGCGATTTTTCGTTTTTGGTCAACTTTGAGAGGTCACAGTGACCTAAGTATAAGAGTTAGGACTTTTATTTTAGTATCCTATAGAGAACTAAGCTTCAGCTACGTTATGTATGAATTTCAGCTCTCTAGTGCAAGTATCTTCAGAGGAGAAGATTTTCAAAGGCGGTAGGGGTCTGAAACGGTCAAAATTGCACTAAATGCAAGATGGCGGCCAAGTCACGTGACCTAGAGATTTTTCATGGTTGACTTTTTTCTTCAGCACGTCAATGCGCATCTTCAGTGAAAATTTCAAGTCTCTAAGTGCATTTTGAAAAAAATTCCTATGTTAAAATTTCAATTTTGTAATGGCTGTAGACCGGAAACGGAAGTAGATAGGTCGGAATTTTTTTCATCTGTATCAATTTCAGGTGAGGGGCTATCAGTGTTGTTAGTTTCATGCAATTGGCTGTAATGGTTATTGCGCTAGAGCTGTCACAAAATTCTGCAAATAATAATAATAAAAAGAAATAATCAGGATAATAACAATAGGTCTTTGACTTTCGTCTGAAGACCTAATAACAATAGGTCTTTGACTTTCGTCTGAAGACCTAACTAGGGTTGCCCAGGCAACTCTGACGGTCTTCAGACCGCTGTTTTATTCGTAAGGTTCATTTAAATGTATCATAATGCTGGACCGTCATTAAACATCGTCTGAAGCAATGTGCAAGGCTCTAGAAGCATTTTGGCAGTCCATTTCAGGTTAAAATGTGCAAGGTCGTACAGTAAATTTAAAATGGCGCCTAAACCACGTGACCTACGAAGTCGTCATGATTGCCTTTTTTCTTTCTCTGGTCAATGCGCATCTTCATGTGAAATTTCAAGTCTGTAAGTGTATTTTGAAAAATTTCCCCATGTTAAAATTTTCCAAATCCGAAATTTAAATTTTTGAAGCCCTGTCAAAACCGGAAATGACTGTTCGCGATCGATTTTATTCTTGATTCTTGTAGACCTTATTCATGTCTAGCTCTCATGCAAACATCATGAAATTCTATGGCCAGGTTTTTGAGCTATGAGCCCTTGAAGTTTGCGATTTTTCGTTTTTGGTCAACTTTGAGAGGTCACAGTTTGAAAAGTATTAAAGCTAGGACTTTGAAAATTGTCTAAATTTGAAGAACTATGCTTCAGCTACATATTGTGCAAAGTTCAGTTCTCTGGTGCAAGTATCTTCAGAGAAGAAGAGTTTCATAGGTGGTAGGGGTCAGAAATGGTCAAAAATGCACTAAAAGCAAGATGGCGGCCAAGTCACGTGACTGAGAGATTTTTCATGATTGACTTTTTTGTTCAGCTGGTCAATGCGCATCTTCATGTGAAATTTCAAGTCTGTAAGTGCATTTTGAAAAAATTTCCCATGTTAAATTTTCAAATTTGTAATGGCTGTAGACCGGAAACGGAAGTAGATATCCGGAAACGGATTTCCATTGTACAGGGTTCAGCACAGAGGCTATCAGTGCTGAAAGTTTCATGCAAGTAGCTACAGTCGTTAATGCGCTACAGCTTCCACAAAATTGTGTAAATAATAATAATAATAAGAATAATAAAAATAATAAACAGGATAATAACAATAGGTCTTTGACTTTCGTCTGAAGACCTAACTAGGGTTGCCCAGGCAACTCTGACGGTCTTCAGACCGCTGTTCAATTCGTAAGGTGCATTTCAATGTATCACAATGCTGGAATGTCATTATGCATCGTCTGGAGCAATCTGCATGTCTCTGGGAGTCCATTTCCGGTCAAAATGTGCAAGGTTGTACAGTAAATTGTTTTTTGTTTTTGGTCAAATTTGAATGGTCACAGTGACCAAAGTATTAGGGTTAGGACTTTGTTTTGAGTATCTTGTAAAGAACTATCCTTCTGTTACATTATGTGTAAATTTCAGCTCTCTAGTGCAAGTATCATCAGAGGAGAAGATTTTCAAAGGCGGTAGGGGTCAGAAATGGTAAAAAATGCACTAAAAGCAAGATGGCGCCCAAGTCACGTGACCTAAATATTTTTCTTGATGGACTTTTTTCTTCAGCACGTCAAAGCGCATCTTCATGTGAAATTTCAAGTCTCTAAGTGCAATCTACGTGTCTCTGGAAGTCCATTTCCGTTCAAAATGTGCAAGGTCGTACAGTAAATTCAAAATGGCGCCTAAACCACGTGACCTAAGAAGTCGTCATGATTGCCTTTTTTCTTCCTCTGGTCAATGCGCATCTTCATGTGAAATTTCAAGTCTCTAAGTGCATTTTGAAAAATTTCCCCATGAAAAAAAATTTCCAAATCCGAAATTTCAATTTTTGAAGCCCTGTAAAAACCGGAAATGACTGTTCGCGATCGATTTTATTCTTGATTCTTGTAGACCTTATTCATGTCTAGCTCTCATGCAAAAATCATGAAATTCTATGGCCAGGTTTTTGACCTATGAGCCCTTGAAGTTTGCGATTTTTCGTTTTTGGTCAACTTTGAGAGGTCACAGTTTGAAAAGTATTAAAGCTAGGACTTTGAAAATTGTCTAAATTTGAAGAACTATGCTTCAGCTACATATTGTGCAAAGTTCAGTTCTCTGGTGCAAGTATCTTCAGAGAAGAAGAGTTTCAAAGGTGGTAGGGGTCAGAAATGGTCAAAAATGCACTAAAAGCAAGATGGCGGCCAAGTCACGTGACTTAGAGATTTTTCATGATTGACTTTTTTCTTCCTCAGGTCGATGCGCATCTTCGAGTGAAATTTCAAGTCTGTAAGTGCATTTTGAAAAAATTTCCCATGTTAAATTTTCAAATTAGTAATGGCTGTAGACCGGAAACGAAAGTAGATATCCGGAAACGGATTTCGATTGTACAGGGTTCAGCACAGAGGCTATCAGCGCTGAAAGTTTCATGCAACTGGCTTTAGTAGTATTTGCGCTAGAGCTTCCACAAAATTGTGTAAATAATAATAAAAATAATAAACAGGATAATAACAATAGGTCTTTGACTTTCGTCTGAAGACCTAACTAGGGTTGCCCAGGCAACTCTGACGGTCTTCAGACCGCTGTTTTATTCGTAAGGTTCATTTAAATGTATCATAATGCTGGACCGTCATTAAACATCGTCTGAAGCAATGTGCAAGGCTCTAGAAGCATTTTGGCAGTCCATTTCAGGTTAAAATGTGCAAGGTCGTACAGTAAATTCAAAATGGCGCCTACACCACGTGACCTACGAAGTCGTCATGATTGCCTTTTTTCTTCCTCTGGTCAATGCGCATCTTCGTGTGAAATTTCAAGTCTCTAAGTGCATTTTGAAAAATTTTCCCATGTTAAAATTTTCCAAATCCGAAATTTCAATTTTTGAAGCCCTGTCAAAACCGGAAATGACTGTTCGCGATCGATTTTATTCTTGATTCTTGTAGACCTTATTCATGTCTAGCTCTCATGCAAAAATCATGAAATTCTATGGCCAGGTTTTTGAGCTATGAGCCCTTGAAGTTTGCGATTTTTCGTTTTTGGTCAACTTTGAGAGGTCACAGTTTGAAAAGTATTAAAGCTAGGACTTTGAAAATTGTCTAAATTTGAAGAACTATGCTTCAGCTACATATTGTGCAAAGTTCAGTTCTCTAGTGCAAGTATCTTCAGAGAAGAAGAGTTTCAAAGGTGGTAGGGGTCCGAAATGGTCAAAAATGCACTAAAAACAAGATGGCCGCCAAGTCACGTGACTGAGAGATTTTTCATGATTGACTTTTTTGTTCAGCAGGTCAATGCGCATCTTCGAGTGAAATTTCAAGTCTGTAAGTGCATTTTGAAAAAATTTCCCATGTTAAAATTTCAAATTTGTAATGGCTGTAGACCGGAAACGGAAGTAGATATCCGGAAACGGATTTCCATTGTACAGGGTTCAGCACAGAGGCTATCAGTGCTGAAAGTTTCATGCAAGTAGCTACAGTCGTTAATGCGCTACAGCTTCCACAAAATTGTGTAAATAATAATAATAATAAGAATAAAAACTAGGATTGACGCGTCAATACTTAGGTCTTCAGATTCCTCTTTGACCTTTACATACTGTTTGACCTTCACATGACTTTTTGTCTAAGAGGTAAACAGTAGCTAATACATTATCAAAATGACCAAATTCCACTTGTTATTCAGTGTTAAAGACTTTTCAGAAAAATTCATCATGGTGGCCAATGTCAGCTATGACATCATTCTTCAGAGAATATTATTCCTAGTAGCAGAAAAAAAATTGGTTATATTATCTCTCACCGTTTTCGAGATACATGTGATTTAACGTTGTAATGTAAAGAAAACACTGAAATTTGAAGATTTTTTTACCCCTACTCCATGTTGGTCCTTCTATCTCCTTAACTGTCAAAATTTTTATGATAAAGTACAACATAGCTAAAGTTGTGCTTGGAATGGCGCATGTGAAAATACAATCAATTTAATGATTACGTTCTTAATAAAGAAACTGTGGAACTTTGAAATGTGCTAAAAATGAGGATTTTTCAAAAATCGCAATATTCAAGGACCGGTCATGGACCGAAAAAAAAATTTCATGACTTGATGATATTTTTTTCTGTCTACTCATTACCTCTGCTTCACAAAACACCAATGATAAAATTTCTACCTGTAACAGTTTTGAAACTAAAATTCTCAAAGTAAAATAACCCTCGAAAGATGTTAAAATCGCTGAAAAATGTAAAAAATCTCTTTATGTCCACATATTTCCTTTAATATCAACTTTTATATAATGATGACGTGTAGTAAACTTGTTCATCTATCATTGTAAAACAGAATGCATCAAACAGATTTCATTTTTGACATTTCTTTACAGAGTAATGTCCCTTTGAATGTAACATGAAAAATGATGCTTTTAAAAAATGTCAATTTTCAAGGGCAGATAACTCACGTTGTAGATCAAAATTCAAAAAAACGGCTCGACACTTTTTTGGCAGTTCTTTTAGCTTTCATTTGAGCTATCAAACACTGCTGTATTTCTTGCCGTTAATGAGGAGATGATTTTCAAAGACGCGTACTGTCAAAATCGCGAAACTGCGCCAAAATTTCAGTTTTTTGAAAATAGCCAAAAATCTATTATTACGGCCGAAAACGGCTATGGGTTTATTTGATGGGGAATGTTGATGCCCACATTGTGGTGAAAGTTTTGTGCGATTATCTTTCTTAGTTTTCGAGAAATTGAGGTATGAAGTTTCAACTTCAAAGGGAGATAACTCTAGCACAAATTGAAATTCGAAATTCAAAAGCTTCGCAGAGCCAGTTCAGGTGATACTCTATCAGTCCTGAAAGTTTCATGAAAAATCGTTCATTGGTTAGCTCAGAATCTCTCTCACAAAAATCGGTACAAATAATAAGAATAACTAGGACTGCCGCGGCAGTACTTAGGTCTTCAAGATTCCTCTTTGACCTTCACATACTGTTTGACCTTCACATGCATGCTTGACCTTCACATGCATGTTTGTTAAAGAGGTTTAAACCATAGAGACCAAAACATGACTTTTTAAAATGCAAAGTTTGACCCTTCCTCCTGACCGGAAGTGACTGTTCGCGAGCGATTTTATTCTTTTAACTTTAAGACCTTGCTGATGTCTAACTCTCATGCAAAAATCATGAAGTTCTAAGGTCTGGTTTTTGAGTTATCTGCCCTTGAAGTTGGTGATTTTCAGATTTTGGTCAACTTTGAAAGGTCACAGCACAAAAAGTATTAAGGTTAGGTCTTACAACTTTACGATTTGAAGAAAACAATACCTCGGCTACATTCAGTATGAATTTCAGCTCTGTAGTGCAAGTATCTTCAGAGGAGAAGATTGTCAAAGGTGGGTGGGGTCGGAAACGATGAAAATTGCACTAAAAGCAAGATGGCGGCCGAACCACGTGACCTACGAATTCGCCATGATTTACTTTTTTTCATTAATTTTCATTGCGCTTCTTTTAAAAAAAAATTCAAGTCTCTAAGTGCATTTTGAAAAAAAAATCAATGTTAAATTTTCGACTTTGGATTCGAACTGGACCTTTAATGTACGAGTCGATTTTGCCCAAAAGCTTCGCACGTCGATTCCAGGTTAAGAGGTATCTCCATGTAAAGTTTGGGCGAAATTGGAGCAGCCGTTTGGTCAGAATCGTTCTCACAAAAAAAGTACAAATAATAATAATAATAACTAGGACTGCCGCGGCAGTACTTAGGTCTTCAAGATTCCTCTTTGACCTTCACATACTGTTTGACCTTCACATGCATGTTTGACCTTCACATGAATGTTTGTTAAAGAGGGTTCAAACATATCCAGCAAAACACCACTTTTTAAAATGCAAAGTTTGACCCTTCCTCCTGACCGGAAGTGACTGTTCGCGAGCGATTTTATTCTTTTAACTTAAAGACCTTGCTGATGTCTAACTGTCATGCAAAAATCATTAAGTTCTAAGGTCTGGTTTTTGAGTTATCTGCCCTTGAATTTGGTGATTTTGAGATTTTGGTCAACTTTGAAAGGTCACAGCACAAAAGGTATTAAGGTTAGGTCTTACAACTTTACGATTTGAAGAAAACAATACCTCAGCTACATTCAGTATGAATTTCAGCTCTGTAGTGCAAGTATCTTCAGAGGAGAAGATTGTCAAAGGCGGGTGGGGTCAGAAACGGTGAAAATTGCACTAAAAGCAAAATGGCGGCCAAAGCACGTGACCTACGAATTTGTCCTGATTTCCTTTTTTTCATTATTTTTCATTGCGCTTCTTTTTAAAAAACAATTAAGTCTCTAAGTGCATTTTGAAAAAAAAATCAATGTTAAATTTTCGATTTTGGATTCGAACTGGACCCTTAATGAATGAACCGATTTTGCCTAAAAGCTTCGCACGTCGATTCCAGGGTAAGGGCTATCTGCATGCCAAGTTTGGTTGAATTTGGAGCAGCCGTTTCGGCTGTAGCTCTGTCACAAAAAAAGTACAAATAATAATAAGGAAAAGAACTTGAAGAAATCGGATAATAACAATAGGTCTTCACGACTTTGTCTTGAAGACCTAACTAGGATTGACGCGTCAATTCTTAGGTCTTCAAGACTTCTGTTTGACCTTCACACAGTGTTTGACCTTCACATGACTTTTTGTCTTAAGAGGTAAACAGTAACTAATACATTATCAAAATGACCAAATTCCACTTGATATTCAGTGTTAAAGACTTTTCAGAAAAATTCATCATGGTCGCCAATGTCAGGTACCAATGTCAGGTATGACACCATTTTTCAGAGAATATTATTCCTAGTAGCAGAAAAAAATTTGGTTAAATTATCTCTCACCGTTTTCGAGATACATGTGATTTAACGTTGTAATGTTAAGAAAACACTGAAATTTGAAGATTTTTTTACCCCTACACCATGTTGGTCCTTCTATCTCCTTAACTACCAACATTTTTATGATAAAGTGCAACATAGCCAAAGTTGTGCTTGGAATAGCGCATGTGAAACTACAATCAATTTAAAGATATCTTTCATAATAAAGAAACTGTGGACCTTTAAAATATGCCAAAAATGAGGATTTTCAAAAAATTTCAATATTCAAGGGCCGGTCATGGACAGAAAAAAAATTAATCATGACTTGTTGACATTTTTTTCTGTCTAATCATTACATCTGCTTCACAAAACATCAACGATAAAATTTCTATCTGTAACAGTTTTGAATCTAAAATTCTCAAAGTAAAATAACCCTAAAAAAATGTTAAAATCGCCGAAAAATGAAAAACAACTCTTTATGTCCACATATTTCCTTTAATATCAACTTTTTTATAATAATAACCTGTAGTGAACTTGTTCACCTATCATTGTAGAACAGAATACATCAAACAGATTTCATTTTTGACATTTCCTTACAGAGTGGTGCCCCTTTGAACGTAACACGAAAAATGACACTTCAAAAAAATGTCGAACTCCAAGGGCAGATAACTCGAGTAACAGGTCAAAAATTAAAAATTCGCGGTATGCACGTTTTTACACACTCATTTAGCTTTCCAACGAGCTATGACACGGGTCTGTATGTATTGCAGTTAGTGAGAAGAAGATTTTGAAAGACGCGTACCGTCAGAACCGCAAAATTTCAGAAATTTTTTAGTTTTTTGAAAATAGAAAAAAATCTAATTATACGGCCGAAAACCACTATGGGCTTAATCGATGGGGAATGTTGTTGCCCACATTTTGGTGAAAGTTTTATGAAATTATCTCCTATAGTAACCGAGAAATTGAGGTTTGAAGTTTTGACTTTAAGGGGAGATAACTCAAAAACGAAAGCGAAATTCAAAAATCGCCATGGTCATTCACTAAGTTGAGGAACAAGCTACATTCCCTGAAAGTTTCATGAAAATCGGCTTGTCAATAAGGTCAGAAATGTTGACCGAAAAAACGTCCAAATAATAATAATAATAATCCGGATAATAACAATAGGTCTTCAGACTTTCGTCTTGAAGACCTAACTAGGACTGCCGCGGCAGTACTTAGGTCTTCAAGATTCCTGTTTGACCTTCACATACTGTTTGACCTTGACATGACGTTTTTCTGAGATTTAAAAAGTAACTAATACATTATCAAAATGACCAAATTTCACTTGATATTCAGTGTTAAAGACTTTTCTGAAAAAATCACCATGGTGGCAAATGTCAGTTATGCCATCATTCTTTAGAGAATACTATTCCTAGAAGCAGAAAAAAATTAGGTTGAAGTATCTATCACGATTTGCCAGATACATGTGATTAAAGGCTGTAATTTAAAGTTGACTGTTTCAGACCCCTGTATAATGTAATGTAACCTAACACTTTAACAATTGATATTTTAGTAATAAGGTATATCAGAAACAATGTTGGTCTTGTTTATCTACATACAAAGATGTATGTTTTGTTTTAATAACTTAAATAGTAATGGAGTAATGAACTGTGGAACTTCGTTGAAAACACTGAAATTTGATTAGTTTTAGACCCCTACTTCATGTTGGTCCCTCTAGCTCCTTAATTATCAACATTTTCATGATAAAGTGCAACATAGCAAAGGTTGTGCTTGGAATAGCGCATGTAAAAATGCAATCAATTTAAAGATATCTTACTTAATAAAGAAACTGTGAAACTTTGGAATTTGTTAAAAATTCGGATTTTCCAAAAATCGCAATATTCAAGGACCGGTCATGGACAGAAAATAATGTATCATGACTTGTTGTTAATTTTTTTCTGTCTACTCATTACATCTGCTTCACAAAACATCAACGATAAAATTTCTATCTGTAATAGTTTTGACACTAAAATTCTCAAAGTAAAATACCCCTCGAAAAATGTTAAAATCGCCCCAAATTGTAAAAAATCTGTTTATGTCCACATATTTCCTTTAATATCAACTTTTACATAATAATGACCTGCAGTGAATTTGTTAAACAATCATTGTAGAACAGAAAGCATCAAATAGATATCTTATCTGACATTCCCTTACCGAGTAATGTCCCTTTGAACGTAACATGAAAAATGATGCTTTTAAAAAATGTCCATTTTCAAGGGCAGATAACTCGCGTTCTAGATCAAAATTCAAAAAAACGGCTCGCTACTTTCTTGGCAGTTCTTTTAGCTTTCATTTGAGCTATCAAACACTGCTGTATGTCTTGCCGTTAATGAGGAGATGATTTTCAGAGACGCGTATTGCCAAAATCCCGAAATTGCGACAAAATTTCAGTTTTTTGAAAATAGCAAAAAATCTATTATTACGGCCGAAAACGGCTATGTGTTTATTCGATGGGGAATGTTGATGCCCACATTTTGGTGAAAGTTTTGTGCGGTTATCTTTCTTAGTTTTCGAGAAATGGAGGTATTCAAGTTTCAACTTCAAAGGGAGATAACTCAAGCACAAATCGAAATTCGATTTTCAAAAGCTTCGCACGTCGATTCCAGGTTAAGAGGTATCTCCATGTCAAGTTTGGGCGAAATTGGAGCAGCCGTTTGGTCAGAATCGTTTCAACAAAAAAAGTACAAATAATAATAATAATAATAAACTTGAAGAAATCGGATAAAAACAATAGGTCTTCACGACTTTGTCTTGAAGACCTAATAATAATCCGGATAATAACAATAGGTCTTTGACTTTCGTCTGAAGACCTAACTAGGATTGACGCGTCAATTCTTAGGTCTTCAAGACTTCTGTTTGACCTTCACACAGTGTTTGACCTTCACATGACTTTTTGTCTTAAGAGGTAAACAGTAACTAATACATTATCAAAATGACCAAATTCCACTTGATATTCAGTGTTAAAGACTTTTCAGAAAAATTCATCATGGTCGCCAATGTCAGGTACCAATGTCAGGTATGACACCATTTTTCAGAGAATATTATTCCTAGTAGCAGAAAAAAATTTGGTTAAATTATCTCTCACCGTTTTCGAGATACATGTGATTTAACGTTGTAATGTTAAGAAAACACTGAAATTTGAAGATTTTTTTACCCCTACACCATGTTGGTCCTTCTATCTCCTTAACTACCAACATTTTTATGATAAAGTGCAACATAGCCAAAGTTGTGCTTGGAATAGCGCATGTGAAACTACAATCAATTTAAAGATATCTTTCATAATAAAGAAACTGTGGACCTTTAAAATATGCCAAAAATGAGGATTTTCAAAAAATTTCAATATTCAAGGGCCGGTCATGGACAGAAAAAAAATTAATCATGACTTGTTGACATTTTTTTCTGTCTAATCATTACATCTGCTTCACAAAACATCAACGATAAAATTTCTATCTGTAACAGTTTTGAATCTAAAATTCTCAAAGTAAAATAACCCTAAAAAAATGTTAAAATCGCCGAAAAATGAAAAACAACTCTTTATGTCCACATATTTCCTTTAATATCAACTTTTTTATAATAATAACCTGTAGTGAACTTGTTCACCTATCATTGTAGAACAGAATACATCAAACAGATTTCATTTTTGACATTTCCTTACAGAGTGGTGCCCCTTTGAACGTAACACGAAAAATGACACTTCAAAAAAATGTCGAACTCCAAGGGCAGATAACTCGAGTAACAGGTCAAAAATTAAAAATTCGCGGTATGCACGTTTTTACACACTCATTTAGCTTTCCAACGAGCTATGACACGGGTCTGTATGTATTGCAGTTAGTGAGAAGAAGATTTTGAAAGACGCGTACCGTCAGAACCGCAAAATTTCAGAAATTTTTTAGTTTTTTGAAAATAGAAAAAAATCTAATTATACGGCCGAAAACCACTATGGGCTTAATCGATGGGGAATGTTGTTGCCCACATTTTGGTGAAAGTTTTATGAAATTATCTCCTATAGTAACCGAGAAATTGAGGTTTGAAGTTTTGACTTTAAGGGGAGATAACTCAAAAACGAAAGCGAAATTCAAAAATCGCCATGGTCATTCACTAAGTTGAGGAACAAGCTACATTCCCTGAAAGTTTCATGAAAATCGGCTTGTCAATAAGGTCAGAAATGTTGACCGAAAAAACGTCCAAATAATAATAATAATAATCCGGATAATAACAATAGGTCTTCAGACTTTCGTCTTGAAGACCTAACTAGGACTGCCGCGGCAGTACTTAGGTCTTCAAGATTCCTGTTTGACCTTCACATACTGTTTGACCTTCACATGCATGTTTGACCTTCCCATGCATGTTTGTTAAAGAGGTTTAAACCATACAGACCAAAACATGACTTTTTAAAATGCAAAGTTTGACCCTTCCTCCTGACCGGAAGTGACTGTTCGCGAGCGATTTTATTCTTTTAACTTAAAGACCTTGCTGATGTCTAACTGTCATGCAAAAATCATTAAGTTCTAAGGTCTGGTTTTTGAGTTATCTGCCCTTGAAGTTGGTGATTTTGAGATTTTGGTCAACTTTGAAAGGTCACAGCACAAAAAGTATTAAGGTTAGGTCTTACAACTTTACGATTTGAAGAAAACAATACCTCAGCTACATTCAGTATGAGTTTCAGCTCTGTAGTGCAAGTATCTTCAGAGGAGAAGATTGTCAAAGGTGGGTGGGGTCGGAAACGATGAATATTGCACTAAAAGCAAGATGGCGGCCGAATGACGTGACCTACGAATTTGCCTTGATTTACTTTTTTTCATTATTTTTCATTGCGCTTCTTTTAAAAAAAAATTTAAGTCTCTAAGTGCATTTTGAAAAAAAAATCAATGTTAAATTTTCGATTTTGGATTCGAACTGGACCCTTAATGAATGAACCGATTTTGCCCAAAAGCTTCGCACGTCGATTCCAGGTTAAGAGGTATCTGCATGTCAAGTTTGGGCGAAATTGGAGCAGTCGTTTTGTCAGAATCTTTCTCACAAAAAAAGTACAAATAATAATAATAATAATAATAATAATAATAATAAACTTGAAGAAATCGGATAAAAACAATAGGTCTTCACGACTTTGTCTTGAAGACCTAATAATAACTAGGACTGCCGCGGCAGTACTTAGGTCTTCAAGATTCCTGTTTGACCTTCACATACTGTTTGACCTTCACATGACTTTTTGTCTAAGAGGTAAACAGTAACTAATACATTATCCAAATTACCATATTTCACTTGATATTCAAAGTTTAAGCCTTTACAGAAAATTCAACATGGCTGCAAACATGAATCATCTCAGGTTATACAGTCTTGTTGCTGCCTGATGATAGATAAAACATTGCCTAGTGTTTTATTGCCAATGATCTACAGTTTTTCAATCATAAATGTATCATAATCATTCAAAACGAAAGTAGGATTAACCACATTTAAATGCTGCGAATTTCAATGTTAATGTTTAATCCAATTTTAATGAGATTTATCCAAGATTGCATGATCTTTTATCTTTCATTTGATATATAAAACAAGTATTTATCATGTGTCGTTGGTTTACAAGAGTTTTTCAAACATACCCACCAAAACACCCGTTTTCCAAAATGCAAAGTTTGACCCTTCCTCAGGACCGGAAATGACTGTTCGCGAGCGATTTTATTCTTTTATCTTGAAGACCTTGCCAATGTCTAACTCTCATGCAAAAATCATTGAATTCTAAGGTCTGGTTTTTGAGTTATCTGCCCTTGAAGTTAGCGATTTTTCGATTTTGGTCAACTTTGAAAGGTCACAGCACAAAAAGTATTAATGTTAGCACCATTAAACTTAAAAACTTTTGTGTACAATACTCCAGCTACATTCAGTATGAATTTCAGCTCTGTAGTGCAAGTATCTTCAGAGGAGAAGATTGTCAAAGGCGGGTGGGGTCGGAAACGGTGAAAATTGCACTAAAAGCAAAATGGCGGCCAAAGCAAGTGATCTACGAATTTGTCCTGATTTCCTTTTTTTCATTATTTTTCATTGCGCTTGTTTAAAAAAAAAAATTAAGTCTCTAAGTGCATTTTGAAAAAAAAATCAATGTTAAATTTTCGATTTTGGATTCGAACTGGACCCTTAATGTACGAGTCGATTTTGCCCAAAAGCTTAGCATGTCGATTCCAGGGCAAGGGGTATCTTCATGCCAAGTTTGGTAAAATTCGGAGCAGCCGTTTGGTCTGCAGTTGAGTCACAAAAAAAGTACAAATAATAATAATAATAGAAAAAAAAGAAAAGAACTTGAAGAAATCGGATAAAAACAATAGGTCTTCACGACTTTGTCTTGAAGACCTAATAACTAGGACTGCCGCGGCAGTACTTAGGTCTTCAAGATTCCTGTTTGACCTTCACATACTGTTTGACCTTCACATGGCTTTTTGTCTAAGAGGTAAACAGTAACTAATACATTATCCAAATTACCATATTTCACTTGATATTCAACGTTTAAGCCTTTACAGAAAATTCAACATGGCTGCAAACATGAATCATCTCAGGTTATAAAGTGTTGCTGCTGCCTGATGATAGATAAAGCATTGCCTAGTGTTTAATTGCCAATGAACTACAGTTTTTCAATCATAAATGTATCATAATCATTCAAAACGAAAGTAGGATTGACCACATTTAAATGCTCCGAATTTCAATGTTAATGTTTAATCTAATTTTAATGAGATTTATCCAAGATTGTATGATCTTTTATCTTTCATTTGATATATAGAACAAGTACTTACCATGTGTCGTTGGTTTACAAGAGTTTTTCAAACATACCCACCAAAACACCCATTTTCCCAAATGCAAAGTTTGACCCTTCCTCAGGACCGGAAATGACTGTTCGCGATCGATTTTATTCTTTTATCTTAAAGACCTTGCCAATGTCTAACTCTCATGCAAAAATCATTGAATTCTAAGGTCTGGTTTTTGAGAAATCTGCCCTTGAAGTTGGCGATTTTTCGATTTTGGTCAACTTTGAAAGGTCACAGCACAAAAAGTATTAAGGTTAGGTCTTACAACTTTACGATTTCAAGAAAACAATACCTCAGCTACATTCAGTATGAATTTCAGCTCTCTAGTGCAAGTATCTTCAGAGGAGAAGATTGTCAAAGGCGGGTGGGGTGGGAAACGGTGAAAATTGCACTAAAAGCAAAATGGCGGCCAAAGCACGTGACCTACGAATTTGTCCTGATTTCCTTTTTTTCATTATTTTTCATTGCGCTTCTTTTTAAAAAAAATTCAAGTCTCTAAGTGCATTTTGAAAAAAAAATCAATGTTAAATTTTCGATTTTGGATTCGACCTGGACCCTTCATGAATGAACCGATTTTGCCCAAAAGCTTCGCACGTCGATTCCAGGGTAAGGGCTATCTGCATGCCAAGTTTTGTCAAATTTGGAGCAGCAGTTTGAGCTGTAGCGTCCTCACAAAAAAAGTACAAATAATAATAATAAAAACTTGAAGAAAACGGATAAAAACAATAGGTCTTCCAGACTTTGTCTTGAAGACCTAATAAACTTGAAGAAATCGGATAAAAACAATAGGTCTTCACGACTTTGTCTTGAAGACCTAATAATAATAAACTTGAAGAAATCGGATAAAAACAATAGGTCTTCACGACTTTGTCTTGAAGACCTAATAATAAAAATCCGGATAATAACAATAGGTCTTTGACTTTCGTCTGAAGACCTAACTAGGGTTGCCCAGGCAACTCTGACGGTCTTCAGACCGCTGTTCAATTCGTAAGGTGCATTTTAATGTATCATAATGCTGGAATGTCATTATGCATCATCTTGAGCAATCTGCATGTCTCTGGTAGTCCATTTCCGGTCAAAATGTGCAAAGTCGTACAGTAAATTCAAAATGGCGCCTAAACCATGTGACCTACGAAGTCGTCATGATTGCCTTTTTTCTTCCTCTGGTCAATGCGCATCTTCATGTGAAATTTCAAGTCTCTAAGTGCATTTTGAAAAATTTCCCCATGTTAAAATTTTCCAAATCCGAAATTTCAATTTTTGAAGCCCTGTCAAAACCGGAAATGACTGTTCGCGATCGATTTTATTCTTGATTCTTGTAGACCTTATTCATGTCTTGCTCTCATGCAAAAATCATGAAATTTTATGGCCAGGTTTTTGAGCTATGAGCCCTTGAAGTTTGCGATTTTTCGTTTTTGGTCAACTTTGAGAGGTCACAGTTTGAAAAGTATTAAAGCTAGGACTTTGAAAATTGTCTAAATTTGAAGAACTATGCTTCAGCTACATATTGTGCAAAGTTCAGTTCTCTGGTGCAAGTATCTTCAGAGAAGAAGAGTTTCAAAGGTGGTAGGGGTCAGAAATGGTCAAAAATGCACTAAAAACAAGATGGCCGCCAAGTCACGTGACTGAGAGATTTTTCATGATTGACTTTTTTGTTCAGCAGGTCAATGCGCATCTTCATGTGAAATTTCAAGTCTGTAAGTGCATTTTGAAAAAATTTCCCATGTTAAATTTTCAAATTTGTAATGGCTGTAGACCGGAAACGGAAGTAGATATCCGGAAACGGATTTCCATTGTACAGGGTTCAGCACAGAGGCTATCAGTGCTGAAAGTGTCATGCAAGTAGCTACAGTCGTAAATGCGCTACAGCTTCCACAAAATTGTGTAAATAATAATAATAATAAGAATAAAAATAATAAACAGGATAATAACAATAGGTCTTTGACTTTCGTCTGAAGACCTAATAATAAACAGGATAATAACAATAGGTCTTTGACTTTCGTCTGAAGACCTAACTAGGGTTGCCAAGGCAACTCTGACGGTCTTCAGACCGCTGTGCAATTCGTCAGGTTCAATTCAATGTATCTAAATGCTTCAATGTCATTATGCATCGTCTTGAGCAATCTGCATGTCTCTGGAAGCATTTTGGCAGTCCACTTCCGGTCAAAGTGTGCAAGATCGTCCTGTTAATTCAAAATGGCGGCTAAACCACGTGACCTACGAAGTCGTCATGATTGTCTTTTTTTACCTTTAGGTCATTGCGCATCTTTTGAGACTACTTACAAGTCTCTAGCTACATTTTGAAAAATTCGCCAATGTTAAATTTTTCAAAACCCGAAATTTCAATTTTTGAAGCTCTGTCAAAACCGGAAATGACTGTTCGCGATCGATTTTATTCTTGATTCTTGTAGACCCTATAGATGTCTAGCTCTCATGCAAAAATCATGAAATTCCATGGCTAGGTTTTTGAGCTATGAGCCCTTGAAGTTTGCGATTTTTCGTTTTCGTACAACTTGGAAAGGTCACAGTTTCAAAAGTATTAAAGCTGGGACTCTGAAATGAGATAGATATAGAAATCAATGCTTCAGCTACAAACTGTGCAAATTTCAGCTCTCTGGTGCAAGTGTCTTCAGAGGAGAAGATTTTCAAAGGTGGTAGGGGTCCGAAATGGTCAAAAATGCACTAAAAACAAGATGGCAGCCAAGTCACGTGACCTAGAGATTTTTCATGATTGACTTTTTTCTTCAGCACGTCAATGCGCATCTTCAGTGAAAATTTCAAGTCTCTAAGTGCATTTTGAAAAAAATTCTTATGTTAAAATTTCAAATTTGTAATGGCTGTAAACCGGAAACGGAAGTAGATATCCGGAAACGGATTTCCATTGTATAGGGTTCAGCACAGAAGCTATCCATGCTGAAAGTTTCATGCAATTATCTACAGTAGTTTTAGAGCTATGGCTGACACAAATTCGTGGAAAATAATAATAAGAATAATAATCAGGATAATAACAATAGGTCTTTCAGACTTTAAAGTCTGAAGACCTAATAATAAACAGGATAATAACAATAGGTCTTTGACTTTCGTCTGAAGACCTAACTAGGGTTGCCCAGGCAACTCTGACGGTCTTCAGACCGCTGTTAAATTCATAAGGTGCATTTCAATGTATCACAGTGCTGGAATGTCATTATGCATCGTCTGGAGCAATCTGCATGTCTCTGGGAGTCCATTTCTGGTCAAAATGTGCAAGGTCGTACAGTAAATTATTTGTTGTTTTTGGTCAAATTTGAATGGTCACAGTGACCTAAGTATTAGGGTTAGGACTTTGTTTTGAGTATCCTGTAAAGAACTATCCTTCTGCTACATAATGTGTAAATTTCAGCTCTCTAGTGCAAGTATCATCAGAGGAGAAGATTTTCAAAGGCTGTAGGGGTCAGAAATGGTAAAAAATGCACTAAAAGCAAGATGGCGGCCAAGTCACGTGACCTAAATATTTTTCTTGATGGACTTTTTTCTTCAGCACGTCAAAGCGCATCTTCATGTGAAATTTCAAGTCTCTTAGTGCAATCTGCATGTCTCTGGACGTCCATTTCTGATTAAAATGTGCAAGGTTGTACAGTAAATTCAAAATGGCGCCTAAACCACGTGACCTACGAAGTCGTCATGATTGCCTTTTTTCTTCCTCTGGTCAATGCGCATCTTCATGTGAAATTTCAAATCTCTAAGTGCATTTTGAAAAATTTCCCCATGTTAAAATTTTCCAAATCCGAAATTTCAATTTTTGAAGCCCTGTGAAAACCGGAAATGACTGTTCGCGATCGATTTTATTCTTGATTCTTGTAGACCTTATTCATGTCTAGCTCTCATGCAAAAATCATGAAATTCCACGGCTAGGTTTTTGAGCTATGAGCCCTTGAAGTTTGCGATTTTTCGTTTTCGGTCAACTTTGAAAGGTCACAGTGACCTAACTAAAAATGCTAGGAGTCTGAAAGTAGGAATTTTCAAAGAACAATGCTAAAGCTACAAACTGTGCAAATGTCACATCTCTAGTGCAAGTATCTTCAGAGGAGAAGATTTTCAAAGGTGGTAGGGGTCCGAAATGGTCAAAAATGCACTAAAAACAAGATGGCCGCCAAGTCACGGGACTGAGAGATTTGTCATGATTGACTTTTTTGTTCAGCAGGTCAATGCGCATCTTCATGTGAAATTTCAAGTCTGTAAGTGCATTATGAAAAAATTTCCCATGTTAAATTTTCAAATTTGTAATGGCTGTATACCGAAAACGGAAGTAGATATCCGGAAACGGATTTCCATTGTACAGGGTTCAGCACAGATGCTATCAGTGCTGAAAGTTTCATGCAAGTAGCTTCAGTCGTTAATGCGCTACAGCTTCCACAAAATTGTGTAAATAATAATAATAATAACTAGGGTTGCCCAGGCAACTCTGACGGTCTTCAGACCGCTGTTCAATTCGTAAGGTGCATTTCAATGTATCACAATGCTGGAATGTCATTATGCATCGTCTTGAGCAATCTGCATGTCTCTGGAAGCATTTTGGCAGTCCATTTCCGGTTAAAATGTGCAAGGTTGTACAGTAAATTCAAAATGGCGCCTAAACCACGTGACCTACGAAGTCGTCATGATTGCCTTTTTTCTTCCTCTGGTCAATGCGCATCTTCGTGTGAAATTTCAAGTCTGTAAGTGCATTTTGAAAAATTTCCCCATGTTAAAATTTTCCAAATCCGAAATTTCAATTTTTGAAGCCCTGTAAAAACCGGAAATGACTGTTCGCGATCGATTTTATTCTTGATTCTTCTAGACCTTATTCATGTCTAGCTCTCATGCAAAAATGATGAAATTCCACGGCTAGGTTTTTGAGCTATGAGCCCTTGAAGCTTGCGATTTTTCGTTTTCGGTCAACTTTGAAAGGTCACAGTGACCTAATTAAAAATGCTAGGAGTCTGAAAGTAGGAATTTTTAAAGAACAATGCTTAAGCTACAAACTGTGCAAATGTCAGCTTTCTAGTGCAAGTATCTTCAGAGGAGAAGATTTTCAAAGGTGGTAGGGGTCCGAAATGGTCAAAAATGCACTAAAAACAAGATGGCCGCCAAGTCACGTTACTGAGAGATTTTTCATGATTGACTTTTTTGTTCAGCAGGTCAATGCGCATCTTCGAGTGAAATTTCAAGTCTGTAAGTGCATTTTGAAAAAATTTCCCATGTTAAATTTTCAAATTAGTAATGGCTGTAGACCGGAAACGGAAGTAGATATCCGGAAACGGATTTCCATTGTACAGGGTTCAGCACAGAGGCTATCAGTACTGAAAGTTTCATGCAAGTAGCTACAGTCGTTAATGCGCTACAGCTTCCACAAAATTGTGTAAATAATAATAATAATAATAATAAAAATAATAAACAGGATAATAACAATAGGTCTTTCAGACTTTGTAGTCTGAAGACCTAATAATAAAAATAATAAACAGGATAATAACAATAGGTCTTTGACTTTCGTCTGAAGACCTAACTAGGGTTGCCCAGGCAACTCTGACGGTCTTCAGACCGCTGTTCAATTCGTAAGGTGCATTTCAATGTATCACAATGCTGGAATGTCATTATGCATCGTCTGGAGCAATCTGCATGTCTCTGGGAGTCCATTTCCGGTCAAAATGTGCAAGGTTGTACAGTAAATTCTTTTTTGTTTTTGGTCAAATTTGAATGGTCACAGTGACCAAAGTATTAGGGTTAGGACTTTGTTTTGAGTATCCTGTAAAGAACTATCCTTCTGTTACATAATGTGTAAATTTCAGCTCTCTAGTGCAAGTATCATCAGAGGAGAAGATTTTCAAAGGCGGTAGGGGTCAGAAATGGTAAAAAATGCACTAAAAGCAAGATGGCGGCCAAGTCACGTGACCTAAATATTTTTCTTGATGGACTTTTTTCTTCAGCACGTCAAAGCGCATCTTCATGTGAAATTTCAAGTCTCTAAGTGCAATGTACATGTCTCTGCAAGTCCATTTCCGTTCAAAATGTGTAAGGTCGTACAATAAATTCAAAATGGCGCCTAAACCACATGACCTACGAAGTCGTCATGACTGCCTTTTTTCTTCCTCTGGTCAATGCGCATCTTCATGTGAAATTTCAAGTCTGTAAGTGCATTTTAAAAATTTTGCCCATGTTAAAATTTTCCAAATCCGAAATTTCAATTTTTGAAGCCCTGTAAAAACCGTAAATGACTGTTCGCGATCAATTTTATTCTTGATTCTTGTAGAACTTATTCATGTCTAGCTCTCATGCAAAAATGATGAAATTCCACGGCTAGGTTTGTGAGCTATGAGACCTTGAAGTTTGCGATTTTTCGTTTTCGGTCAACTTGAAAGGTCACAGTGACCTAACTAAAAATGCTAGGAGTCTGAAAGTAGGAATTTTTAAAGAACAATGCTTCAGCTACAAACTGTGCAAATGTCAGCTCTCTAGTGCAAGTATCTTCAGAGGAGAAGATTTTCAAAGGTGGTAGGGGTCCGAAATGGTCAAAAATGCACTAAAAACAAGATGGCCGCCAAGTCACGTGACTGAGAGATTTGTCATGATTGACTTTTTTGTTCAGCAGGTCAATGCGCATCTTCATGTGAAATTTCAAGTCTGTAAGTGCATTTTGAAAAAATTTCCCATGTTAAATTTTCAAATTTGTAATGGCTGTAGACCGGAAACGGAAGTAGATATCCGGAAACGGATTTCGATTGTATAGGGTTCAGCACAGATGCTATCAGTCCTGTGAGTTTCATGGTAGTAGCTTCAGTCGTAAATGCGCTACAGCTTCCACAAAATTGTGTAAATAATAATAATAATAAAAATAAAAATAATAAACAGGGTAATAACAATAGGTCTTTGACTTTCGTCTGAAGACCTAATAAACAGGATAATAACAATAGGTCTTTCAGACTTAAGTCTGAAGACCTAACTAGGGTTGCCCAGGCAACTCTGACGGTCTTCAGACCGCTGTTTTATTCGTAAGGTTCATTTAAATGTATCACAATGCTGGACCGTCATTAAACATCGTCTGAAGCAATGTGCAAGGCTCTAGAAGCATTTTGGCAGTCCATTTCCGGTCAAAATGTGCAAGGTCGTACAGTAAATTCAAAATGGCGCCTAAACCACGTGACCTACGAAGTCGTCATGATTGCCTTTTTTCTTCCTCTGGTCAATGCGCATCTTCATGTGAAATTTCAAGTCTCTAAGTGCATTTTGAAAAATTTCCCCATGTTAAAATTTTCCAAATCCGAAATTTCAATTTTTGAAGCCCTGTAAAAACCGGAAATGACTGTTCGCGATCGATTTTATTCTTGATTCTTGTAGAGCCTATGCATATCTAGCTCTCATGCAAAAATGATGAAATTCCACGGCTAGGTTTTTGAGCTATGAGCCCTTGAAGTTTGCGATTTTTCGTTTTCGGTCAACTTTGAAAGGTCACAGTGTCAAAAGTATTTAAGCTAGGACTTTGAAATGAGATAGGTATAGAAAACTATGCTTCAGCTACATACTGTGCAAATTTCAGCTCACTGGTGCAAGTATCTTCAGAGGAGAAGATTTTCAAACGTAGAAGGGGTCCGAAATGGTCAAAAACACTAAAAATTGCACTAAAAGCAAGATGGCGGCCAAGTCACGTGACCTAGAAAATGTTCATGTTTGACTTTTTTCTTCAGCACGTCAATGCGCATCTTTAGTGAAAATTTCAAGTCTGTAAGTGCATTTTGAAAGATTTTGCCATGTTAACTTGCGATGGCTGTAAACCGGAAACGGAAGTAGATAGCCGGAAACGGATTTCAATTGTATCAATTTCAAGCCGAAGGCTATCATTGCTGTAAGTTTCATACAATTTGCTTCAGTAGTTTTCGAGCAATCGTGGACACAACAATAATAATAAGAATAATAAACAGGATAATAACAATAGGTCTTTCAGACTTAAGTCTGAAGACCTAATAATAATAACTAGGGTTGCCCAGGCAACTCTGACGGTCTTCAGACCGCTGTTCAATTCGTAAGGTGCATTTCAATGTATAACAATGCTGGAATGTCATTTTGCATCGTCTTGAGCAATCTGCATGTCTCTGGGAGTCTATTTCAGGTCAAAATGTGCAAGGTTGTACAGTAAATTCTTTTTTGTTTTTGGTCAACTTTGAAAGGTCACAGTTACCAACCTAATAATGATAGGACTCTCAAATGAGCAAATTAAAAACTACAATGCTTCATCTACATTATGTGTAAATTTCAGCTCTCTATTGCAACTATCATCAGAGGAGAAGATTTTCCAAAGTGGTAGGGGTCCGAAATGGTAAAAAATGCACTAAAAGCAAGATGGCGGCCAAGTCACGTGACCAAGAGATTGTTCTAGATTGACCTTTTTCTTCAGCACGTCAAAGCGCATCTTCATGTGAAATTTCAAGTCTCTAAGTGCAATCTACATGTCTCTGGAAGTCCAGTTCCGCTCAAAATTAGCAAGGTCGTACAGTAAATTCAAAATGGCGCCTAAACCACGTGACCTACGAAGTCGTCATGATTGCCTTTTTTCTTTCTCAGGTCAATGCGCATCTTCATGTGAAATTTCAAGTCTCTAAGTGCAATTTGAAAATTTTGCCCATGTTAAAATTTTCAAAATCCGAAATTTCAATTTTTGAAGCCCTGTCAAAACCGGAAATGACTGTTCGCGATCTATTTTATTCTTGATTCTTCTAGACCTTATGCATGTCTAGCTACCATGCAAAAATCATGAAATTCCAGGTCTAGGTTTTTAAGCTATGACCCCTTGAAGTTTGCGATTTTTCGTTTTCGGTCAAATTTGAAAGGTCACAGTGACCTAAGTATTTGGGTTAGGACTCTGAAATGAGCAAATTGAAAACTACAATGCTTCATCTACATTATGTGTAAATTTCAGCTCTCTAGTGCAAGTATCTTTAGAGGAGTAGATTTTCAAAGGTGGTAGGGGTCCGAAATGGTCAAAAATGCACTAAAAACAAGATGGCGGCCACGTCGCGTGACTTAGAGATTCTTCATGATTGACTTTTTTGTTCTGCTTGTCGATGCGCATCTTCATGTGAAATTTCAAGTCTCTAAGTGCATTTTGAAAAAATTTCCCATGTTAAATTTTTGAATTTGTAATGGCTGTAGACCGGAAACGGAAGTAGATAGGTCGGATTTTTTTTCATCTGTATCAATTTCAGGTGAGGGGCTATTAGTGCTGTAAGTTTCATGCAAGTAACTTCAGTCGTTAATGCGCTAGAGCTTCCACAAAATTCTGTAAATAATAATAATAAAAAAAAAAATAATCACGGTAATAACAGTAGGTCTTCCAGACTTTCGTCTGAAGACCTAATAATAAAAATAATAAACAGGATAATAACAATAGGTCTTTGACTTTCGTCTGAAGACCTAACTAGGGTTGCCCAGGCAACTCTGACGGTCTTCAGACCGCTGTGCAATTCGTAAGGTGCATGTCAATGTATCACAATGCTTGAATGTCATTTTGCATCGTCTGGAGCAATTTGCAAGGCTCTATGAGCATTTTGGCAGTCCATTTCCGCTCAAAATGTGCAAGGTCGTACAGTAAATTCAAAATGGCGCCTAAACCACGTGACCTACCAAGTCGTCATGATTGCCTTTTTTCTTCCTCTGGTCAATGCGCATCTTCATGTGAAATTTCAAGTCTGTAAGTGCATTTTGAAAAATTTCCCCATGTTAAAATTTTCCAAATCCGAAATTTCAATTTTTGAAGCTGTGTAAAAACCGGAAATGACTGTTCGCGATCGATTTTATTCTTGATTCTTGTAGAGCATATGCATGTCTAGCTCTCATGCAAAAATCATAAAATTCCATGGCTAGGTTTTTGAGCTATGAGCCCTTGAAGTTTGCGATTTTTCGTTTTTGGTCAACTTTGAAAGGTCACAGTTTGAAAAGTATTAAAGCTGGGACTCTGAAATGAGATAGATATAGATAACTTTGCTTCATCTACATAATGTGTAAATTGCAGCTCTCTGGTGCAAGTATCTTCAGAGGAGAAGATTTTCAAAGGTAGTAGGGGTCCGAAATGGTCAAAAATGCACTAAAAACAAGATGGCGGCCAAGTCACGTGACCTAGAGATTTTTCATGATTGACTTTTTTGTTCTACAGGTCAATGCGCATCTTCAGTGAAAATTTCAAGTCTTTAAGTGCATTTTGAAAAAATTTCCCATGTTCAAATTTCAAAATTGTAATTGCCGTAAACCGGAAACGGAAGTAGATATCCGGAAACGGATTTCCATTGTATAGGGTTCAGCCCAGAATCTATCAATGCTGAAAGTTTCATGCAATTATCATCAGTAGTTTTAGAGCTACGGCTGACACAAATTCGTGGAAAATAATAATAAGAATAATAATCAGGATAATAACAATAGGTCTTTCAGACTAAAGTCTGAAGACCTAATAAAAATAATAAACAGGATAATAACAATAGGTCTTTGACTTTCGTCTGAAGACCTAACTAGGGTTGCCCAGGCAACTCTGACGGTCTTCAGACCGCTGTTCAATTCGTAAGGTGCATTTCAATGTATCACAATGCTGGAATGTCATTATGCATCGTCTGGAGCAATCTGCATGTCTCTGGGAGTCCATTTCCGGTCAAAATGTGCAAAGTCGTACAGTAAATTCTTTTTTTGTTTTTGGTCAAATTTGAATGGTCACAGTGACCTAAGTATTAGGGTTAGGACTTTGTTTTGAGTATCCTGTAAAGAACTAACCTTCTGCTACGTAATGTGTAAATTTCAGCTCTCTAGTGCAAGTATCATCAGAGGAGAAGATTTTCAAAGGCGGTAGGGGTCAGAAATGGTAAAAAATGCACTAAAAGCAAGATGGCGGCCAAGTCACGTGACCTAAATATTTTTCTTGATGGACTTTTTTCTTCAGCACGTCAAAGCGCATCTTCATGTGAAATTTCAAGTCTCTAAGTGCAATCTACATGTCTCTGGAAGTCCATTTCCGTTTAAAATGTGCAAGGTCGTACAGTAAATTCAAAATGGCGCCTAAACCACATGACCTACGAAGTCGTCATGATTGCCTTTTTTCTTCCTCTGGTCAATGCGCATCTTCATGTGAAATTTCAAGTCTGTAAGTGCATTTTGAAAATTTTGCCCATGTTAAAATTTTCCAAATCCGAAATTTCAATTTTTGAAGCCCTGTAAAAACCGGAAATGACTGTTCGCGATCTATTTTATTCTTGATTCTTGTAGACCTTATTCATGTCTAGCTCTCATGCAAAAATGATGAAATTCCACGGCTAGGTTTTTGAGGTATGAGCCCTTGAAGTTTGCGATTTCTCGTTTTCGGTCAACTTTGAAAGGTCACAGTGACCTAACTAAAAATGCTAGGACTCTGAAATGAGCAAATTGAAAACTACAATGCTTCATCTACATCATGTGTCAATTTCAGCTCTCTAGTGCAAGTATCTTCAGAGGAGAAGATTTTCAAAGGTGGTAGGGGTCCGAAATGGTCAAAAATGCACTAAAAACAAGATGGCCGCCAAGTCACGTGACTGAGAGATTTGTCATGATTGACTTTTTTGTTCAGCAGGTCAATGCGCATCTTCATGTCAAATTTCAAGTCTGTAAGTGCATTTTGAAAAAATTTCCCATGTTAAATTTTCAAATTTGTAATGGCTGTAGACCGGAAACGGAAGTAGATAGTTCAGATTTGTTTTCATCTGTATCAATTTCAGGTCAGGGGCTATCAATGGTGTAAGTTTCATGCAAGTAGCTTCTGTCGTTAATGCGCTAGAGCTTCCACAAAATTGTGTAAATAATAATAATAATAAAAACTAGGGTTGCCCAGGCAACTCTGACGGTCTTCAGACCGCTGTTTTATTCGTAAGGTTCATTTAAATGTATCATAATGCTGGACCGTCATTAAACATCGTCTGAAGCAATGTGCAAGGCTCTAGAAGCATTTTGGCAGTCCATTTCAGGTTAAAATGTGCAAGGTCGTACAGTAAATTCAAAATGGCGCCTAAACCACGTGACCTACGAAGTCGTCATGATTGCCTTTTTTCTTCCTATGGTCAATGCGCATCTTCATGTGAAATTTCAAGTCTCTAAGTGCATTTTGAAAAATTTCCCCATGTTAAAATTTTCCAAATCCGAAATTTCAATTTTTGAAGCCCTGTAAAAACCGGAAATGACTGTTCGCGATCGATTTTATTCTTGATTCTTGTAGACCTTATTCATGTCTAGCTCTCATGCAAAAATGATGAGTCTGAAGCAATGTGCAAGGCTCTAGAAGCATTTTGGCAGTCCATTTCAGGTTAAAATGTGCAAGGTCGTACAGTAAATTCAAAATGGCGCCTAAACCACGTGACCTACGAAGTCGTCATGATTGCCTTTTTTCTTCCTATGGTCAATGCGCATCTTCATGTGAAATTTCAAGTCTCTAAGTGCATTTTGAAAAATTTCCCCATGTTAAAATTTTCCAAATCCGAAATTTCAATTTTTGAAGCCCTGTAAAAACCGGAAATGACTGTTCGCGATCGATTTTATTCTTGATTCTTGTAGACCTTATTCATGTCTAGCTCTCATGCAAAAATGATGAAATTGCACGGCTAGGTTTTTGAGCTATGAGCCCTTGAAGTTTGCGATTTTTCGTTTTCGGTCAACTTTGAAAGGTCACAGTGACCTAATTAAAAATGCTAGGAGTCTGAAAGTAGGAATTTTTAAAGAACAATGCTTAAGCTACAAACTGTGCAAATGTCAGCTCTCTAGTGCAAGTATCTTCAGAGGAGAAGATTTTCAAAGGTGGTAGGGGTCAGAAATGGTCAAAAATGCACTAAAAACAAGATGGCCACCAAGTCACGTGACTGAGAGATTTGTCATGATTAACTTTTTTGTTCAGCAGGTCAATGCGCATCTTCATGTGAAATTTCAAGTCTGTAAGTGCATTTTGAAAACATTTCCCATGTTAAATTTTCAAATTTGTAATGGCTGTAGACCGGAAACGGAAGTAGATATCCGGAAATGGATTTCCATTGTACAGGGTTCAGCACAGAGGCTATCAGTGCTGAAAGTTTCATGCAAGTAGCTACAGTCGTTAATGCGCTACAGCTTCCACAAAATTGTGTAAATAATAATAATAATAATAATAAAAATAATAAACAGGATAATAACAATAGGTCTTTGACTTTCGTCTGAAGACCTAATAATAATCACGGTAATAACAGTAGGTCTTCCAGACTTTCGTCTGAAGACCTAATAAAAATAATAAACAGGATAATAACAATAGGTCTTTGACTTTCGTCTGAAGACCTAATAATAATAATGTCACTTGAAGAGCGCAAATATCCACATACTCGCGCATGCTCTTAAAAGAAAGGTAGAAAGTTAGTCATATGAGCAGAGGAACAGGTAGGTTTTGACTTTTGACTTGAATGAGGCAAGAGATTCACAGAGTTTTATTTCAAGGGGCAAAGAGTTCCAAAGAGTTGGTGCTGCATGTGAGAAATATCTTTTTCCATAAGACGCCAGTTGATATCTTGGGACTTGCAGTAAGATGTGATTCTGTGACCGGAGTGATCTTGACGGGATGTAATCTGTTAAAGGCACCACTCGACCGCGTTTCGTCCGCCATTTTGAAACATTAGCATTCCGAGAAAACAAATGTGCTGTATTATGCTTATTCATTAATAAAATAAAGAAATAATTATTTGACTGATATAACAGGAGTATATTCACAAATAATTCATAATAAAAGTTACCAGTTACAACAACATTTTGTCGTAATAATGCATTCCACGATCGTAGCTTCGAAGATTGGCTTCATTTCACGATGTTTTTAATTTTCAAACGATACACTTTATTCTTTGGCAAATTGTTTAATCTTTAACAACTGCAAAGCTAACCTTACAAACATAATTGAAATTAAGTGTGAAATTATCATGTACAAATCATTTATAACTGTTAACGGGAAAGTCCTCCTGAATTTCGTTTCCACAAAAAATACCCCGCTCGAATGGTCCCTTTAAGAGTTCGCTGAGGTATTCTGGAGCTTGTTGGTGGAGGCAATTGAATGTGGTGCACAGAAGTTTAAAGTTGATTCTTTGTTGAATTGGTAGCTAGTGTACAGATTTGAGAACCGGAGAGAGATGATCAGATTTAGCTTTTAATGAAATTATTCTTGCAGCTGTGTTTTGTACCCTTTGTATTTTGTTGATGTTCTGTTTGCTGAGGCCTATCAACAGTCCATTGCAGTAGTCTAGTCTCAATAGTACTAGACATCTGACAAGGGTGTGGGCACATTCTGCAGTAATGTACTTCCTGATGTTTCCAATTGATCGCAGATGAAAGAAGCATGACTTACACATTCTACTGACTTGTTCCTGTAATGAAAGGTCCGATTCTATCCACACTCCAAGATCCTTCACAGTTCTGGACGTTGATAGTTCAGATTTACAAATGGTGACATCTTTTCTGAGATCGGTAAGGTGATGTCCACCTAAGATCATTCATGACCCTTAGTAGGAGGGTTTCAGTTGAGTGATTCGGGCGGTATGCAGACTGAAATTTGCTCAGAAAATCATTTTCTGACAAATGATCCCTCAGTCTTTTTGTGACTGCTTGTTCAATCAGTTTGGATAAAAAGGGCAAGTTTGAGACCGGGCGGTATTTTTTAAGGATTGTTGAGTCTTGGTTTCAGTTTTTGATGTGTGGCTTGATGATAACAGTTTTCATGTTGTCTGGAAACACACCCTCAGATAAACTTCTGTTGATGATGTCAGTGATAATGGGCAATAGGGTTGTTATATGATCAACAATCAGTTTGCTGGGTATTGGATCACTCAGGCATGTTATGTTTGAAGATCTGATTAGTTGTTGGACTTCCTGCTCTGAGAATGGTTTGAACCCAGACATGGATGTTCATGTGAACTTGAACTGTGTGTTTTGTCCCTTGTCTGAACTATTTTTATCAAGGAGATCTTTGATGTTTCTGACCTTGGATTCAAAATATTGGTTGAAGTCGTTAGCTAATTTGGCATGATCCTTTGTTTCTGGAAGGATGTGTTCTTTACCATTTCCCAAGAGACCGTTCATTAAATGATGAAGTTTCTGTGGCTTGTTGGAAAATTAATTCATTTCGCTTTTGCAGAATTGACGTTTTCAGTCTTTTATCAACTAATTGACTTTGTGTCTGTGATAGTTATAATTCTGCCGATGTATCACAAGTTTAGACTTGCGCCGTTTTCTTTCTGCTCGACGTCTCTCACATTTAGCGTTGTGAATGTCTTCTGTATACCATGGACAATCTGTCCTCTGGAGAAAGCGTCTGCTTTTGGCTGGAGCATGTCTGTCTATGACATCCTTTAGTGTCTGGCTGTACTGCTCTGTCAGATCATTAATGTCAGGTTTGGGTTTTAGAGCTAAAGGAGATGACATGATGTCATTATTGAACTTTTCTTTGTCAATAGCTTTCAGGTTTCGACAAATTTTAGTCATCGGCACTCTCGTAAAACTGTGAAAGTTTAGCGACCATGAAATGACACTGTGATCAGACATTTGCTTGTCCTCAACCCTTATGTCTTGAATTAGATCTTCATTACCAAGTGATGAGACAACCCAGTCTAACATATGACCGGATCTGTGTGTCAGTACCTCAACATGCTGCTTGAGAGTGTGGGAAGAAAGCAGACTCGGTATCTTCCTGACTTCTGATTTGGTTGTGTCATCAAAGTGAAGTTGAATGTTGATGTTGAAGTCTCCAATGTATATTTTGTGAGTCCCTTGGTGAGACGTGAACAGCCTTGATAAGTCATTGTAGAAATCTTCATTTGTCAGTTTATTTTTAGAAGAAGGCGGTGGTCGGTATATACAGACAACCTTGAGTGTTTTATTATATGTAAACCTTTGTGTTCCAATGTTGTCAGCTTATGGAGTTAACTATGTTTTAAACATTGCAAGGATTAAATCAAGGGTCAAAATTAACATATATATTAAGATATAAGCAATATATTGCACAGCAAGTTTTTGAATTTGAATTTGATCAAAACAATTTTCTCAAATTGAATATCATGTCCAACCTTATTATCTCCTTTATTCAAGTTCATTTTTAATAGAGAGTCTTAATGGAATTTGTTTCATTACAATATAATTGTATGACATTATTAATATTATTATTTAATATACTCTCCTCGATAGTTAACAATATGCCCAATTATCCTAATCTGTCTAATTTCGACAATCCTTACATAGAGTAAAGACAGAGTTATCGCTGCTCTAACCTGTACTGAATACTCGCCACCAGGTGGCTAACCCCACGTCATCATTGCTTTTCTGTCAGCCATCAAGGAGACTTGTGTTTTTGATAGCTCTTGCGATTTCGACCTTTTTGGTGCTTATAAACTTACCCCTGTTTTCTCTGCGACTGTTGTGTCATTGTAGAGGTTAAGCTACTACTTCAAGCGAAGTAGTTTGTGCCTCTTATCGTGTTGTTTTGTTGCTGATTTTGTCAGCAGTTGACTCCAGTCAGCTGTTGTCAATTTCGCCTGACCCGAGTTGCATGTGCTCTTTGTGCCGGGTCGCCCAGAGTTCTGCGCTCTGCTGGGTAAGCGGAAGACCTCCCGTCTACCGCCTTTCTGCTTGCCCTTCAGGCGCCTGGATTGGTAAGCGCTTGCCTCTGGTAAGCGCCTGCTGCATCTCGGAGGACGCAGCGGAGTTTGACTTATCAGAAGCAGGGGCTGGGTCCGACAGAAACTTGTCCCCAGACAGGGACGTGGACGTCTCTCCTCTGACAAGTTGGGTTGAGAGATCCCCTGACAGGAGATCTTCCCCTGACAGTGCCTCTTCCCCGGGCCCACGACGGGCCGTCAAAAGGAAGAGGAAAACAAGAAAAAGAACAGGTCGAGACCTGTCTCACCTTCTCCTTTTGACCAGAAGAAACTGACAGACGACATCATGTCCTCACAGAAAGATCTGGTCGTCTCCATGTTCCAGACCAGAGATCGTGCGCGGTCCAGGGTTGAGGAGTAGGCCATTCCCACTCCGAACTCCCCTGAAGCGCTGTTCACTCCCAAAAGGAGGAGAGTGGTGGTGATTTCTCTTGCCGCAATGCCCTCGGACCAGGAGACTTCTCCAACTCTTGAACGAGACCAGGAGGGAGGGGCGTCTCACTCGGGAAACGTGACTCCCCCAGAGCCTGTCACGCCTGTGAAAGCGCCTGAGGACGTACCGGACCTCAAAGACCACCTGACAGCAATCTCTGATTGGTGTGAGGTGGACGTTCAAGAGTTATAGGAGGAACCTTCATCAACCAGGGTGGCCAGATTGGAAACTTTCTGCACCATGGAGGAGACGCCGATGCAGAGCCAGCTGTCGCTTCTGGCGCACAGTCTCCTTCAGGCAGAGGGCAGGTTCTTTGACTCTCACGTCACGGCCTCGTTGCCGGGTGGTCGTCTCTTGCTCCCCTTGGTGATGTCAGACAAGATCCGATGTGGCCTCAACCTCAGGCGCGAGATTCCTGGTACGGACTAACCTTCCGGCGCCCCGAACCGCATCCACCCTGTTCGATGGGCAAGTTGCCGGAGCTCTTTGTCAGCGCCATGAAAGTCAACAACAAGAGCTGACAAACAGACTGGCCGCTAGCAGGGCTAGAGCCTCATCCCAAGTGACGATGCCTAAGAAGAAAGGAGGAGGTGCGCCCTCCTCTTCCTCTAAGCTTGGAGGAGTGTCCTTTTGCAGGAGGGGTCGGCAGGACAGAAGTCAGTGATGGCCCCTCTCCAAAGTGTACTCCCAAGGAAGGGAACCAGCGTTCCAAGGAAAGCGCCTACGGAGGTACCGCCAAGAAACAATGACTGGGTACCTCCTGACCTACCGCAGCAGGTGGTACCTGCTCAGGACTGGCCAGTGGGAGGCACATTTGTGACCAACTGGAAAAAGTTTGGCCTGGATCAATTCGTTTGCAGATCTTGGAGCAGGGATTACGTAATCCTGAGTTACGCCGCCCCCCCTGTTCTTCTACAAAGCCTGCTGGAGCCAGATCGGCTCGCGCTGACATTGGAACAGGTTGAGACGCTTATCAGAGCTTGGGTACAGATTAACAAAATATACAAGGTCACAGGGATTTTCAAACACCAACAGAAAAAAACTGTCCATAACATCCACATTTCTCAATGTTGAAATTGGAAACTTCACTGAAGAGTTTATCTGCTCAAAAGCAAATGATGGCATAAATGTGTTTCTTGCTTAGTTCTATGTAAACCTTTGTGTTCCAATGTTGTCAGCTTATGGAGTTAACTATGTTTTAAACATTGCAAGGATTAAATCAAGGGTCAAAATTAACATATATATTAAGATATAAGCAATATATTGCACAGCAAGTTTTTGAATTTGAATTTGATCAAAACAATTTTCTCAAATTGAATATCATGTCCAACCTTATTATCTCCTTTATTCAAGTTCATTTTTAATAGAGAGTCTTAATGGAATTTGTTTCATTACAATATAATTGTATGACATTATTAATATTATTATTTAATATACTCTCCTCGATAGTTAACAATATGCCCAATTATCCTAATCTGTCTAATTTCGACAATCCTTACATAGAGTAAAGACATTGAAACAGGTTGAGACGCTTATCTCCAAACTGGCGTTTGAGGAATTCCCGCTCCAAGACCTTTCCCCAGGTGACTACTCTCCGGTCTTTGTCCGACCAAAGTGAGACCCGAAAAAGTGGTGACTGATCCTGGACATGAAGGAGTTCAACAACTCCTTCCTAGATACGCCGCCATATTTTCGACTCTTGACAGTGCCGTCAGAAATGCGATTACTGGAGCCCTCGGACTTAAAGATATCTCTCGACCTCCAGAACGTGTACCTGCACATCCCCATTAATCAAGGGAATCCCAGGTACCTCCGTTTCGTCCTAGCGGGCCGACAGTTCCAGTGGAACGTCCTCCTGGTCGGCATCTCGTCGGCTCCGTGGCTGTTCACTCGCATGACCAAGCCCATCGTCCAATACTTCCACACAGTGGACGTACAGTGTGCGATGTACTTGAACGACGGGTTCGGGCACAACATATCCCCATCTGTTCTGGAGGGTCAACAGGACTTTGTGATAGCGTTGTTCAGGCGGCTTGGATGGCTGGTCAATCTAGACAAGTCAGACCTGCTGCCGACGACGTCCTTGGTGTTTCTGGGCACCTGCCTGGACACCGCAATCTACAAAGCCTTTGTTACCACGGAACGGATGGAATGTTTACGAGACCTCTTGGAGCTAGCGTTTCCTCTTGGAGCTAGCGTTTCGGGGGCCTCTGTCACTACGCAAGTGGCACTGGCTGCTAGGGTTCTTAAGCTCGACCCAACACTTCAGCCGAAAGGTTGCAACTTAGGCCCCTGCAGAGCTCTGTAGACGTGCATGTCAGAGAGAAGGCGTGTCGTCACGGGAACTGTCAGCAATACGCTACCATCCACCACACCTCCATCCAATGTGCGGGAGCCCATCTCGATGCAAACGGCAGGGTTGTGGTCGTCAACCAAAGTAAGACGCCACATCAACGTCCTAGAACTGGATACCATTCGTCTGGCAATCTATCATTGGTCAGTTCGTCTGCGGGGGCAGGTCCATGTTCACACAGACTGCTCAACGGCGGCCTGGGCCATCAACAAGCAAGAGTCAACCAAAGCAGACTCGCTTCTGCAACTGGTGAAGGTGCTGTTTCGCCTAATGGACAGTCTTAAGCCCCGTTTATATGTGCGGTTACCCCCGGGGGTAAAGGCAATTTTTTGCCCGAGGGGGGTAAATTTCGTCATGTAAACGCAATTTTTAAGAGGGGTATACTTACCCCCGGGGGCAAAGTGCGAAATATTTACCACTTGTTATCTATCGACTGTGAGTATAAATAAAGACGTTTAAACAAAAACATATTATTATTATTATTATTATTATTATTATTATTATTATTATTATTATTATTATTATTAAATCAAATGATACTTCACACAGCCATTTTCATTTTTAGATAGAGGTATAACACATATTAAGAGCTTTTAAAAAAATAAACCTCATCATTTTGAAAAAAAAGAAATCTTACCAGCGTTCCCACTAAATTCCGAAACTGTGATACAATAATTATTGGTCTCGTTTTCAACTTGGAAGGTGGTATACGTGGCAAAACGTGATTGGCCCTCGTAATCTCCTAGGTTGATCCTCAACTTCACATCTTGTGACGTCGTCAAACGATGAATCTTTTCATTACCTGAAGTGTACATTATCTATGTAGACAATATTAATAAATTAAGAATGTCACCTTGATTGTCAATGTTTCCAAAAACAATTTATGTCAATTACATTTTTCATCAATTTCATGCATTATTCCAAAATGCCTTGATATGTTAAATAACTGCAAATGCATCTAGAAATTACTTCAGAAATGTTGTTTTCATATTTGTTAAGATGCATTATCTAAAACAATTAACTGACATTCAATGTTAGAGGAAGACTGATAGAAAACAAACTCGTTATTGCAAGGCCCCTTTTCACCAAATGCTGAAATGATTTTGATATAAAGAACATAATCAGATTCAAGATATATTTCCTACCACCTTATCTTTAGTATAGTTGTCTGTGTATCGTATCTCAAAGTATCTTCTAAAAGTGTAATCATAAAATATTCAAATGCATACCAAGCCAGAACTCTCCCTCCAGTTTCCCAAATCCTTTCTTGTAATCAGTCCAGTTCCTATAGAAGTTCTCTGAACCATCTTGACGTCTTTGAAACACCTGAAATTACAAATGGGTGACTGTTAGCAATATCAAAAATAATTCCACCACTCTTTATTGCATCCTCATTTTAACAGAATAATTCCAGTAGCAGTAACAAAGGAAGAGAGTAACAAATAACAACCCCCCCCCCCCCCCCCCCCCCCCCAAAGTAAAGTCTCTCTTTAATACATCCTCCATTTTTAAATGAATAATTCCAAGGTACCATGGGACTGTACTACTTGAGTTATCTCAGCACAGTCTCGCTTATCTGTCATGCAAGGTGAATCTAACAGCATTGGCTTCTTTGGCAATACCTTAACTTTATACTCTAAATTCGGAACATAATATAGAATGCATACATTAATAAATATAACAATCAATAGTTTACAATAATCAACTTTAGCATTACGTTTAACTTATAACAAGAACTGTTTACCCACAGTTTTGCAGACAATTTACTTCCGTTAGGAAGCCCCTATCTATATCCCTTAACGTAAGAACTTGAAATATTGCACAGTTCCCTCCTTCAATAAATCTCATCATACTTATATTTTTGTCAATAAATGATATCACCCTATCCCATAATGTTTCTTCAGAGGAAACAATGAAAACAAATCAATAACGTCGTTAGGTTGAGATATTGCTAAGACAGCGTAACTAAAACGAGGACTTTGCGGTATGGGTAGGAATCAGTAATCAGAATCTGAACAATTGCTTGCTATGGCGTTTTGCCTAGAGAAGTTGGTGTTTGAAATTGATTATCAATTACTCTTGTATTCACTGATATTTTATGTTAACTTACCAATAGGCCTTGTGTAGTACACGGACCCTTCATCTGGACTCCCGGGCTCTGTAGAGTAGAACTGGACTGCATGACCGGTACACTGACCACTCCTGGTATTGTAGAATAAGGAGACACATTCCTTGACTTGAGAGCATTTAGCTGAACATTCTAGTCTAGATCTGCACCCAAACTGTGAATAAAGTGACAGATCAGTAATAGTAGTATTCTTAAGTGAATCTCTTCTCGCAAACATATGTGAAACAAATTTTCCTAGACACTTGTTCTGAAAACAAAACCACAAAATGACCAAATATAACAGGCCGACTGGAGACATCATCTTAACAGTTGTTGCCTTTCTCTGTGTAAGATAACTCTGTTTTCATTCACTCATGCAACGTTTGGAGTGGGTAACCGGTACAGTAATTCCATGGTTACAAACAACAATAGTCAATTTCATCAATTAACAACACAGTTTATAGGACATATGGAATGTACGAATGCATTTGATCTCAGTTATGTGTACAACTTAAAAGAAAGTATTGAATAGAATAAACACTAGGCTAGTTTGACGAAATTTGAATTATTGATTACTTGTTGACTTCCCTGAAGCAAAGAAATAAAGGTGTTCTCAAGTGAATCTTCTCGCAAACAATTGTGAAACAAGTTTTCCTAGACACTTGTTCTCATTAAACCCCAATGACACAACATTAACTTGCTGATTGAAGACATCCACTCAAAGGTAGATTCCTCTATGTAAATACAATATTTAGATCGGGTACCCGGTACAATCTATTGTGATCTCTCTATGCAGTTTTCCCAAGTAAAATCAAAGTGGCCACTTGGTACATTCCAATATTTAATAGACGAGCAACACAGTACAACGCTTAGGAAAACGATAATATTTGAACAGTTCTTATAAACCTTTGGGTATCAATTACAGGATCCCTAGGTTTGTAATACAGTATTATATTCTCGGGTTAAACATTATGTTTGTAAAACGACTAAGGACCAAGTTGTGATCATTTTTTTTCACTAAGAAATCCTAGAAAACTTCATTCTTCAGCAAAAGTCATATTACCACCATTTACAACTGTAAAAGGTTTAATTATCTCGGTTCAATGGAGGTTTTCCGATGTGCCTATTGGGGGTTTCAACTTCTTTATTCATTTTTTTTTTTTTTTTCCATGGCAACAGTTTTGAATTTGTCATTAAAGGGAAGGGTTAGATTCAGGAGCTAAAGACCAAAACTACATGACCAATCTGCACCAAATTTCGTGTACATCCTCTTCATATCATGTAGATGTGCCTTTTAGAGGTTTCAACTTCTTCTAAATCATGTATTTTTGGTTTTTCATGGCAACAGTTTGGACTTAGTCATTTTGAAGTTAAGGGTTAATTTTCATGACAAACTGCGTAGATTTTGATAAACGATTCCCATCAATAGAAATAAATTGTAACCAAAACTGACAGTTTATGCTGTTTAATATAAATATATGGTTTTCATTTGAGTTTTAAAAATCTATAAGATACTTTCCAAAAGGAAATTTAGCTGAAATGGTGTATGGGGGACATCTGTTTTTACGAGTAAAACACTTTCTAGTTGTTATTATTATTATTATTATGTCTAAATTTGGCATGATGAATGAAACAGCTGGAGGATATATTTTTGATCCAATAATGCATTACGAGGTAATCGTAGCAACTATTTTTGCAAACAAATGGAAGATTTTTTTTGCGTGACAGTCATATCAAAATATGTACACTCACCAATGTAACAGTTACATCATAGTAACGGTATATGTCTTATATTTCTTGTCATTCTCCCCTTTATCTAGCTTGTTTATGCAGTTGGAGCCGTAGAAAGAAACATCACTTAAAACCAGTTAAGACATAGCAAAGATTTCATTAATCCTCTCTGAATTTTGACAAAAGTGATTTAAAAAAATACTTGTTACAAGAATCGCCATTGTTCTTTCATTTGTTTTGGTAAGTTGGCTAATATCTGGCTAAACAGAGACGTTGTGAGAATTTCTGAAAACCCCGAAACGCAAATATTTTGATTCTTCATCGCATGGGGGCTCATATCTGCAACCCAAGACTTCAACAAGACTTAGTGACATCAAGGGTAGCACACATCAAAGGTCGACATGTTCTTGTGATCTCGACTGCGATTGTTGGTTACTATTTGAACGACTCACTGATGCATCAACGTGACGTACTAGATTTTATCCACCCTTCTTCGATGCAGATTTAAAGTAAAGATTGAAACTTCTGACAGGAGCCGTAATGTATTCGTTATACATTGAAGATTTTGAACACACGAGTTGCTCATACCTAGTACTAAAGTTACATATTTTATCAGTTTAAGGAATTATTGCGAAATAATTATTTCAGCGAACAATTGGATAGCCAAAAGATTGACCCACCCAAAATAAGTGCAAAATTTTGTATTTCCCCTTTAATTTTAATAAGTTGGCTGTTGAAAGAAGTTATTGTACTCTTTTTGAAACTTCTATCGTTTTTCATTCATTAATCAGAATGATAAGGAAATGTGGTACAGTACTATAGGTATATTTTCGAAGTCGAAACAGACAGTTCTCATATAGGCATATTCATGTAAACATACAATATATACATTAATTACATCAATATTCCGCTTCCGATTTCGTTCATAATAAAAAAAAACTAGAACTTTCTCAAACACACGTATGTTTTTAAAATTTTATATTTATGTGGTTGTGCAAGTTGTGATTCGAACTGTCTTTTAATGTTTCCGTCTACCTTAATTTTTACCACAAGGGCAGATAACTCTAAATGCTCGTGGTTGTCTAAAAAGAAAAACCGCGGAAGACAGCAACTAATTCGTAAAGTGAGAAATGTATTTATTATTCATCAGTGATTGGTTATTTGATGTTTTCTTTTCTTTAAGGACTGATTTAGCTGTTTCACTGGCGATCCAGTATTATATGCTAAAAACTAAATAATGTGCATCGTCGATAAATATTCAACGCAGTTATTCCGAATGCATGCAAGGTCAAGGTCATGTCCCTAAATTATTACGATGACAAGTTTTATCGCTGTTAACTTTCATAAGTGGATTCTTTTGTGACTGCTGGTTCAATGAACAACCAATTACGACCTGGTAAATATATTTACGCTGTCAATATTCTATATTAATGTTGTATATTGTTTATGTGTTCATTCATACTTTTATCTAGCTTAGTAAACTTAATTAGCTTGATTAGGCCTCTCTATCGTTTCCACTGTCGCGGGGCTGTGTATCTATACAGTATATAAGCAGTGTATAAAATAGATTTGAAACCTTGCCTGTCCTGAAAATTAACTGGTCAATTCATAAGGGGAAAATAAAGAAAAAATTGAAAAGTTACCAGTCCTGACCAAAAAGTAACCAGTCCTGGCAAAAAGTAGCCAGTCAAGGACTGGCGGACGGGCTATATTTTAAACACTGATATAAGCTAACTTTTATCATATTTTGCAAATGTAAGTAGATCTATGCCTACTTGGATTTTATTCCTCGTAAAACACACAATTAACAGGACATTAATACAAAATAGCTAATTTATATAACATGTCTGGCTATAATACATGTCATCTTTATTGGGTTTTACAATTTTTTTCACATGAGGAATAACTTATTTTTTACCCCGTGTCCTGCATCAAATAGGCATATACTCATAAGGCCCGGAATGCAAATTATTTTGCTTACTTATTAAACTCTCATTTAAAATTGCTCAACTTCACAAAGAATTGTGGTAGCTTGTCCCGTGACTGACCACATCTGTAGATTGATCACTGGAGAGAAGACTTTTTGATATGATGATGTGGGACAGTACTAGTTAAAATTTCTTAAGGAAACGAATTATTTATTATTCACTTTCAAACCAAGCCCCATATTTTCACACGTTTCTGGTAATAACCCCAGATTCTTTACAATATACAAAATATTGTGTTAGATATCTGAAAGTTCTCATTAGCAATATATTAATAACAACATAGTAAACATACAAAGTTAAAGTTACTCACAGAACTCGCCATGTTTTGAAATAGTTGACACAATATAAAGACATTTTACGAGTGCTTCTCTGAATATGCGAAAGAATGAAGAATTATTTTAATTCTGACTCGCATTTTCTAATTCAAATGTTTGCAGTGCTTCTCGTGAAATATCAAATTTATAAATGACACTCGGAGAAATAAACTTGGTATTTTGAAATCAACAATACGTTTCTTCTTTCTTACGTCAACATTCGTTTTTAGACAACAAAGTTAGTTTGATAAGCAAAGTAGTCTCCACTCGGACTCACCAGAAAAGAATCCAATCATTTACACATAACCTTTCATAAAATAAATCTTAAATTAATTTGAAAGCGTCCATTTGAAACTCACTTGACAATGTCTCAAATGTTGCATAATCACCTACTGCAAACTCTTTGAAATTAGATCGATTTCGTTTGTATCTCGCTGCAATTATAAGGTCAGAGTGTAATACCGTATTTCCTCTAATAAGCGCCGGGTCTCCAACAAGCGCCGGGCTTCCAATAAGCGCCGGGGGTCATAGCTTGTTGAGAAAATAAGCGCCGGGCCTCTTATGAGCGCCGGGTCACTAATAAGCGCCGGATCCAAACCATTGAATTAATGTCCCTAAGTAAATATTTAAAAGATATTCATTGTAAAATACTGTTTTACACAAACTTCAATTTTCTATGAAAGAAATAAGCGACGGGCCTCAAATAAGCGCCGGGCCTCTTAAAAGCGCCGTGGGTAAAGGGGTGCTGTGCTTATTGGAGGAAATACGGTATCCCTATTTCACTGAGCTAAGACTACAACAAAAATCCTCATTATTCTGATACTATTTGTTCAAATGCTTCTAAACTTTCATATATGTAATAACTATGGTCCCTAGATGTGCCTTTTGTATAATTAGGTCAGATGCCACTATCGTTTTAGATTTTCAACTTCCTTGTTGCAGAAGTGACTGTTTGAGGAAGTAATTTTGGTTCCGCTCATAATTTTGATACTGTTCAATTGTGATCACTTTACTCCATGGATGTGCCTTTTGTCTGCTTTGGTCACATACTCTCATTAATAGTTTTAGATTTTGTACTTCTTTCTTTCACAATTGACTGTGTGAGAGTTATTTTTGTTCCACTTAATGTTCAGTTCCTAATTCCTGATACTTCTATCATCCTCTATAGAACAAGTTAAGTAATAGGGGTAGTTTCGGGTTTTTTGTTCTAAAGACGCCCGCGACCCGGAGATTATTCAAGGAATTACGACATGCACTCCCTTTCTACTGATAATCTATATACAAAACAGTAAGAACAATTCTGTTGTGCAACTACAAGTATCCCTACATTTCAATATAATATGATATCCTCCTATAGTCTTCTGTCGTATCGCTATACATAGCAAGCCAATCAAATGATGTCCTTTCAGCGATAGCGGCAAACAAGTTCCTTGGCTTCGTTCCGCGTGCTGACCTCGTGATTCAAATTAACCAATAGGAGTGCTATTAGATAATAAATATGATTCTCATTGCAGTCTCCCGCTAAGCTCCAAATCACGCGCTCTTAGATTTCCACGTGCGACATCACTAGACAACAGTGTATGGAGTTCGAAATATTTTGACTGAAAATAGACAGGCTATAATTGCGCTGAGCAACCACCCGTCAGCGATACGACAGAGACTATAGGAGGATATCAGGGGATAGGTTGTAGCATTAGCGGAGACATAATTATACGCTGATATAGCAGGATGCTCTTCACTTGACTTTATTTGGGTGTGCAAAAAAAAAAAGGTGTATTAGAAAAGTTGTGGTGTATCGGTCAATATACCTGCAGTTAGAACAAAGGAAACCATAGCAACGAGACCGGAAGTAGGGTATAAGGTCATGTTACACGACAAGAGGTGTGGCGATATATATAGGCTATCGTGGTATTCGGGAATCAGGATACTTAATATGACGATACACGTATCATGATATCGTTGACTTTGAGAGTGCTAATTCTGCTTAAATATCAGGTTATTTGTCAAAAGCTTTTTTCTTAAACCTTAAAATACGGTATCGCGAATTGATTCTTATGGACTCGTATTTATTAGATATCGCGATAGGTATCGTATCGTGAAAAATCTGTACCGTCACATCTCTATAACACGATCCCTATCAGGGATAAATTTTCCACGATCCCTATCAGGGATAAATTTACCCAAGAGTCCTGCTTCAAATACTCGCAAAATTTGGAAAGAACTCATATTTTTTGCAGAACAGTAAAATGTCTTAAAAGTCACTTAAATGTATTCAATGACATAATATACAAACTATACAAAACAACTGGTTTTATATAACATACAATGTATCAGTAAATGTTGAAGTAGGTTGTTAAGTTATGCCATGAGCCATCTCGCCACTGTAAGAGATATTTATCTGACACGCTTGTAGGTGCTGTTTCATCTCGTCCCTTAAATAATAAATAAAGAATGGCGATATTCATTTCTGAAAAAATAAATCTTGCATTTTTATCCGAATAAAGCATCCCAAATTTGTGAAGAAATAGAATAGTAACTAATGTTGTAAAACTTACCAAGTGTTGCTAAAATGTGGTTGTCAACGCAACTAAAGACCTATAAACTCAAGCAAGTAAGCAAAACAAATAATTATAGTATCTTCAACTTTAAAGGTTTTTGTTGAAATGAGTAATAGAATGGTGGAAATCCATTTTTGTGGAGTCTCAATTGCCAAATGATTTCCCTATATCCCCTAATAAAATATACATACGTTTATCAGATAGGTTTATGGCCGTCAATAGGTTTTAGAATATGTGTGCCAAAGAGTACATTTTAATTGATATTTCCAAGTTGAGTTACTTTGACTTTGTCAATAAAAAATATTTCATTCCCTATACCGAATCATTACCAAAATATTCATAAATTTATTTGTAAGGACAATGAAGATTTCCATTTCACATATTACATTGTTTATATCAATATCCCTTACTATATGAAGTCATTATCACTAAGTCACGAGCTCAGAGGAAATGTTCCTATTTCACGATGATAAGGAAACACAATCATATAAACTAAAATCCAAAAGAAACGTCCCCTTTTGTTTTGTCACACACATCAAAAATCACGAAAGATAATTAACAAATAAAAGTACCGAGGGTACAGAAGCTCACCTTAAAATGAATGATGTGGTAAAATGGTTTAATTATACATGTAACCATCTTTTATACAATTGATTATGGCTGCCATCATGATTTTTTTTATCTTTTAAAATACTAGTCTTCTTTTGGAAACGACTAGAGCTTGAACAAACATTAATACACGAATGATATAATCATGATAAGTTAACAAGCAGTAGGTTTTTGTATAACTTTTTTGTATATCTATGGCTGAATTGGTGACCATCTTGTACTTTTTAATCTTCAAAATGCTACTTTTATGTGGGCATCCGTATTAATTTCATTATGATATCTTGATTGGTTTAGGTGTATCCATTTAATGTCATTCATTACTTACAGGATGGTGGGCACTTACATTTGTTTTGTAGTGAATCATTAATATGATTTCAAGATTATTTCACTGATGGTTATGCTGCATGGGATATTGAGAATCCCAAAAGTACAGATTTTTCAAGGAAAATGAATGACTGATTGAGAGGAAAGTCATAAACACAGCAATGCATAAGACACGTTTATTTTGTTCACATAATATTTACATGTCAAGTGACCATGAGATGTCTTTCATTAAAGTATCAATTTATTTAACACTCATACAGTACTATAATGGTAAACATTTTTGCATTGTCAAATCAACAGAGAGATATGACAAATCAAATTTCCTTACTTTTCTTACTAAACCCTTTTCGATTTTCATCTGCATATTTATTCCACATCAACTTATCATGTAGATTGCTTAACACAAAGCTTATTGTAGACAATTTTTGTGTAAGTTGTTATTCTTAGAAAGAACATATCACTGTCATGAGAATACAAGTCCATAACTTTTATTGCATACACATGGGCCATGGCCATATAGCATAATGCTCTACCATATCAATTGGGTCAGGTTGATTATGCAACAGACTAGCAGCTGCCACTGTGATGCTAGCAGCCTGCCTTGGGATGTGTATTAGACAGGATAGTGGAATATCTGAACTCTGGTTGACCCCTTATGTGTGGTATTTAAAGGAATATAAGGGAGATACCATTGTTTAAAATTTAACATGTTTAATGTGATTTGGTTTTTGCAGCTAGTTGCCATAAACATTTTAAACAAATTAATCAATTATGTTTGTCTTTCATCTTAATTTTTTTAGAAACACTTGAAAATATAGAACAACTTGCACGACAATCTTGAATAGTCCATATTAAAGATAATATTATGATTAGTAAATTCAAATTAGAGAATTAATATGGTGCCAGTGATCACTTGATGAAAGCATAAAATTTAATAATAATGATGTGTCATCTGCAGCTGAAAAGTCAATATGGCTGCTATTGCGGCCATCTTGGATTCTCAAAACTGAAACATCTACCTTTCTGTGCGGAATCACTATAGGTATAACATACTACAATATAAAAATGATATCTAGATTGGTTTAGGAGAAATAGTCTTTGTCATGAAATCTAATTTAAAATTCAATATGGCTGCCATGGCGGCCGTATTGGATTCTCAAAACTTTAACGTCTACCTTTTTGTGCGGAATCACCATAGGTATAACATACTACAATTTCAGAATGATATCTGTATTCGTTTAGAAGGAGTTGTCTTTTTCATGAAATCTAATTGAAAATTCAATATGGCTGTCATGGCGGCCATCTTGGATTCTCAAAACTGAAACGTCTACCTTTCTGTGAGGAATCACCATGGGTATAACATAATACAATTTCAGAATGATATCTGTATTCGTTTAGAAGGAGTAGTCTTTTTCATGAAATCTAATTGAAAATTCAATATGGCTGTCATGGCGGCCATCTTGGATTCTCAAAACTGAAACGTCTACCTTTCTGTGAGGAATCGCCATGGGTATAACATACTACAATTTCAGAATGATATCTGTATTCATTTAGAAGGAGTAGTCTTTTTCATGAAATCTAATTGAAAATTCAATATGGCTGTCATGGCGGCCATCTTGGATTCTCAAAACTGAAACGTCTACCTTTCTGTGAGGAATCGCCATGGGTATAACATACTACAATTTCAGAATGATATCTGTATTCATTTAGAAGGAGTAGTCTTTTTCATGAAATCTAATTGAAAATTCAATATGGCTGTCATGGCGGCCATCTTGGATTCTCAAAACTGAAACGTCTACCTTTCTGTGGGGAATCACCATGGGTAAAACATACTACAATTTCAGAATGATATCTGAATTAGTTTAGGAGGAGTAGTCTTTTTCGTGAAAGTTTACGGACGGACGGACGGACAGACGGACGGACGGACGGACAGACAGACGGACGACGGACGAAGCGCCATGACATAAGCTCACATTTACTTTGTAAAGGTGAGCTAAAAACACCATTCTTAAATATGCCAAGGCACTATCTGAAGAAACACATATAATAGCTTAAACGCACAAAATGTAGTGGTTATGGCAAAAAAATATCGTTTTGTTATATTTTTTGTTTTATCGAAAATCGAGAATCAAATATAGAGGGGACGTTTCTTTTGGATTTTAGTATACATTTAAGCTGCGAGTCACAGGATGCACGTTGTTTTTCGAGGTGCTATTTCTTACACATTGACTCACAAGCCACTTTGCTAGCGAGTCCCGGAACTCAGTAGGTAATATTTGTAGATTGATCACTGCCTATGGACAGAACTCAGAAACTCAGGAAGCTACGAATGATAAGTTACATCTGATTTCAGTGAGATTGGTTCCATCGGTATATTTTTACCATTATTGTGTTACAGAGCGTCGCAAATGGGATCGAAAGCTGAAGGAAGGAAAGACGGAAGTGAGGAACAGAGTGATGCATGCTGGGGCGTTGGCAGCATTCGTATTCTTGGATCTAAACCAGAAGACAATGGTAACTATAAGATTTATTTTGTTCTGTATATGTCAGTAAGAGCACTTGAAATTAATCCGCCGTTATGAAAAAGAAATAGTAATTCATTATGTGTCCGGGTAGTCTATACCACGATAACGTATTCTTCCAATTTTCGTATTCTTCATCTTTTAAGGAGGACCCATTAATTATTGACTTACTCAGGGAAGTATAATACCGGTACATATATATAACATCCCTGACTTACTGGACAGTTATAAAAGCTCTCAGAGCATTCTTAGTTTTGCTCCAAATAGAGACCCCAAAGTTGTGGCAGAAGTTCCTCTATGTATTACTCTTGGAAAAACGAGAAGTTTCAGCCAATGATATTTGTTTAAAGCGGATCCTGGTATTTCGAACGACTAATGGACAGAGCTGTAGCAAATTTATACCCACGTGACCATATGGGTGGCACGAAATAATTGGCAAGCTTTAATTTGGAAACTGATTATTATAATAATGTTATGATGTAAAAAATATCGTATATTTTCAACAATATATGGATGGGTGTTTACGCCCTTGATTAATATCTATTTTTCTTATGCATATGAGCGGTTTTGTAGTTATTCGGTGTATTTTTGCATTCCATATTCGGAAACGACATGCATGTCATTTTTGTATCAACTAGGAATTCGGTTCCTTCAATCTGTTTCACTATAACGCGAGCGCTGAATGTCCCGCCTTGACTGATCGTTCACTCAATGCATCTCATCGCTTCACGAAAAAAAATTACAGTACGAAACATTTCATGTTTCAAGACATTTTATGGATGATTTATTTACGATTAAAAATTCGATTGTGAAGAAAGTATCGACATAAAGTATGATAAAATAATATTAAACTGGTTTGCAAACCAATTCTATACTGGCCTTGAGATCCAATTGGCAAAATCCGAAGCGATGGAACATGCAGGTTCGTTTCAACATTACATCCCGTAAATTCTGTCAAAATTGACAAGTTTGTGTCTTCCTCGTTGCGTCTTTAACATCATCTGTACAAAAAAGCAGCCAGTGTTTCGGCTGACGATTTCAATGATCCCAATGACTGATTTATTTACTATTTTTAACATAATATTTTCATGTTGGCCTTCAGGAAACGATGTTTGAATCTTTTACCTATTTTACTTCCTGCCAAATGTTTGAAAAGTGAAAATTACTGAATAGAAGGGAAAACACAACAGTATTTTCATGTGACGTTAATTTTGCATTTTATTGGATTTGTTGAACCGAATTAGTTTTTCTACAAAACCAACAGTCTGAATATGTGATTGTCACTGTCATACAAATTGTATTATTTGTTTACGATTAAAATAACAATTTTCATTTGATAATGTCAATGCAAATTATGAAATAGAAATAATTTCTTGATAAAAAAAATCACAAAAAGCATTGCCAGTTCTTTAATTACAGAAAATGTGATGCAAAAATATTGTATAAATTATGTATACGCATAACGTCTTCAAAATATGTACATATATGTGAAACAAGCGCTTGTCACAGTTTGTCATCAATCACGGTCCAAGGGAGACAACTTGTTGGCTGGGACCGTGGCGTACAATCATATTCAGATATCTTGATAATTGTCCATGTTGAATGTGATGAATATGCTATTTTTTGCTGTATATATATGGTGTTTAAAAAGCTGCAGTTTTTCTTAAATGTCATCCTATAACATAATGAAAATTATGAACTACTAGTTGGGATCATTTCAAAATTTATCAGCAACTTTCGGCTGTAATTCGATCAACACTCATTTAAGGAAAATTATTCTTGCAACATGAAAGTCAATGGGAAATTCGTCGGGTTTAAACTAAATTTGCGGGTATTGGTTAACAATGGATCCCGGAAATTTTACTAGCGCAACTATTTATATTCTAAGTAATCACTGGCTCTTGTATTAAACTCACCGTCAGCTATCTTTTAAAGCAACATAAATTTGAATTACCCTATTAATGTTTAAACAATAATAATTGAGATAGGAGTCGTATCTCTCATTAGGTGGAATTTAAGCCGAACAAACGAGATGTTTTACTATGTACATACAAAACAAAGAGAAAAGAACATGCGTCTCAGATTTGAACAATTTATTCAAGTAACAGTCCCCCACCCCGTCCTCCCAAACCTAAATCTCCTGGTTCTATATAGTGATACATAACCGGGTGCCCCAAAGCTTGCCTTTTTGAAGGCTTTTATTGTTTAGAAACAACGACCGTTTCGTGGATACTTGAAATTATCAATAAATGTACGAACCGGGTCAGGTTGTGGGTAAACAACAACACAAGGGATTGTTAAAACTTTTCATATACATCTATAAGCATTATCCTTCCGTTCTACAAGTGCATAAGAGATATTTTAACTTACTTTTACAAACTTGAATTAAACTACCCTTACAAGAGATAAGATGCTTCATCCATAACAACTTATGCACCCCTACATTTATTAACTTGGATTCTCCCAGTGTCTCTTGTTCGCCCAGATTCGACATCAAGCGTTGTTATTCGGACAGATCAGTACAGTTAAATTTTTGAAAATCCGTTATCGTTTTTTTCAGAGCCGTTGATTCCGCAGTCTAAATGAAAGGCTTATTAAAGGTGTTAATTTGGGCAAATAAACAAAAAAGCAAAGCCAGTTCTTATTTTGTTGAAATATCTTTGAAGGAAAGTTGAAAAATGATAAAGTCAAGTTTTCGATCCAAATTTTATGAGTATTCATACTATTGGAAGGACACGAGCTTAACATATTTTACATTAACAAAATTCTTTTTGAAACTTTATTACTACTGTTTGCAAGTATATTTTTGATAAGAGAAAGCTTTCCATTTCAGAAGTGTATCCTCTGTACTTCAAGGTCGACAAGCAACCAGTGAACCAAGGCAAGTGGTACTCAATACCAAACTCAGAGGACAATATCCATCAACCCCATACAGTCACCAAGTCCAGGAGATTGAGGACATTAAATTCTGATTCTCCAACTGGGACACCAAAATCAGACACAATGGACAAGACCAATCAACCCGGTACAGCTATAAAGTCTAGGAGGGTAAGGGCATTGAAAGCTGTTTCACCAACAAAGACATTGAAATCAAAACTGAAAGTGAAATCAAACTCTCACACAACCATAAAGTCAAAACCAAAAACAACAAAACAGCGCCTTAAACCTCAATCCCTTCCCGTCAAAGGAGTTACTCCCCCTGACGACCCTAAGCTTCATTGTGCTAATGTACCAATCTCCCAAGGGAATCCGGATAAAACCAAAGATAGCAGGAGGTTTGGACAACAAACACAAGCTGTTCTCTCAGTTCCGATGCCTAAACCAATAGCTTCTTCAATTGTTCCAAACGTATTTGTGTCACAAGGATCATTGTTTGAAAACACGAATGGTCAAAGTTCTTTCAAACGAACTAAAATCGAAGACATTGTTAAGAATCTGAGGGAAAACAGTTTGAAACATAAATGCTCACATCCAAGATGTGGAAAAATCTTCAATAAAGCCTCGCAGTTGAGTAAGCACATGCAAGTTCATAGCAATCTTCGCCAGTTCAAGTGCGACTTTTGCGGCAAGGGTTATAACACAAAACCTTGTCTATATGAACATAGAAAGATCCACAATGGCAGGAAACCATACAAATGTAAATTCTGCGACCTGAGGTTCACATTTTGCGGGAATCGGAACAGTCACCAGAGGACTCACACAGGGGAAAAGCCTTATGTCTGTGAGTTTTGTGAACGCAGGTTCGCCTCGAGAAGTACCTTGGTAAGACACATCAGAGTCCACACCAAAGAAACTCCATACATCTGTCAATTCTGTGGGAGAGCCTGTCGTCAGTATCAATGTCTCAAGGACCACATCAAATGTCATCACTCCGATTTATGTACGTCAGCCAAGATCCAGATTCAACAAAGAGCAAGTGTCACATATTCTTGCACCATGTGTGGCGAAACCTTTGATTACCAAGCCCTCCTTGAGATTCACAGGAGAAAGCATTTTGCAGACCAAGACACAGTGAGTCAAATAGAAACAGAACTGTCTGACGAAAATCCCTTGATGTATAGAGTGCTAGAAGGATCTTCTTCAGTGGAACCAGTGGTGCTGATGAGAGAGGACTTGGACAAATCCATGTCAAATGTTCTTGTCAGCAACACAAAGACCGATAGAGAGGGTGACCATAACATGCCGTCGGTTGCACCTGCTTCGTTCAATGGGGTTCCATCAACACTCAAGCCAGCGTCAGGCCTTCAGGAGAGTTCAGGAAATTTTAGCCTTAGTGTCCGACTGAGCAGAGTGAAGACCGATAGTACAACGTCCACGGAAGGGTCATCAAATGTTGCACTTGCATCCGGTAGAGGTAACGCCAGAAAGAAACAAGGGATAGAAAATACAGGATCGGGTGTGCCGGTTCCCTTGCAAAACGCTGTGACAATAGAAAAATGTAAATCCAAAACAAAAATCAAACGTAGAGGTAAAGTTTGTAAAGGCACACCAAGACCTTCACCCAGGAAGGTAAAAATCAATCCCATTCATCCAGGGTCCTTGGAAATGTCTTCACCTTTTGTAACAAGTCCAATGACAGTACAAAGACGCAAAGATTCTAGTGAAACATTATCATCATCTTCAGCACGTCGTAATAAGGTACAAAATAAACCCCATTCACGGAAAACATCATCATCTTCACCATGTCCAGATAAAGTTCCAAGCAATAATGATACCAGCGGGGTATCCTCTCCTTCAGCAGATCAAGATAAAGTACCAAGCAAGAACTATTTCAGGGTTATGGCGTCATCTACTTCAGCGATGGCAGATAAAGTACAAAGAAACAAAGATCTGAGTAACTCGTCAAGTTCTTTAGCTTATCATAATGAAGTAAAAGGAGAGAAGGAAACAAGGAAAGCACCATCATCTTCTTATGCAGGAACGGTGAATGCAAAATTTGGCAATTCGCCAAAAGCATTAAAATTTACATCAGCAAGTCCAGACAAGGTACTGCAATGCAAAAATTCTAGGGAAATGACGTCATTAGATCCAAGAGCGAGTCAAGGTGATGTTGCTGATTTTGAAGCTCTGAGATCGTCAAATGCAAAAAATCTCCCAGACGCAAATGATACACCGGCAACATCATATGTACCACACTGTCAAGATTCTCAAGGAGCAATGTTTGATGCAAGTGGGAGCCGAATGATAACGTTTGAAACACTTAGATTCCCCGATGCAAGCAATCTCTCGAAAGGCTCAAAGTCAGCATCAAATGCGTCCGCACACAAGGATACAAATGCAAGTCCAGATGGACGGGTAGGTTTTGAAATTTTAAGATTCCCTGATGCAAAAGGTTGCCCAGACGTATTGAAACATAATAGCAACAATCAAATGTTTCTGCCTCAAACAGATCCAGGTACACAGGATTCCGGATCATTTGTTCATGAAATCTCTGCACCTGACTTTGGTGCCTTCTTGAAGATTTACCAGAAGAAAATAATTGACAATCCCTCTTCTGTATTCCATGTGAGGAACGACAATGACAGTTTAACAACCAATGATGACGTCAGTCTGTCATCTTCAGGACCAGTGGCTGGTGAAGGTGCTCCGATTGTGTACGATACTGATGTCATGCAGCAATCGTTCAGGCAAGCGGACTCCGAATCTGTCCCATCGTATCCCAGCAGCCTTGTAAATCAAGCTCCATTTCCAAGCTCATTTCACAAAAATCAAAGTTGCGTATACGACTTTGCTACACACCAGCCATTGGACAATCAAATTGAGGATTGTTATCAATCCAGTGACAACTCTACATATGTCGTTCAGGACACCGCTCAAACAATGACCTACGATGCCGTATCTTTGAACAACCCCCAGTGTTTCATACAGCAAAATTATTCTGTGAATGGGCAATATGTTTACACCCCCAACACGCATAACCTGTATAACAACACAGCTCCCTCTAGATGCGCCGACATCGTGAATAGTGTAGCGCAGCAACGTGAGAACACCAGTCCGACGACTGCAAGTGAAGTTCCGTCAATTGAGTGTTTCCTGGCGCAGAACTATTAACTTGAAGATAAACTCTGTTTCCTGTTCAACTTTTCCAGTATTGGCTGTTTTACAACAGTTTGCCCTCTAGATGCGCCGATATCGTGTATAGCGTAGCCAAACGAATCAAAGTGTAAACACCAATTCTGCGTTTGGAGGCGATTTTCCGTCTTTTCAATATATCCTTCCCAAAATAACAATCTTGCAGAACCAGTGAATTGAAGACACGCTCTAGTTTTCTGTTCAAAGTTTAAGTAACGCGTCATTTTTATTTTGGTAAGTGATTAATATCATTTGTTTTTCTTTATCGGTATTTGACCAGTTGATAAGCAATTATTTCATGTAACAATTCCGTTCTTTAATAGTTATTTCATGCATGCAATCCCGAAGTGGATGTGCTTCTTACTTATAAAGTTATTACCTTTTGATATCATTGTTCCGCATGATGGTATGTTTTCCTGTAATTTAGTTCAATGAATGTTATCGTTAAGTGTGATTTTCTTATATCTCTCAAAAAATTACTTTCCTAGCTATTCAAATTCTATTGTGAATTTGCTGTTGTCATGAAAAGAGAACCATCAATAGTTTTGAAACTTCCTTACCAACAACAAAGTTTGGATAGCAAAAACAATCTCATTAAAATCAATTCTAACTTAACTCTTGTAGTTCTTATCTGTGTACTGCTTCGTACCGACAGTCATTTAACTCTGGACAGCCAATGGATAACTTCGGAGATCAGCGCCATCATTCGATATCGAAACGGCCTTATGATTGATGAGAGCTTTATAAGATGAACGTTACAGACAAGGTCAGATGGTACACTTCCTTTCTATGCTATAAATGCAGCAAATGACAAGGTAAGAACTGATTTTACTGAGATTGAACCAAACGTATTGATCGATAATTTCGAGGGTAAATTTAAACAATCTATCCAAAACCAAAATTATAGCTATGTAACTGTTATATTAACTTATAGGAATGTCACTAGAGATGAAATTTGATAACAAATATGTATAAGTGACTAAACCCCAACTACTTTGGTCCTAGGACAAATCTTGAAAGTGAATTGATACGAAAATAGTTTATAATCCAGTTCCAAGTAAAGGTTTTGCTTCTGTTACCCTGAAAACTTTTATCTAATGGCCCTTATATTGGCCCGATTTTGTTGTATAATACTTTTATGAATATTTCATACTGGTAAAATTCGTTGTTTTATTTTATAATTTCATTAAAATCTGTTAATCCATCACATGTACCGCGCTGCATTTTTAATCTGAGGTCGTGTGTGGTCGCTTTGTCTGCCCCCCCCCCCCCCCCCCCCCCTTTTACAACAGTTTGAGTAGCACTCTAGAAGTTGGTGGTATAAGGAGGACAAAGGGAAATTCTGTGGATGATAGCGAGGTTTCTGCATAGATTCTATATATAAGAAGATATAAGGATCTATACCCAAAGGTCGCTACTGTCAAATAAAGAAGTTGTTAATCCATAGAATTGCCCTTTGTCCATCTTTTGCCAATTCAAACATTCAGAGACCCTTTACAATTAAATCTATTATCAAATCGTCTTCATAGCTTTCCAACCTCGTCCCTGATTGGTTGGAGTGCAAAGGTCATCTGTCACTTCGTCATGAAGAAGTACTAATATCAGCTAGGCAGCAAAGTACGAGTGATAGGGTCTGACTGGTTCCAATGAGATTGCTGCTCTGTAAGTGTTGCGTTTCGAGCAAATTGTTAATGTTGATCTTTGTTACGACTTTTGCTTGAGTTAAGTGAGAAGTTAACGGTGAAATTAGCATTGCGTTTTTATGGTAAATCGGTTTCTTTTGGATCATCAAATTTTTAAAAAGTGTATTCGCATTTTGAATTGTTTTTTTATATAATATGTGTTATCAAAACAGCCGGGTACGTGGCTACACATGGCTTGAGTTACCTCTGTTGATTGAGAATGGAAATCGAAGAGAAAGCAATTAGTTATTTGGTTGTGTTTCACCATTATGAAAACATTTATTCACGAATCTATCAGTTTATATCATTTGTTCACTCAACATAGGCACATATCCTACCACAAGTATTGTGTGATGTGAGATGACTCAGCTATTGTTCGTTCATCGTTGCTCTAGTGTTGGTTATGTTTTTTGTTTTTTTTAAGCAATAAAATAGTTCCTTTTCGTTTTACCGTTTTCATTTCTGATAGTTAAAACTTGGGGGTTACTGTATTCATCGGCATCCGTCCGTGAGGTTAGGCGAAGTGATTTTGAGTTTACGCTGTTTAAAAAATATTTAACTTACAATTCAATCGTAGTATTATAGCAGAAGAAAGCCCGTAGGTAAGAATTGCGGCGAAACCTGCGAGCATCGGCTGGAACCAGCGAACCATTCTCTATTGCAGTCTAAGTTACCTAGCCTCTGGCGGGATTCGAACACAGGACCTCTTGATCTGATGCTGAACGCGCTAACCACTGCGCTATCCGGTCCTCCGTCTATGCAGGGAAGTATAATACACATCCCTGGTCTATGCTTTCACTCTTGTCAGTTTGCTATGTTTTGAATCGTTGCACTCGATCTCTTTTCATTAATTGACAGTTTACATTGGAGAAAAAGTCACTGAATACCACTTTTGACGTTTGAAGGTATTTGCTACAACTCACAATCTTATTGAAATGAAATCATTGATTCGCTCCCTTGTTTTATAATTATGTTGCTCTGGTCACCCATCTAAGATGATGATTATAGTTGATTAACCAGTAACAACATAATATGAAAAATGGGAGCAAATCAAAGATTTGGCGCAGCAAACAATTTATGAAAACTATAACCTTGGCCATTACTTGCTTTTGGATAGAGATAGACCATTGCTATTTCACATGAGCATAAACAAATCTACCGTTCGCGACATCAAGTGAGCTCAATGGTTCTAAGAAAGCAGGCGTTTTTCTGAGTCATTGCAAAGGAAGGTAATTGGGTTTGAGGTAAAAAAAAACCAGTTTACTGTTGATCTTAAATTGATTTAGATTGGAATCGATTTACGCATATCATCCAGAGGCCCAGGCACATGTACATGCATTACAAGATCGCTGCCAGGGCAAAATGGTCAATATTATTTATGATGTTATGTATATAATATGTCACCTATGTGTACCAATCCTCACAAACTGGTCGATGATATGTTTATTTGAGACTCATTTGCAGGTTTTGTTGGTAAAACATTATTTGGAAAAAATGTAAAGCAGAATTCACGTACGAGTAAACGCTAGATCATGTGTTCCTTTGACCAACCGAAGGCAATTTTTTTTCAATTTTTTTATTCAATTCTACATGGAACAAAGGTTACCAATATGCATCGACAGAGTGTCAGAAATTAAAACGCTGTCGAACGTGAAATTGAAACCGAAGTTTCATGATTAACAGTAGTCTGGCATTATACATTATGATTTTCATTATCGCAATATTGAGCATAATTGGTACGTTCCTACAGGCCAATTCCGGCCAAAAGAGATTAAGATGCATGTGTGCATTAAAGAGTTGCAACCAAATCCCAAAATCTCTACATCCGGGTTACAATTTGTCTTCATTCTCTAACCACAGGGATACAGATTATTCACATAATCACTGATTTGGGTTGAAAAGTCCACCAAATTTAAACTTTACGAAAGCGTTTGCTTGAATGGCTTTTTGACCATGAAGGCCAGTTATCGCCCCTGTTTTGGTGACTTCAAAGAACTCAATAATATGAACTGGAGTTTCACGATCATGATCTTGGACCTTAAAAGTTCAGGAGAGTGTGGTTTACCAAAAACTCACAAATTCGTCAATAACAAAAATAACGTTACTTTGGATAGTTTTCAGTTGGAAAAAGGAAAATGTTGCCCATAGTTTTTGCCACAAATCAACAGATTCGGTTGAGAAAGTGTGATCGGGTTGGATACAGTATTTAGCACACAAAGATGAGGTTAAGTGATGGAATAGAAGAAGTTGAGAGGCAAATCACAATTTCGATAACGTCCATGAACGTCACTTGCATCAGATTATTGACCGACAAAGGTAGTGCTTCCATCGATATAAATTGTATTTATTTGCAGAACGTCAGATGGCTCATTACACTGCCTTTTCAAGTTAAGAATTTGCCTTCTTAAACACCAAATCTCAAAACCAAATAAAACCTCAACGGTATGACTTAGATATCAATTTGTCCATTAATTTCCAAAGGGAAGTCAAGCAAGAATTTTTGCAAATGCCATGATTTCATAAGACTGATTTCATAGCCATCTAGTGATTATCAGAATACGGAAACAAACCTAAACTAAGTGTTCTTGTTTTGGCTTACTCTTCTACTTTTGACACGTTAATGTTTGCTTTGATATCATTTAAATTATGTAACATTTTTGTTTTTTAAGGCGAAGAAATATATTCTCTGAAAAATTACATGTAATCTTTTTTTCGGATTTCGGTTTATGTACATCAGGAAGGGATCTCAAGGGGTATTATTTATTTATTATTTTATTGCGATTCTGTATATAATGTACTGAAACAACAGTTTACCCTGGGCCTTTGAGGCCCGAGCTTACAGCAAATTTATGTATTTTCTTAAACCGCCAATTAAAAAAGAATTATCTTGTCTACAGTTATGATGTCATAGGTAGCATAAGAAAACATACTAATGGAGGAATACATGACGTAAGAAATCGCTTATCAAACATGTAACCGGGCCTCAAAGGCCCCACGATACGTCGTGAGGGTTAAGTATTTCTGAATAGCTACAACAATAAGATCTTTTATGAAAACAAAAGCTATACACAGCAAAACTATGCGAATACTACTTGAGGGTTTCTTAAAGTTTTTGGTATGTGGGCACTACATATGTTTTCAGAGTAACTTAGACAAAGCTTAAATTGTGTACTTTTCACATTCACTGTACCTGAGGTGATGCTGGTAACGTACGTTATGCCCGAGTTACACCAAGGTCGTTCTCAATACGTCCTACTCCGTCCAAAATTAAAAGCAAAACGGCCTCGGACGGGATGGAAACGAGTAACGATTGTTTATATTTTATCCAAACGTGACGCCAGTTCGTTCATACACAGTTCTCAGCACGTTCATCTAGTCTTTATCCTGTACTCAGGCAGTTTCTAACACGTTTAGATCGGATAATATTGCCTGTTTCAGGACGTCTTCAACCAGTTCAATTCCGTTCTTATATAGTTCATATCCGTTCTAAACTAGACCAATCTAGTTCTTGATACGCACTATTCCGTCCTAGCTGCGACCAACTCGTTTTAAGACAGTTCTTTTCGTTTTCACTACGTCCTGATACCGTTCTCAGTGCGTCCTAATTGTAAAATCATCCAGTTCTGGCCCGTTTTCAATAAAAACCCAGCACGTCCTTGTCCGTTCTCATAAGCGTTCTCAATTTCAAGGGGAAAACATCATGTCTCCAAAGTAGAAGTATGGTCAGAAGAAGGTTTTTCACAGGAAATCAAATACCAGATCCACTAGCCCTGTAGAAGCCATAGTGGCCGAGGCAAACAACACTTCACATTGTTTCTCTGCTTCCATCACATAGGAAACCCTTATTCATCATGCTGAGAGCTTCAAGTAACTTGCTTCATGTTTCTCTTATCACTTCTGTATCCCGAATGATACAATTATCATTTTACTTGTGTATTTATACCCGTCCTTACATACCGAATTGCAAACGTAGTAAGAACTGTGTGAGAATTTTGAAAACGTACTAAGAACGAGTAGAACGCAATGAGGACCTTATTAGAACTTTTATGACTGTGTAAGAACGTACTACACACTGAATCGGAACATTTTCAATAATTTACACTTATTAGGACGTACGAACAACTGACTATGGTCGTACTGAGAACGAGTTACACTGAGGCTGAAGACGGAATGGACGAGGTGGAAACTGTGCACAAACGTATTGCAATCGATTCCCGACTGCGCTACGTTCTTACTCGTCCTTATGCAGATCGAAGTACGGCAGTTCCGTTCGCAGTACGGCAATCCCGTTTTCAGTACGTTTGTACTCAGTCAAATTTCAGGACGGGGAGAACGTTTAGCATGTCAAACGTTCTGGAACACCTTCCCGTTTTTAGTACGTCCGAGCCAGTTCATAAAGTTCGTAAACAGTTGCCAAAACGTCCATTTCGTCCTCAGACAGTTTGAGCCCGTTCTGAGAAAAATCCAAGAACGTATTGAGAACGGGCTTGGTGTAAAGGGGGTATTACATACATACAAAGAAGAAAAGATCTCTTCGGGAGTATTTCATACGAATTATTAGTTTTTAATCTCCTTTTGATAATCGCTCTGGGGTGCTGGTAACTTCAAAAGAGTTTAACACAAGCTGTTGGTAACGATTGGTGAAGGATGTCCGTAACGTCGTTAGTTCTGTTGTTAATAAGATATCACACTCGTTGCTTCCACGTTTTGAAGCCTTCAAATTAATGATATACTCATCTATGCAAGTTTTGACGTATCAAACCGAGTAATTTCTAAGGAAATGTCGATACCAATTATTCTATCAGATCTGTTTTTATTTTAAAAGAAAATGTAAATTCTAAAAAAAGAGAAAATATATTCAGCTCGTGCCTTAAAGGTATTGCTTGATAAGTCTATAATTTAGTTGTTAATTGTCGATACTGTACTTCCCTGGGATGTACCTCATTTAAAACACACGTTCGTTATGCGACTAATCACTAAAACAATTATTTCAACTAAGGGACCTGGCAGAGGTAGAATATCAGTTCTGGTTTGATTAACACATGTCAACGTTATTTGATCTCTATGTCCTCTGAAAGAAGTAAAAAGCTCTTTTAATATTTGTTTTTCCGTAATCGGGTGCTTGGAAGGGTTGAATTGGTGTTTATAGTTCTAATTACGCTATCAGTGAAAGTACCAACATGATTATCAAATCTTCATTAAACTGGCATATAGAATATGAAATTATATTTCTTTTAAGCTGTCACTAGTAGAAATTGGTCATTTCAACTACCTGACGATCCTCCCAAATACCAAAATATCCCGAGTAATCCCGAGGAAAAATTAGTATATACACCCGTTCATTAGTTACGCACCAATTCATTACAGACTACAATTACACTGTACAAAGATTTTGCATAGATATAGTTTTATAAACAAAAGCAATATCACAACATAAATAACCGTGCCAATGTTTCTCCGAATCCATGCAATATTGACCACAGTGGTTTAAACCTGACACTTGGACACAACCAACGCCACTTCATCACCAAGTACATTTTTGTGACATAAGCATTCTTTTTTTATGAGATCAAATCATTCCTCAGCAAAAAGAGTCAGGAATGTTTCAATAATTATTACCGATTAATGGTAGGAGGGGGTCTGGTCAAGGTCAATATTGTATTTTCGCCAGAATCAAAGCAAACTCGTGCACTGAGAAAAAAAATAAAACTCGAGGAACAATTCTTAACCAATGGAATCATTTTTCTTTTCTTCAAACTGCAAATGTGTAGATAAAACTATGTATATTCTTCCGTTTTCTGTATAATTATGTTGGTGTTAATGTTATCAAGAATGGTTTACGCTAATTACGGCCGAATGTAAGAACTTAACATAATTATAAATCTCAACATTTTCCTTCTCAGTATTCATAATTGCTTGTGGTCTTTAGAGTGAGTGTGAGTTGAGAAAAAAAGACTCTGAAGAAAAGGAAGACAGACTGAAAAGATTTGTGTACTATGTAAATGGTGTTTTGAGTAGGAAAAGGTGGTTTTATTCGATTTATTTATGGTCTTCATTTTTTAGGAGAATCATTATTGTCCAAAAGAGAATAAGTCGCCTTTTACGACAGATCTGTGGATGACATACCTCCAGTAACAGTCTTGGTGCTATTCTATCAAGGCACGGACTGGACGCACTTACATCCCACTTAGACCTCGTCGTTCATGGCAACCATTCATAAAAGTGTCCTGTTCATTATCGATATCGGGAACTCTTAGGCCAAAGAATCCTGACATCTGATGCAAGGACACTTTTGTAAACCTTTCCTACACAAGGATTAAAACAATCAATCAACAACATAGACATAGAAGTGAACTGAAAGTATCAATAATCAAATAAAACAAGCTGGAAAACAATCACAATACTTACACATTTTGCGTGAATCAAAATATTAAAATCACCTGATAACACTGTAGACTTTAGTTTGCACTAGAAAAAAACGATACCAAGAAATAAACATTATATGATTTGTGTTGCACCAAAACTTTTGTTATGTTAGGAAAATAAGTCTAGAAATATCCAAAATAATTTGATAATGATACATAATCAATTTATTTCATAGATAAGATAATATTATTTTGGCTAAACTTTTTATGGGAATGACTAAAGTACCTTTTTATTAGAAATCCAAGAGAAACGTTTCAAAAGTAGACACCACTGTCAAAATTTAGCTATCTATCATGAGGACTCTAATAACACGTAAACCTGTGAAACTTTGTCTTGAAACAGGCTGGGCGTACACCATTCATAGTACTACAACTTCATTCATAAAACAGTGAAAGGGCCCTTGGAAGGTTATCGAAAATTGAACTTTTATTTAAAACTATTAATTTTGTGGTTGATTGCTATTCGGATTAAGTGAGATGTAAGTCAGTTACTAGCATAGTAACTATTACATGTGCACGTATCACTTTCGCCTAGACATTATCTTCTCTCTGGTTTCTGATCTCATTGACATTCTACAAACTTCTCTATTATGATAATAATCATGAGAAACCATCAAAAAGGATTCATCCTTTCGCTTTCTTTGTCCACGCTGCGTTACCTTTGTAAAAGGGTTTATCTTTTGTGCTTCAGGAACATTCTCACTGATCTTTTGAGCTTCAACAAAACGACTTACATCCCACTTAGCCCTCGTCGTCCATGGCAACCATTCATAAAAGTGTCCTGTTCATTATCGATATCGGGAACTCTTAGGTCAAAGAGTCCTGCCATCTGATGCAAGGACACTTTTGTAAACCTTTCCTACACATGGTTTAAAACAATCAATCAGCAACATAGACATAGAATTGAACGGAAAGTATCAATAATCAAATTAAACAAGCTGTAAAATAATCATAATACTTTGCAAAATATCAAAAATCAAATCAAAAATCAAAATATTAAAATCACCTAATAACACTGTAGACTTTAGTTTAGACTAGAAAAAAACGATACCAAGAGATAAACATTATATGATTTGTGTTGCACCAAAACTGTCGTTATGTAAGGAAAATAAGTCTAGAAATATCCAAAATAATTTGATAATGATACATAATTAATTTATTTCATAGATAAGATAATATTTCTTTTGGCTAAACTTGTTATGGGAATGATTAAAGTACCTTTTCATTAGAAATCCAAGAGAAACGTTTCAAAAGTAGAAACCACTGTCAAAATTTAGCTGTCTATGAGGACTCTAATGACACGTCTTCTACCTTCAAAATCGAAACAGAAATGGACAACCTGTGAAACTTTGTCTTGAAACAGGCTCATATTCATGGAGTGCATGAAGTCTGCAAGCCCAAAACATTTACTTCGTGCCTTGCGCTTTGACACGCAAGAAGCACGTGCCTCGCGCTTTGACAAGCAAGAAGCACGTGCTCTTACACCATTCATAGTACTACAAACTTCATTCATAAAACAGTGAAGGGGCCCTTGGAAGGTTATCGAAAATTTAAATTTTATTCAAAAATATTAATTTTGTGGTTGATTGTACTCGGATTAAGTGAGATGTAAATCAGTTACTAGCATAGTAAATTGTATGCATCGGATAATGGCAGAGAAACTTTGTCCTCGAGCCAGTACTCGGCTCCGCCTCGTACTGGCCTCTCGGACAAAGTGTCCCTGCCATTATCCGATGCATACAATTTACTATGCTAGAAACTATTACTTGTTGAGTCTTGAACTTCTTTGCTTGAATCCTTTTGTACAAGTTCCCTGAACCCAGATCTGCAAGGCCGCAATTAGGGGTAGACAAACAGGCTGCAGAGCACTGTACAGCCGTTTTACATTACAACCATCACTCACAGCAGAAGGATCGTCTACCAGCAACAGTAAAACCGTTTCACGTTATTAACTACACTCACATACTCCCAATAACAGCTTTTGTTTTCGTTTCATTGATTTTCTTTTCAATATTGTTCCCCTTCTATAACCTTAAAGAAATATGATGCAAAATAAATTCTGTTCATTTTGTCGAGTTTCATTATGTTCCAAAGGTTCCATATATTGATTGTCACTCAATCCAAAACAACCGCTTTCCCTTTCGTTTCCATCCTGTCTCAGGGTACGAACGTTACGATAACTCCACTAATCTGTACCCTGGGCTCTGAAGCTAGATTCGCCTGCGCGGCCTGACTTAGGATATAGCCAATCAAATCATTTTCTCGTTGGAATTTTATCGAGAAAGAGCCGAGGAAATGATTTGATTGGGTTATAGCTCAAATCGGGCCGAGCAGCTGAATCTAGCTTCTGAGCCCAGGGTACAGATGAGTGGAGTTAGCTTAATGTTCGTACCTTGAGACAGGATGTTTCGTTTCATAGATTTTCCCTTTTGAAGATTGCTTCTGTTTTATAGTATTTTCATGATCTGGAACAAATAGACCTCTTTTTTTCATTTTACAGAATCATTCAGTGAACAGTTTGATTATTGTTCCAAACTTTTTAGAAATTATTCCGGAAAGTTTGTTAAAACTTTGGGAATGTTATGTAAGAATATTATTAGTTCATTTCGATACTTCTTACATGTCAATGGCAAAAGAGAAAGTATTACCATAACTTTGTATACTATAGGATAATATTGAGGCGATTTAGATTTGTCAGGGGATAGAATGATTCAATTTTAGTATAATTATACATTTTTGTCAAAGCTTAGTAACATGTTCTTATATTATCATTTAAAACACTCATGAGGACAGGCTATTCTATATCTTGAGCATAATTGTTATCGCTTCCAAACCTTCTACCTGAATTTCAGCTTCTTTGTAAACGTAATATCTCTTGTGGGCGACAATACCAATTTGGCATGTTCCAAGGCAAATAAGGCTTCTGTATAAATATGAGATGTAAAATATTTATATTTTTCTTGATTTTCTAGTGAAAGATTCCATTCCTTGTTGCTATGCTAAAAGTCCGACATAGTGACGTTGTATTTATGAGAATTCAAACTATTTAACAAGACGACGTCGTTGTTTACCAATTGTACACGTTCTACTACTGCATAAAATGTCAACGAAAGTTTAACAACGAAAACATTCCTTGTTTGACTCGTGACTTGATCTGTAAATGTTATCGTCATAAATTCATTGAAATAAATAAATCACAATCCCTTCATCGAACCATTGTCAGGTTATTTTCCTCCACTATTTGTTAAAGTCAATGATGTATTAAGTCAGTCAGTTGATCCAGTTGCGGAGCAAATGTTGATTCGGAAACCAAAATATCAACTCTTAAAGGGGGAGGAGCAAGATAAAAATTATGTTGTCTTGTCTTGGGTGATTTTATTGCTTTGAAATTGTTATTCCTTGTAACTAATAGTGTGATGAATACATTTTCCATGAACAGTGTGATGGAAATATTGCAATTTTACGAAATGAATTATTTTTTCAAAATTCTGTAAAAGTTTAGAATTCAGTAGCTTTATCTCAGGTATGCATACTGGTATCAACAAAACTTTATTATACTTAACCCTTACGATGCTAACCGCAGAATATTCCGGGTCGCCGATAACATTGCCCGTAAGCTGTGCAGGCGAACCCCGGATCATGGAAACTAACTCTCCCGATAATGCTATAATTGACTGTAAGCTTTAGAGGCGAATCCCGGATTTTTCTGCACCAAAACTTTTCTCAGTTTGAGGCTCGTAAACATGTTCTACGCCTCGTTGAAACGCTGTTCTTTTTATGAAAAGTGGTCTAAATGGTGGATCAAATGAGAACAAAGTTTCACAACATTAGGTCACCTATAACACAATGAAAAACACTCATGAAAGCGCCTAATTTTCCCCCGTCTCTCTCTTTTGATAATAAACACACAACATCAAAACTTAACATTTATTACAGTATGATCTTTAAGATCTTTAAGATCATAAAACATGTACAAAATAAGACTTATCCATCAGAATACAAGATAAGAAAGAGTATTTCAAATTTTTCAATTAATCTTTCTTTATAAACTAAATTAATAAATAGACATTGCCTTTTCATGCACAAATGAATGAATACCTTCTTTATGAATAACTTCTCAGTTACTTACCATAACGCATACTGGGTGTAAAGAAGAGCTTGTAGTTTAATCTAATACATAAACCTAAACCATAAACTGTTAAAAAAATATAGGTGAGAAAAATATGTTGAAAATTGCATTAGTATGATTTTTTTTCTTCTCCACAAAACAAACACAGAAAACAACCTTACAGACAAAATCAGTTTTCTTTCTAAAATGATTTTAGCATCCCAACGCTTAGAATTGATATTTTCATTAATTTAATTGGAAACTTCATTCCTGACTTTTTTCTTCATTTTTTTCTGAGCTTTTTTCTCCTTTTTCATCTTTCCCTTCATTCTTCTGTCGTTCCAAGGCTCGTCTCGGAACATAAATCTGTCTCTCGGGACGATCCTGATGGAGAAATAAATATGAACCGATTAAAAGTTGATTATTTGTGGAAAAAACAAACCTAAATTTTCTATGACAAATGAATACAAGCATGAACTGTCTAATGGGAAAAGAGAGACAACTTTATTCTTTGATAAACCCTTCACAATATTTTAAGTTTAAAACTATCCTTAGTTGAGATTTGGTATTGAATTCATCTGAAACAATTTGATTGTTTTGGATCTTTAGTACAATTGCTCAGAATCGTTACTTGCACTTAGATAAAAACAGCAAGAAATCTGTAGAAGGCATTACGATGCATGATGATTGTTCAACAAGTTTCCACTAGAAAGTGTTTTTACTTGTAAATACAGATGTCTCCCCCTACACCAGTTTAGCTGAAATTCCTTTTGTTTCTTTAACTCCAATAAAAACCATACTGTTTCAATAATACAATATAAACCTGAAGTTAGGGTTTTATCTATGGGAAATATTGATTAACATCTCCGCAGTTTGTCATGCAAACTAACCTTTTCCTTCAAAAAGACAAACCCAAAACTTTGCCATTTAAACACAAGTATTTAAAATTGGAAAGAGTTGAAAACAAAAAGGCACATTTACTTGATATGAAGAGAATGTATACCAAATTTGGTGAAGATTTGTCATAAGTTTCAGAGATATGCTCCAGAAACTAACACTACACTTCAATTAAATGACAAAGTCCAAACTGTTGCCATGGAAACAAAAAAGGCAAATCTGTATGATATGAAGAGGATGTATACCACATTTGGCGAAGATTGGTGAATAGGTGACCCCCCCCACCCCCCTCTTTAATGGTTTAACATTACATGATATCGGCGAAATAAATAAATTCATAAAATCAATCTTGAAAAAATATGCTTTTGTCACCATATCTGAATCCAATGTTGAGATGTTATTCATGATAATACATCATCATGTAACAGTGATATTTCTCTATAAACAATATTTTACCCATATAAGTATTAATGATAAGAAGTTTGTTTATTGAGACTTTTAATATTTTCATATCATTGTAGACACTTATCAAATTTTATCTGTTTTGATAAATAATTTTATCAAAATCAATTAAGGAAACAAATAAATTAGATATTTAAATACCTACCAGTGCCTTAACTGAGATAAATGCCTATTACCTTTCTCACTAAGAGTGGAAAGTTATTTTACATGTCAGCTATTAGTAGCTGTTTTCTGCCCTACTGGGCATGCACGGGATCACATCACATCCTAGAACATATATTCCAGCCATGCCTTCCCTCTTTGGACTTCACTAGAGTTGCGTTCCTTTTGTTTGAAACAATAGAATTTACTTTCCAGGATGTGACGTCATTCCGTGCATGCCCAGTAGGGCAGGAAACAGCTACTAATAGCTGACATCTTGTAAGTTAAAAGCACAAAGAATGACTTTTCACTTTCATAGAGAAAGGTAAGTGTCATTTATATCTTAGTTAAGGTAGGTTAAAATTTACATTAAAATACCTTACCAACCTTCTCCCTGACTAAAACTGGCATGCCCACAAACACAGTCACAAACAAAAGATAAAAGACCTAAACTAAAGAAAAGGTATTTGCCATCACCACACTTAAATTGAAATCCTTGCCAAAGAGTATTAATAAACTACACACACATGTTCTCATATTTCATACCAAATTCAAAGATCAGTTAGACTATTCCTGTTTGACTTAATTCAGGAGTAAAAAAACAAGTGGTGAAAATATGGTTCTGGGGAAGAAATATCACCTCCAGAGCCATTCTCTCCCCACAGAGGCAGATCAAGTCATGTTGATTTAGCCTCTGTTATATTACGCCGACTTTGTGGGATAGAATGGGAGATCAAAGTTAGTTGTGCAATCAGCGACGCTGTTCTTAAATCATCGTTTTGGCTACTGAATCAAGGCAAAAGCATTGTGGCATGAACCACCCTTTCCATGCGAGAACCGTTGTCATTTGATAAGAAATTCAAATGGATTTTTTTCCGCTAGGGGAAACTGCCGGAACCCACGGATTTCGGCGTAATATAACAGAGGCTAAATCAACATGACTTGATCTGCCTCTGTGGGGAGAGAATGCTCCAGAGCATAAGTGGCGCCATTCTCTCACCTGGCAGCAATGTATTGCCAAAGAAGGGACTGAATTTCTTGGAGAACAAAATTCCTACTAGCAGGAATGCCAAGATCACATGCTTGGGGGAGGAACAGTGTTTATGGTAGACACATTAATTACTAGTCAATTAGTATTGAGCAATCTTGAATTTTTTCCAGGTTAGAAATTAGATTGGCTAAAAATGTCGATGATCACAGTAGAAAAGATAGGATTGCAATTATTTAACAATGAGATATTTTGTATTTTTCCGGCAAATCAGCCAAGAACAAAAAACACAGTCTTCCATTCAACAAAAGTTTAAACAAAGTGCACAAAGGGACAGAAGCACTTTTTTGGAAAATGTCATGTTTTCAATTTCTCACTGATAATTGTACGTTTATGCTAAATGAATTAATCCAACAAATCATCCATAGTCAGAGAACACGTTATAAAGATTCACACAAAGTCCATATGACTGATCAGCGCTGTTAAGCGGCAGGTCAGAGAATTGAGCTCTGCACAATTCTTCAAATTTCCTGTGGTTTCAGTTGGATTACATACAGGAAAAGTGGATATATGTCATCATTATGTTCTCTGGATTATATTCATGTACTTTCATTGAAAATTGACTAAAAATGTGGTTTGTGTGGACATTTTTAGTATTTCTACATTCAGAAATATTGTGTTTTGAAAGCTCTCTTTCAATCACCACCCAAGCTGTACTTTGCCAAAGTGAAGAGACTCTTCCCAGTCATACAATGGGGTTCAATCAGCATGGAAGCTACACTAGAGATGACTTGATAAGTATACATAAGTCAATCAGACCCTTTGGCTTACACACTTTCTGTCCTCCAATCATCCCTGGTACACCTTATGTAAAGAGAAAGTTCAAGGGGCGTGGTTGTAGGGGAGGGAGGAAGGTTAATAGACCAATCAAAACAGTTGTGACTGAGAGAGATGAAGCACTTGGTCTCCATGGACACGGTGTTAATTTCAATAATCCAATACAAGTCCCTATTTCTGTCGATATCATCCCAACACGTAAGGTAACCGTATGTGTTATCAATGCCAGGTCAGTCCGCAACAAGAGCATTGAAATTAATGACTACATACTGGAACACAAAATTGATATCTGCATCATAACGGAATCGTGGCTGAAACATGGTGACAGTGTCATCATTAATGAAGTCGTCCCGGGTGGATACTCCTTCATGATCTCAAACCGAGTAACCCGTCAAGAGGGTGGCATACTCGTCATCCACAGATCAAGTCTCTCCATATCACCATGGATGAAACCAATAAAAGATTACTCGAGTTTTGAAATGCTTGATATGTGTTTGCGCATCCAGGGAGTTGATGTTAGAATGATTGCCATCTACAGGCCTCCCTCGTCACAAAAACATAACTTCAAACAGTCCCTAATCTTGAGTGAGTTGTCTCATCTTATTGAAATAATAACTTGTTCCAACAATCCTCTTGTAATGGTTGGTGATTTTAATATTCATGTTGACTCATTGTCAAACTCATTGGCTGTGCAGTTTCTTGACCTTATGTATACCTCTGGCCTGAAACAGCACGTTACCACGGCTACCCACAGAAGTGGACATACACTGGATCTCATCATCACAAAAGCTGAAGAGGACATTGTATCGTCAGTTAATGTCACAAATCATGAGCTGTCGGATCATAGTAGTGTTTTCTGTCAGTTAAACTTTCAGCGACCTGGTCCCTTAAGGAAGAAACTAACATATCGCAAAACGCGTAATATAGATGTTGATTCTTTCTGTGACGACCTTAAGAACAACCTTGACGAAACTGATCTGATGTTTGATGCAGACACCCATGAACACATTGATGGCCAGGCAGTTGATGGAATGGCAGCTACTCTCAACAAGGTCTTATCTACAGTTTTGGATCTGTATGCACCTGTCAGAACATCAAATATTGTGATCAGACCAAATTCAGCATGGATGACAGAGGACATTTATCAGGCGAAGCATGAACGCCGTCAAGCTGAAAAGGCATGGAGATCAAGTTCCCTGGAAATTCATAGACAAATATACAAGGCATCCCGAAACAAAGTCACAAATTTAGTAAAAAGGTCAAAACAGTCATATATCAAAACTCAGTTAAATGAGAATAAACGCAACTCTAAACAACTCTTTGCT